>VUJU01000023.1:180168-253505 GCA_009835225.1 Aphis craccivora
AAGCGTAAAATAAACAACAACTTTTTTTTGAATACCGAAACAATTTTGTTTTGTATTCAATAGAAACGTGTAATATTACCATGTTCATTTTTCATTCCCTTAATTATAATTAATGTAAAACTAAATTAATGCAGGAATGATATACATTTCCGTCAAATTAAAATATGAAACAAATAAAATACGACAGTTTAATAGTGAAAATAAAAAAATACAAATCTCCTTGAGTTTATAAAATATGTGAGATAAAAGATTTTTGAGATATATTTTGAGCTACAGTAGGTAGGTTACCTATGTTAAAAACAAATCGAAAAACTGAAACAACTATCCTACAATTTAAAATTTCCAATTCTAATTAACTAAAATATAATCAGTTTAAAACCCACATCGAAAATTTATAAATTGCAATGAAAATTTATATTTATTAAAATTCAATGAAATTAAGAATTAGAACTGTAAGTATTTTTTTACCAGTTAATTTGTGATTAATCGGTACATACTGTGTTTTTTTTTTATTGCTATTAAAAAAAAAAAAAAAAAATGAATATTTTATGTCAACTGGGATATATTATTTTTGATGAAGTTATTAGCCCAACATACACATTTATAAAAATGTATATTTCTTTGGTGGCAAATTGTATACCACCGTAAACATGAATTCAATAAGTAACAAGAGATTGTTATTATAAAATATAAATGCACATATTTATAATTTAATGAATCACGTACATTTTTATTTCCTTCGTTTTATTATTATTATTACATAAAAAACACAGTTATTATTTTCAAATATCTATTTATAGTGATTATTTTTTTTTATTTTAGAACGCCAACATAATAATATTTATTACGTACATTTTAATTTTAATATTTACTCCGGAAATGATTTTTCTTTTTATGCTAGACGCAGAGTCTTTTCCTGTGTAATTTTTGTTTGATTTTAAACCGTTTGTTATAATATTTAATATATAATGTATGAAGTGAAATTATGGTCTAATTTAAAAAAAAAAAATGAAAAATATTTTATTCCATAAATTTTATTTTAAAAGATAACAAAATAATATTAAGTCTTATAATTGTCTACAACCCACTAGAGAAAAACATATTCCACCTCTTCTTAAATTTCTGTATAATAATGGCGTTTTGTGACAACGGTGGGAAATTACTGCCAACGTTTAAATATTTAAATTCACCTGGATTAAACATACCCAAATTCAATCGCAATGTGATGACTCTCATAACACAGAAATATTAGCCTCAATGATTATTCAAGCTTTACAATATATCATCAACCCATTATTATTATATTATATCACATCTCTTAATTTGGAATATCCATACAAATCGAGTGTGACAAAATTATATATATACTTTACTAATAATATAATCGTTAACTTATTACTTTCTCAACTTCAGATAATTTGCTGGGTAAATAGCAAAAACTATGGAAATTTAATTTCAGGTATATATTTTCTCATATTTGGATAATGACTAGGGCTGGGATTTCGATGCACTTTGCATTTTTTTCCTGAAGGTTTCTGTACAATGTTCGTTTTATTAAAAATATGTTTAAGGTGTTTTTAAATTAGAATAAGAAATTTTTTTTTAAATTTTTTTTATTTTTTGGCAATTTTTGATTTTAACGTCATTTTTTAGGGCATTTTAGGGTTTTTAAAGTCATTTTTAGTATTTTTGAATTTAAAATTCAAACTCAAAATTATATTATAGACTTATAATATAAAATATTTATATGCTAAAAATAGATGAAAACTCAAATGACCTTTTTCTTATATACAGTTATTATTATTATACAGTTCTTATATATTAAATTTATATTATATAAAATTATAAAGAATAGCAAAAAACGTTTTAAAATACAATTTCTATTTAAAAACCTAAAGCACGTGATTCAGTATTACAATAAACAATATATTTTTTTTTTTTTTATTAATATATGAAGTAAAATAAAATACTTATGTACATGTTATGTAATTTTTTTAAATTTTAAAATATTTTAAAGACATTAAAATCCCTGCCTTAATAATAACTATACTACAATAAGTTATGACAATACAGTATATTATAGTTTATTTTAAATTCTGGTTTAGAAATTAGAATTATTATTACAAAATGTGACCGGTCCGTCTATTAAAATGTTTATTAATTACACTACAGTATAGCATATACCTAAATGGGATAAAAATAATTCCCGTCACAAGCATGATGTGTGATATAATACCAATATAAATAATAAATATATTTTAGTATAAAATAAAATATCTACCTTTCCATATTAATGAGATAATCTGTGTGTATTAGCTTAATTTAATTTTAAATATTAATTATTTAAACACTATATTATGATTATATTTAAAAGTGTTTAATCGTTGTTAATTGTACTATAACAATATGTATAAATCAATTTAAATTAATTTCTTTAAAGCTACTATATAATTATCATAAGCATAATAATAAAATATGTAAGCCACCTAAAGATGATTAAATTTATTCACTGATAACTAGATAATTTAATAATATTTCCGAATGTGTACACAGTATTCAAGATTTTTAGCTAATGTAGGTAACATTTTTAAAAATATATTTGAAACGAGCAATGCTTTGCGGTTGTGAAAGTAAATGTTTCGCTGAAAAATGTCTACTCAATAAGATATACAAAAAAAATATCTTACATTTTTTACATCTGATACTATGTCCTAAAATGACTAACAGTCTTTTCAATCATTCACAATGCATACTCTCACAGATACTAGTAACTATACACAAATAATCAACTACTCATATAATATTATGATGCTATGTCGCTAACTCTACATCTCTAAAATTCTTCTCCAATCTACTTTCAAATGCCAACTTCATAATATACTTTCACAAAAATGGAATTAAATATTAAATTTTTAAATTTTCATGGTACTTAACTAGGTAGTCAGGTATTAATTAATAATGTATTTGCGAACTAATGAGTGCAATTCACAGCATTTCTTGTCCCCTTTCAATATTAAAACCGTATGGTGTAAATTCTGTCCTAAGCTCCTCATAATATATATTGTACACATTTTTTCTTCCCTACAACAACACATTACTGCTCCTATTTTATCTTTCTGGATTTTAAAATATAAAATACAAAATTATTCTGTATTTCAATTTTTTAGTTAATATTATTACTACCCAATCGAATTGTTTAAACTGTACCACACAACTTCAATAACAAACCCCCATTAGTGATAACCAAAAAAAAATAAAAATTCAATCTATTGATAAGCTAACTAAAATACATCAAAGCTCTCATAAAAAAGTATAAGGAAGCGAATTTTCTCAAATTTTCTCCACTGTCTAACTGTATAATATGGTTATGTACTCACCAAGAAATCCTACGTAATTCTGAACAGATGCGCTAATAGCGCCGTTAGTGAGCGAGTCCAGGCTCGCACTCAAGGCACACGCGCATGCTGATGTTCCTATGAGATACTCGAGCACCATATTCCAACCAATCAGAAACGCTATAAATTCGCCGACAGTGACGTAACTGTACATATATGCGGAACCGGAAGTGTTTGGTACACGGACACCAAATTCAGCGTAACACGCACCTGTATAAAAGATAACAAAACTAATAATTAGTTATAATTTTTTTTTTACACAATTTCAACATTGATTATTATGTCTCAACATTTATCAGGGTGAATAAAAATACATATATCAATAATTATAACTAACTTATTCCTATATAAGGGTGTTTAATTATTGAAAATAATGCGTTATGGAACGGAAATTTAGACGTATAATGATTGTTCACCAAATGGCCAAAAAACTTGGTTTTTAAACATTTTATTATACTAGGTAGTTAGTATTATTTAAACTAATATTATATTTTCGTTAAATATCAATTCGATATTGAAATGATTTAAACGAATAATCCGGATCAGATGTTATTATAGAAACCGACATCCCGGATTGAGGGTTGAGACCAGGGCCATCCGAAATATTGCAATGGGCCTGTCGATATTTTATAATAATTATATTTATATAAACTCGCGTATTCATTTATTAATCAAAAATAAAATAAAAAATTAACAGGTTAAAATAAAAAATGAAGTTACAACTAAAGATACTTGCAATAGAAATACAAGTTTCAACTCAAAAAAACCGATTTGGATTTTACAGTTTAATATATTTTTGAGATTTGAAATAATTAATCAATAATTAAAAATATATATAAATATCAGATAGATAATTTGGAATTATTAATAAAATAGCTACTATTCCCTATCTATAATATGTGAATATTTATGTTGTATAGTATTGATAACTAACGATGTTATAAATCATGTTAATGATTTAATTTATGGTGGATAATAATAAGCACAAGTCGTGAATCAACAGTTATTATTTTATGATAATATACAGTTTTTAATTTTTTTTAACGTTAAAATACAATTATTATTTTATTAATACTTTTACATATTCACCAGAATATAATACGAAATATTACAGATCTTGGCTCTAGTTCCATGGTTCCGTCATAAATTAAAAATACAATTAATTAAAACCAATGTAATATAAATAGAGACCATTTATTAGAAACATAATTTTTATAAATATAGACTATAGAAGTGCACTATTTAGTTATTTTATATAACTTTGTTTCAAGTGAAATAATATTTTATAATACTGAAATATTAAACTTCACTTATAAATAACTGTCGGTTGTGAAAAATCCGTATTTAAATAATTCAACGTTTGTTTTGACTATGTTTCTTTTATTTAGAATTGTATAAAAAATATAATACTTAATACTAATAACTAATACTATACTAATATCATATATATATATATATATGTGTTTAATTTTAATCAGAAATAATACGCATAATATATATTTAAATAATCAGTCTTTTAAAAATTAAACGCATATTTATTTTTTGAATATTATAAAACATGTTTTGAATTTAGTTCTGTACATGTTGAAACATTATAATCTAAACTAAATGAATAAAAATCATTAACTATGTATAGACAAATTCAAACCGCCTTTTTGAATATAACGTATTAAACCTATAAACAGAATATGAATACCTAGATTAAAACCGTAAATCTGGTATAAACAGAATAAAACCATTAATTTGACCGGAACCAATTTCAATTAAGTTACAAATAGAGTGTTTAAACAATGCTAGCAAATTATTATTAAGAAATATATGTATAATCCAATTGATTTCTTCGTGCATTCAATAATTTAATCAAATTATAAATTATAATGTTGATTGAAAGTTTTAGTTGCTTGCGCCTAGTCAATAATCAATAGAATGAGTTATAATTTTAGATTTATTTTAAAACTAAAATAAATACAGAAAATCGTCATGTTAGTTAAACGACTATTATTTTCAATATATGTATTTATAAAATATGTCTTTAAATTTCTAGGTTTATTTATGTTATTTTCCTAATAAATGTTAAGTTTCAAATATACAATAATATAATATTAATAACAAAATTAATATAAACGACAAATGTGATTTTTTCAAAATTGTATTGATTTACTGATTTACTGCTTATTACACCTAAACTATTCATTTTATACAAGTCAAATAATTTGTATTTAACTCTTACCCGAAAATAGTGAAGCTACAGCAGCTATAATAAACGAGAGGATGACTGCAGGACCGGCAAACCTCCTAGCAACCAGTCCAGTGACCACGTACATGCCTGTTCCCAGACAAGAACCGACACCTAAAGAGGTCAAGTCAATTGTGTTCAGACATTTCTGTAAACAAAAAAAAAAAATAAATAATAATAATATACTTAATATGTTATGAAATTAGTTTAGACCCTATTCTTAAATGCTATAGTATTCATTTAAATAAGTTAAAAATTCTACGCGTAAGAATAATTGTATATTAATTGTACATTGTAAATCGTACATGGAATAAATAGAATCTATTATTACATTTATATATCATGGACATATATATATACATAATATGTAATATGTATATTGTATATCCTACATGTGACCTTCGAGAAATAATTTAACTTTAATTTTACAATTTATTCAACTTTATATAATAATATATAATATTTAATCATATTTTAAATTAATAAATCTTAAATTAGTAATTTTTCAAAAAGTAAATTTTTTTCTAAAATGATGTTTTGTTTAATTGGGGACGTTGCGAGTTTAAGAGAAAAACTTGTGTTATAAACTGTTTACTTCCGACGCCGGACGACGATATTGATTTTTGAGTGTCGCGGCACGTCGTGTAGGCAATTCCACTACACGAATGTCTATAGCTGTATGCTACACACAGAATATTCATCGAATATTAAATATTAAATATTTTGTGGTTCAAACATCTCGCTTATTTTTATCAGCATTTGCAAAAAAAAAAAAAAATACACTTGTTATTATTGTAATCGTATATATATTTTTAAACAAATTCGACATTTAATGCAAACCGTAATTTTCTCAGTTTTTTTCTTAAACGCTTTTATAATAATATCACACTTCTCGTTCTCAAACATATAGCAAAATTTGAAGTTTACGTGACTTAGGACACTTGTGAGTAGATTGTATGACAAACCATGTGTGTATAGATAAATATATGATGTGAGTTTTAAATTTCAACAAACACTATGTCCATTATTTGTAAAAAAAAAAATAATATATAAAATATAATACACATATTTGCAAAGAGAGTCATTCTATCATTACCACTTTTACCAGCTGACAGGAATGTGTAACACGATATAATTTATGCAACTGTACAATTTATGGTTTTGCATGATTAATTTTGTCGTAAAAAAAAAATCAGGTACATCTATTCGATTCGTTTATCGTTAATAAATAAATAACTGTTTGGATACGAATGGTCGATTAATAAAAATTAACTAGTAATACTGATGGCATTGTTAATTGTTATAAAAGAAAAATCGTTACTGATCGTTAAGGTTGACAACGTAAAAGATTAAAACTTCATCGGTAATTTTATATTGACGACTAAACGTCTAAAATACAAAAACAAGTTTGGAAAAAAAAGTATTTTAAGCATTTAAAAGAAAAAAAAATAGTTTGTACACAAATACACGAAATGCGTTTATATTTTTTACCTATTTTCAATAATTACGTAGGTAGACCACGTATCTTCATTTTTTACGGTACAAATTTTTTGCAATACATATAAACATAATAATTAAGAATAATTAAAATATAAGTTTAAAAATTAATATACAATAATGAGGGAAAATATAAATAATTATGAATAATTAATTTTAAAATAAAAATAAATATCTATCACATTAAAATATTTACGTAACATATGAAATAAATCGAAATTATTACAAATTAAATTACCTAAAAAAGCGCTATCAAGACAAGAAAACCAGCAGATTTTTATTTTTTTAAGGAACAAAAAATTAATTTGAATTTCCAATCAAATAATTACGAGTTGAAAATATGAATATTTATAATAATTGAATACATCCAATATAATTATTTATAAAACTATATTATATTAGATGACTTGCATCTAACTGCATAACTGAAAATACATAATTTCTGATATTTATTAAGGTAACAAGTCTCAGTAAATAGGAATATTTATTAAGTACATAACTTACTATGGATAGTTATTAGGACATTAACTATATTAGGTATGTAATATATAATGTTGTAATATTTTATGATTCCCTCATACTCATTTTTAAAAAAAAAAATATTTATTTTTAAAATTTCTAATGTATAATAAATATATATATATATATTTTAATACATAACAAAGCAACTGTCATAATAAAAACTTATTTATGACTTCTAAAGTATTATTTACAAGTAATATCTGGAAAATTGTACATATTTAAATGAAATTTGAATGTAAAAACGTATAATTCTTAACATATATCTTATATAGTATAGTATTATATTTGATTATTTAAGGAGAAAAAATTTCTTTTATGGTAAGTTGTTTACCTCCATCAAATCTCTAATTTATTAGCTGAAAACTAATTTATCAATAAGAAAAATAATACCTTACACATTTTATGTGCAATATCGGTATGTTTAACTGACATATGTTGTTTAAGAAAAAGTAAAACATATGTGTTAATAGAAATTCAATCATTCATGTTACTTACAATATTCTGACACAGAATAATAAAGCATGATCTAGTATAAGTATATCTCAATAATATTGTTTAAATAAAATTAATTAATTTGTTTTAAAAAGATTATCGAATTATAACTTGTATTAAATACAAATTTGATCTTAGGTAAAGTTACAATACAATTGAAATGTGTGACAAAATATCAGTTTTATTTATTTTTTTTTTTTTAGCGTGCTTAAATTATTATTTATTATTTATATATTTTATGAAATTATAATATTTGTATACATGTAAATTATGTGTTTAAGTTAAAACAATTAAATTGTAAAGAAGTATGCTTAAAAATAATTTACTGGAAATGAAATATTAGTATTGGTGAGTATTAATTTTCTTTTAGTGTTTGCATGTTTAAAGAACTCCTTGCATTTAATTGATTCTGATTAAAATGATAGATACATATTGGTTTCAGTTATTTGTCAGTTAAAAAATAGTTTTATAACTCTGCACTTCTATGGCTTTTAGTGAAATCAATATGGTAAATATTTTGCAATATTAAGTATTTATATTAAATTAATTCATTTATACAAAATTAATTTTTATAATTTAAAATAGGACTGTAATGTATGTAAAAGTAATTTTTTTTTATTAAAAAAAAATATATAATATAGTAGTAAACAGAAATATAAATAACGACAATATAATTCACTTAAAATTTGTTTTATTTTGATATAAAATTAATTTTGGTTTTTAATATTGCTCATGTAATAAAAGTTTTTGCCAATTTTAAAATGCAAAAATTGTACAGCAATTTAACCAAAATATGTTGTGGTTTTTAATACGAAATATAAAATATACAGACTATTATAGCAAGTATAATAATATAGGTATTAAAGATCTACAATTTCATATAAAAATAATATTACTATAAGTAAATCAAGATTGCTTGATTATAAACTAAATTTATCTGTCCAGCGCAGTTATACACTTAAAATAATGTACACAACAAAACCACTATTATTAAAATACGTTGTATTATTATATTTTGTTGGGTAGATCATCATAGTTGTAATTACTTAGTGCTAAAAGTGTCTTAAATCTAAATCATATATATTAACACTGTATTTGAATACACATAATTTATTATTTAATTTAATTTATAATATTTATTATCACATAAATAAATAAATAATTTAAATGTAAATAAAGTACTTTTTTGGCATTGCACATTTTCATTATATCATTATAAGAATAACTATACTACTAATATCAGCTTAATATAGTTTATAAATTAAATATTTCAAATATAACAATTTTCTAATATAAATATTGATTTTTGATTTTAAAGACTATTTAATATTTGTAATTCATTATAAGTAAAAATTTATTTAAGTGAAATTAATAATATATTATCAAATTATTGTTATATTATATTTTTACTGTTCATGCTGAAATTTTTTTTTACATAATGATTTATCAAAATATTTATAATGTGAAATCATAAATTATAGTGACAAATTGAATAAATGACAAATAAAAGTGAAATGACTAAATAATAATATAAATTATGTATTGGTCGGAATGTATATGTAATCACAATAACAACCAACTGTGTTAATAAACAATAAAAAAAAAAAAAAAGAGAGTAGTCAAGGGGGCAACACTGCTGTACAATAGTTATCGAGTGGATCCCGAACATAGAGTAGGTCACAATAATAATGAATGTGTTTTGAATGCAATGATAATATTAATTATTGTATACGAAAAACGATTATAAACGGAGATTATTTGTCAACCTAAGATATATTTATCACCGGTGGTGATAAATGTGGGTTATGTTTTAATGATTTGAACACCCCAAAGTTAAATCATGTAAGAAAAATTCCAATTTAAACAACTTGTATATTATGTTTCAATTTTCTACAACTAGTAATTTTTAACTATAACAAAAATCTAAAATTATTTGATAGTAAATCATTATTTTATGTGTATAATTTTGATTTTGTAAAAATTTAAACTTTAGATAATTTTTATAATTAGCTAATACTCAACTTTTTTATAATTATTGTATGCCAGACTTATGGAAACATTTGTATTACATTTGCAATTAAATTTTATCAACATTTCAAAAAAAAAAAAAAAAATTGGAAAAATCGAAAATGTCAGTTGTCCATAAATAGCTCAAAGAAGTTAGAATATTTTGAAAATTTAACCGTATCTAGATTATCCTAATATTAAAATATGGTGAAAATTTCAAAAATTTACACTAATTTGTTTTTGTGTTACAACAACATAAAAAATTGATTTAGTCAAAAACTGGTTTTGTGTAAAAATTCTCGTTTTTCCGTCACTTTTTTGTTTCACCCCCCCCCCCCGATTTTCTTGAAAAATGCTTTAAACATCTTACTTTTAACCTCTATGTATGATGCACCAAGGATAGTAAATTTTGCACTGGAAACCACCCTTAAGTTTTAAATTAAAATATTATTTCGACAAGTGTACACAGTGAAAAATAAAACTCCGTTTAGAATCAAAAATTATATAATATTTTTTATTAACAGAGTTGCCAAACTTTATTAATGGTTATTATTTAACGTTGTGTGATGTAGCCAAAACAATTTAGTAGTTCAATGATTTCATAAACGAAACTGTCATCAAAAAAAAAAAAAAAAAATACACGTATAAAAAACCAACTACAACCACAGATATATAGCGTTACTATATAAATGATACCTGTAGGTTGATTATATAAGACTAGTTCTACTCTTTGTTAATTAAGTTCTACATAATACACAGGTGTTAAAATATTATGTATATACTCATAATAATATAATTTACTTTAAATAAATTTAACTAATTAGGCCAAATTTTGAAAAATAAATGCTAAAAAATTAAAATAAACTGAATTTACAAAGAATAAGATAAAATTGCATGTAACGATCAATTTTAAATCTAATATCTTAATATATTAGCACAACGTAAATATTAGGTACTATGTAATTCCATGTTACGGAACAAAGTTAAAATATTGTATGCATCAGTTATCCTCAGAACAAACAGTAATATATTAATTGATATTATATATTATATAAAATATTGATATCCAATAAAAACTGTTACCACCTTTAACAATATTCTACTGTATATTATATGTGCTACGAATTCGTTTATTTGCTATGATTCTTAAATATACAATATAGCGGAGGCTTGACATGTAGGTAAATAATTACCCATAATCTAAAAATGTCACTCAATCACCTAAACAAAACGACAGCGCTACACATAATAATATAACACATGACAATTTCTTTTTCGTATTAGTTGCTATCGTGTATTGAGTAACAATTTTAATATAACGAATGGTTTAATATATTTTATTTGGTATAAATCAATAATTGATCATTTTTACGAGGAATAAAAACATAACAATTAATGAATATATATCATTTTAATTTATTTTGATAGTCGTGGAATATTACACCGGTTTTTTTTTTTATTTAACTGGTTTGCAGCGAAAACGGACCATATAGATCTAAATATTAACTTAAACACGTAGAATATAAAACAAATTTTAATGTATGAATGTCGTAGTAAATACGAAAATTCCCGGTAAATATCTAACCATGTTCCGTGGTTTTCGGGTGGGCAAGCAGACAAGCTGGCACCCTATGGAATTCTAGTCGTCGTCAAATACGTGAAAAATATCGTTTCGCCATAGCAAACATTTCAACAGTTGTCACGTTAACCAAAGGTGACGGACGACTATTTGTCACGGTGTGTAACCTCCCGCGTAATTGGGTCGTTGCTCTTCAGTCCAACTTTCATACTGAGTAAATATTATTATATTTTCTCATTTCTTTCGCTATATTTCTTCGTCTTGTGGTTTTTTTTTTTTATTATTATTTCCATGGACACGATACGACAGGTTTATTACACATGTTTACCAAAAGAGAATTACCTACCTACGTGTACGAACACGCACGCGTATAAAACAGTACTTTAGAGCAGGTATACATATAGTGTTGTTATAACCATGCAATGTTATAATAATATCTTGGCTGGAATATATGTTAATGTTTTCGCTCTACGATTCTCCCTTTCAACAAACTGGCCTTCTCGCCTTCACTACCGCTACCGTTAGAAACCGCCACAACTATCACCTACCACCCGCTCATGAATATAAGCATACCCTACTCGTGAGGTTGGTGCCTAATCAATATTTTACCATGTGCGTAGGTAACCAGCACATACGATCACCTGGAACACATAATATGTATATACCAAGATTACCGGACTCTATATATCGTTGCTACCTCATCACTTCATCCCTTTGTGTCAGTCGCGAGCGGGCTATAAATAAATGAGAATAAAGAGGCCAGTAAATTAGATAGAAAGATACGGACAACAAAAGCAACAGAGAACCACTCAAGCGTTTAACTATATTCCTATCCTCAAATCGCTCCGTGCATCTTCTAAGCGATCTCAAAACGTATAGGCGTATTACATTGCATGTGTTCTCCCAAGTTATCTTCAAAGAAGATTTGACGTGTGTTCCTGACGTTAAATCATAGTGCTTAATACTATACTCTAATAACTCGCTAAAAATTGTTTTCGTTTTAAAAATTAAAATATTAATATTATATACATTCTTCCAAACCAATACGGCGGAGGAGGTAAAATGTTAAAAAGTACACTGGGGAATGATGGCGAAAACTAAAGTGATATGACTTTCACAATTTATGTTTATGTCGTTTGTATTACTGTTTAGATCGATTCAAAATTGGACACCATATCATATGCTATTTTACACATTAATTATTAATACTCTTCGGAAAATTATCATACTTACCGAAACGGTGTAATAAAATAGTTAAATTAATAGCGAACACATAATACAATATTAGAACCTTATCTTATTTTATTTCAGATATTATTAGTTATAATCTTTTAATACTCTCATATTTCGAAAGATTGTTAAATTTACCTTCAATTTTATACATATAATGTATCTCATGTTGTTCAATTGAAAATTATTTTTCAGTAATAAACGATTCTAAACTAAAGTTTTTTTTATAAAAACCGTATTTGGAAATTCTTTGTTAAATCATAAGTCTACAATAAATTGCAGTATACATTAAAGTTTTTATATAATTCAACTAATAAATTAAAAACAAACAAAGTTTATCCGTGTATTACAAAAAATAGTATCTAAATCGTTATTATAAAACTTGTTTCTTTAAAATAAATGTTCGTGAATTTAAGCCATAGTTATTATTACAACATAAATTGATTTTATTAGTGATTATTATATTTTGAACAGTTAGGCATTCCATTACAGTCAGATAATTTTTTTGGTATGCACAAATGAGTGAGAAATTAAATATTATATTGGCAACTGAATTGTTCGTTTGAAAAAAAAAAACTATAAATATTTATAAAGCACGAAACCAATGAATTTAACTATAAATAAATTATGAGTTAAATATACAAAAGTCCCTGGTCAAACTAGTCAAATTGATTCAATAATAAACAACTGAAAAGTTTTGAAATAAAAAAATGACGTCAATTAATGTTATTGTACACAATCATGCCATTTTATTTGGAACAGTGTTAAATCTGAAATCAAACCACTCACGAATATAAACTTTTAAACGAACTTTTCAAGTTCCGTCCATTGAAAACTATACCGACATCGCTTTCACCTGTCGTCAATAAAAGTAGAACCAATTTCTGTACGATAAAATGACAATAGTAATGACATTTATTTTTAAAAGTTTCTAAATAATATATATTATACGAGTATATTATGGAAAATATGTATCTGAGCAGTTGATTAGTTATATATCGACATTAAATAACTATATTAAAATAAAATATCATTGATTAAATGGTTTATTACGCACAATACTTTATAAGGCGTCTAAAAAATTGACAATGTTGTTATTCAATAATGAAATAATTAATAAATAAATCGATACTGATCCATTCAAAATGCATAGTTTTATAATACACCATGCAATGTTGTATATGTTACTATATTATTACATATGATTTATGAAAATAATTTTTAAAAAAATCGTACTTTTAATTTCGTTGGATGGTGTGGATCAAATCGTCCTGGAGGGCTTGATTCACCCTGAAGGTCATCTAAGTCTTTTGTTCTGACCATGCGTGTGATCAGAGCTAAGCCATCCCTCCGGAAATCGGTTGACAATTTAGGCACCGACATGATGACTTTCTTATAGTGACTAATTCGTTATCTGAAACTCTAAAAATAAAGATAGGTTAAACATAACAGTACTTTTTTTAACATACCATAATTTTTAAATGTATTATAACACAGATGCTAAATTTATTTGCATAAATTATATTACAGACTTTAGAGTAACACGAAAACAAATATTGAAATTATTTTATTTTCAATTTAGTTAACTTTTATCTTTTTTTTCGAAATATAGTATAAATATTTTCCCTTAAATCCCTTACAATACAAATATAAAATAAGAGGATGAAACAGTGAAAATGTGTGTAAATATTTCTTTTCATTTCAGTTAAATTTTAACAGAATGAAGGTGTTTTCTTTTAATCTCTAAGTTGACTTGTTTAACTAATATCTAAAACAAATGATTTATCTGTTAACATTTGATATAGTTATTGAGTTAAATTATTTCAGCTTTAAATAGGTACATCTAAAATTGAATATGAATATTAAAATAACAAATATTTAAAAATATATATATTATAATAAATTATTTTAACAAAAATCACTATCAATCGATTCTTAAATCAAAAAATGGCTAAGAGCATAATTTAATTTATTCTCTCAATATTCAAAAAAGCGGGTAAGTGGATTCGATTCTAAACGAAGATGATTTGTCAGCCTAGGATATAATTTAGAATGGTTGGTGAAAAAGGTGGTTTATGGTTTAATGGTCCGAATACACCAGAATTTAAGTTCATTTATAATTATTATAAGCTAAACTTATGGAAAATCTCGTATTGAATTTTCAACTTTTAGCTACTTATACAAACATTTTTATGAATTATTATACCAACAAAATAATTTGCAAATATTCATGGTTTTGACAAATTTTTGTCAATATTTGAACTTCAAATGCTAATAATAAAAAATTGTGCCTATGTATTCTTATAACTTTTTAATCAATATAAGAATAACTTATGAGGAACTTTTTATTAAATTTTCAAGTATTTTGATTCGGCCAAAAAAATTTTATTGACACTTCAAAAAAAATTTTTCAGATTAATTGAAAATTTCAGTGGTTTATAAATAACCCAAAAAAGTCAAAAAATTTTGACGATTTAACTTTATATATATATATATAACTAACATAAATATTTGGTGAAAAGTTTAAGTATATTCAGTGATTAGTTTTTGAATTACAACCATATAAAAAAAAAAAAATCGATTTGGTCAAAAACTGGTTTTGCGTAAAAATTCCCGTTTTTCATTAATTTTTTTTTTTTTTTGGGTTTTTACTGGTGCAGGTTTCGAAAACTATTGGGAATTTAAAAAAATGACCTCCCAATGCACCAACAGATTCATTCTTGAACCAGAAAATCTACTGAAGTTGAAAATTGAAGCATTATTTCGACACGTTCTCGTCTACACAGACACAAAAAAAAAAATAATAATAAAATAAAAAAAACACACAACATTGTAAAATCAATACATTCATCGCTCAGCTTAGAATCTAAAATGATTTATGATTATATATTTTTTATCACATTACAATTGCCTACACAAAGTAACGTCAGTTTAGCCATTACTTATAAATATCAAGATTAAACTGTATTATATTATTATAGTTGTTTAATTTAGTTTGTCAATTTTTATTCAATAATACCTATAAAAGCGTTGATTTAAATTAATTTTATCAACAATAATATGAATTATTTAAAATAATCTATAAACTCCTCCTTCATAATTAATATAGAAATCTAAAATTAAAGTGACTGAATTTTGTATTACTGATGATATTTTTTTTTTTAATCGTAATAAATTGCACAATAACAAAAATAAATTTAGCTCATTTATGTATGTTTTTTTAACCAATCAATCATGAATTATTTCTTTTTTCTTGACAATCTATAGATTTTATACTTCATTAGATAAATAAAAAAAGAAGGTTAAATTCTATTAGTCTATTCTAGATCATCGCCCATATTTATATACAGCCATACCACACACTGACTTTCTATTTAACACTGATTATCCTATTTATTATACTATTGAACTAAAATTTTGTTTTCTAAGTATATTATTATACATATTACAATATGTAATCAATTTGCTAAACATTGGAAGAAAATATTAAATTGTCTAACAATCTTGTCCTTTACTCGCATTAATAAAATATAACAGGACAGCAGTCAGCAGATAAACATTGTACAATAATCTACGGTGAAAATTCACCTGATTTAATTACGAAGATACACTTACACAAATATTTACATTAGTATTCCATATCTACAAGTATAATGGAGATGAGGATTTAAAACGGTTAAAATTAAAGAAACATCAATGCTAATTCTCATTCATAAATGTGAGGGTTGAAATAACAACATACAATATTATATTTCCAAATGTATTCATAATATAAACATGTCTTGCTTATTCTGACGTCACAGCGTTCATTGATCCGACTTCGTAGACTGGGTGCGACGTAAATAAATATGAAAAAAAAAAAACAACGACCGTATTACCTCAACCCACCAATATACATTATTAAACACCGTACAGCGATTATGAAAATAATTTGAATTCTAAAGTACTTAGAATTTAAAATCACATTATGTTCATGCGTTGTACACCGAAACATTAAAACAACCGAAAAGTTATTATATATATATTTTTTTTTTTGTAAAAATTTCTATTATGCATTATTTAACGTTTTTTTATTTGGATAAACTGTTCAATTAAAAACCGGATAATAATAAATAATTTGTAGTATTTTATTGTATTGGAGTGTAAATCAATACTGATTAAGATTAAAATTGTGTACTGTATTAGAGTAAGTAGGTAAGTACTGTAAAAATAGTCATCTATATTACCTTGTTCAAATTATTTAATATAAAACTGTAACTTTTTGCAAATATTATATTATAGAACCAAAAAAATACATAAGTAATTACTAATTAGTATACATTTTAAAATTTAATGTTAGATTTAATTAAAATTAATTTCTCATGTATACTCATCTATTTCTCTTGTATAAGTAATTTTTTTAAATTTCTACTCAATTGATTGTATTAATATTGTATAAAAACAATAATAGTTTGACGTAATACAAATAGTATATAAATAACATTTTACTCATACTAATATTTATTGTTTTAATTTATTAATAACTATGCAACCATATTGTAGTATACTTAGTAATGATAATTCTTCTCAAATATTTATACTAAATCAGAATGTGTTTTATAAATCAAAAAGAAAAAGAAATAACAACTAAAAAACTTTAAAATTACTTTTTTTATTACACTTATCTCTATTACTCATTTTCAAAAAGCTGAGTCATTTTCTTTTGTTGTTAATTCACAACATTTATTCTAAACTTAAATGGTGGCGTTTGTGTTTTATTCATGAATATTTTATATAGAAACCAAACAGAGTAATTAATTTGTTGCCTAATCATTAATATTGAACTGAAATCTATACTAAGACAAATCTGTACATGTATTTTGCATATATATATTTTTTTAGAATTATATAAAGTTCTGTTTATGAATAGAATTCGTGAGATTTATTTCATTTTAAAATATTTAATTTAGTTAAATAACATTTGATTGGGTAGTTCGAGTACGATATATTATATCAAATAATATTTAATTTTACTGTTTAATTTAGAACGTATACCTTATGTCACTATATAATTGTATATTAATAAATATCAAAAATACTAAGAATGTAAGAATTTTATTCACAAAAATAGCGTTTGTTTATCAAATGATAAGCGTATGGTGTAGTTCAAATAAATTGCATAAATAAATTATGCAGTTGTATGAGATATTGTAGTTGAATTATATAATATGACATTATTAATAATAAAGAAGTATATGGTTTATATTCCATTGTAGGCATTATTTTGTTCAAAATAACGCACAAGTTTAATATAATTTTAAAGTATGTATCTTAAATTGCCTTTGTATTATTGTAAATATAATTAAATTATAATAATGATTATAATCATTATCTTTCTACAATTTACTAGAATTCTCTTTTAAAGAAACAAAAAGGCAAAACATAATTTTATTTTATTTTTATACATAAAAATTATTAATTACAAGCTTACTATTCATGTAATCCATGAGTGATTGATAGTCTTTTTCAAAAGCCTGATATAGGATAAAAAGTTATTTTTGTTATATTTTATCTTACGGTAAAAATAAATTTAAAAGTTAATTTAATTTTTGAAAAGTATGTTACATACTACCAAGATGTGTGCACTGCAGCCTACAACATGAACATAGATAGTTTTGGCGAAAACAGAAAGTAGTTAAACTAAAACTTAGTTTCAAAAACTAGTTGTTTGTCGGAACAGTTAAAGTAAAAATCAAAAAAGTTTTATCTCCTGAAATGTGCATATAAATATATTGTATACTCAGATAGTAAAATATACATGAAATTACTGTTACAGATTTTCATAAGATAATATATTCCATAATAGTTTAGTTCTATACCATGTCAATACTAGGTAAGGTTTAATATAAGTACCATTCTTGTAAAAATTAAAATATTCATACTTAGCACCTAACACATTCTGTATTTATAAGAAAAATAAACGCTGGAATTTAGAAGGAAAATACATTCATACATTTAAATAACCATAAAATGTATAGTGAATTCAAAATTGTTTTACAAAATAATAATTTATTCATAAAAAAATATTAAATATTGTTTTTACTTAGAGAAATCATATTTTAAGTTCTAATATTTGATTTATAAATTGTTACATGTTTTGTATTGAATGACGAATAGATACTATTCATAGAAATCTAAGCATCAAACATATGTTGAGTTAGTACCTACAATATTAAATTTACAATCAAAAATCTTTTTTTTAAATATTAAATAGAATGATTGACCTGAAAAAAGTAAATATATAAAAAAAAATAAACGATGATTATCTACCTTCCGATATTCATAGTTTGATAACTACATAATATGGATATTATTATACCAACAAATTTTCCTATCTATTATAATATAATTGAAAATTTTCATAGTTTGTCTAAGCTGCTAATGTTAATTTTTCTGAGATAAAAATAAATTTTATTTTTCTATAATATTTTTCTACTTTTCAATAAATATAAACGTATTGTTTGAAACTTTTAAAGTACTTTTAGTGTTCTATAACTAAAAATTATTTTTTAGAAACTAGAAGTTAAAGTAGCATCTATCATTCTATCCTATTGAACATCACACTCAGAATCTATTTTAACGTGCTATATTTTAGCATAAATTATGTTAAGCTATATGAAGTGTATTCAATTATTGTTTTGTGACATAATGAATCATCATAAATATATGTATATGAATAGTAAATTATGTTTGATATTTTATTGAAAAAAAAAAAATTTTAATGATTAAAAAATATTCAGATTTACAATAAGATTTTAAATCAAATCTATGTTATAAGATGTAAAGTGTATTTACTTGAATTTAAAAAATATAGAATAACATAGAGCATTCCACGATTTTTACGTCAATGTTATATCTCAACTAGAACCCTTTGAACTCATAAACTAAGTATGGTTGGTTAAATAAGATCACTCAATGGGTATACGTATAAGTGACTTTCTGTGTGTTTCTTTCACTTAAGATAAAAAGTAACATTTGTCTATTAATTTTATTTGTTCAATAAAATGTAACGTAAAATACTGGAATACACTTATTTAGAAGTGTTTTTGTTTTTGAATTTCATATTATAATACACATTAACGGTCCAAGATTCAACAACAACAAAATTTAATTTTACTCTAGTTGTATTAAAAACTTACTAAATAAAATAACAAATAGCTCCAAATATTATATATAATATAG
Source organism: Aphis craccivora (assembly GCA_009835225.1). NCBI lineage: Eukaryota > Metazoa > Arthropoda > Insecta > Hemiptera > Aphididae > Aphis > Aphis craccivora. The sequence continues at coordinate 200,348 of VUJU01000023.1, forward strand.
GTAGGTATTTAATTTTTGTGCTGCACTTTAATAGTATAGTATTTTATAATAAACTATACACATATATACAGGCACGTACCGATTAAAAGACAACAGTTACATGTAGTAATACATTTATAATACCTATAGTTATATTATCGTTTAAAAATTTAAGTCGTTACTTTTATGTATTATAAGCAGCAAGATACACTTAAGCATAATTATTATTATTTAGCAGTAGTCTCGATTTAATGAACAAATATGAGACCTATAGTGGTTCTTTATTAATAAGTAGTCTTGATATGTAGGTACTTTGGGGAATGGATGTTAGACAATTGTAGTACGCCTTTTTATATAAGTATCATATATACATATATATGTATATACGCAAATTAGTATTAGTTTCTATTTAAGTCAAGTATAGAGATGTGAATTTATTAAATTCTAAAAAAACCCCATAAAATATAATTTATAACAAAATTATAATTTACACAGCACCAAAATCAATATCACAATGTTATATTTTGCTGAATAAAATGTGTTTAAAAGATTTTAAGAGTAACATTGAAAAAGTTTACATTATCAGAAATAATTGTATTTAATAGTTTAGAAATATTTTGTAGGACTAATGTAATTTACGATTGCGTAAGCTTTCGAAGATATTTTATAAAATTACTGAATTTTATCTTTACGTTCTCCTATTATTCGTTCCGTTCATTAAATTCAACTTTGCTAAACTTAACTACATTAAATAATAAGCGCCAAATACTCTTACATAATTATATAAGTATATAATATACTACCAAGAATGTCATACATCACGATTATTCTGCAAAGAGTTCAATTTACAAATAAAAATGTTTTATTCGAACTTAAAAACGTGTTTAATCCATATTAAAATTTTCTACTAATAGTTTCAAACATTTTGATGATCAGTTATGATAGTAAAAAATTTATAAATTATACTCTTCTGATGAAAAAACAAAACATAATATTATAGGAATAATAATAATAACCATTGAACAAACCAATGATTTATATTTACTACTTAGTTCAGAATCTAAATAATGTATTTAATAATAATAATAATAATTACTTTGTAATATATTATCTTAATATTCACATTTTAATTTATAAAATAAATGTTACCTCAAAATTTTAAAAAATATAAAATAAAATAATATTAAACAGTTAGAAAATCTAGGGAATTTGCTAGACCTTGGTATTTAAAATAGAAAATGTCGCTCATGAATGAGTAGATCATAATAATTAAATAATGTATGTAATATTACAATCTAATTCAATTCATTGTGTACGAGAAACTACGAATATACTAAGCAGATATTATGTAGGTATCAGTCATAGCTAGGGTTCGAATACATATGTATTAAAAAACCAAAATTTGTAAATTTATATGTAATAAAAAATCACTTAATACGTGATGAAATATAAAATATGGAAGATTATAAAAATTTACAAAAAAATATATATATAATATTAGGTAATGAAAAAAAGTATAAATTTCTTTATTGATGACAAAAAATTAAATTAAGACAGTTAATATGGCTGAAGGAACAGTCCACCTCAACTGATGTATTTGGTAGGTACAAATTTAATTTTTGCAATGTCCGAAGCAGTGAGTTCAGTCTTTATTCTTTAATAATATCTCATTTTTTCTACAATGGACAAATCTAATTAATTAAATGGAATTAAACCAAGATTTTTATTTTATACACTGTTTTTTGTCTTAACAGTCATTCAAAATGGTCCTTGTACTTGTCCTATGCTTTTTATAGCTTCTTCTATAAGTTCTAAATTTTGAATTTAAGTCATTTTACGTGTTTCTAGTGTCTTTATGTATCCTAAAATTATTTTTTATATTACCTTTGCGTGGATTAGTTTAATCGTTTTTGAACAAAAACTAATGAAGTAGGATCAAACAACACGACTTCTGACTTCTTTTATTTAATTGAAATTATCGCAAGAGTAGATATTTGACTATATTAAAGCATGTTTCTCATGTTTTAACAAATTATCGAATAGGCTTAAAATTATGCAGTTGACAAAATATACTATGCATAAAATTGTGTTAATATGTAAGAGAAATAGAATTAGTGAGAAATATTTAAAATTATATTTTTATGACAACATATATTTATATATGTATCAACAAGTATAGCTCATTTACTTACAAATCATTTGAAATGAATTTATTTCTTATCTAAATTTAACTATCTAGCCACAGTAAAAATATGTATTTACATATAAATTCGAGGCCTAGTTATAACAATGTATGTATGGATTTTACAAAGATGTGCTTTATTTAATTGTTTTTTTGTCTATCATTACCTCTTTCAGTAGTAAAAATATTTATATTTCCTACTTGAATATATTTTATGAAAAGAAAGTGAAACTTGGTATTTTATGAAATAAAAGTAAAAATTCCCCAGTACTTATCTTAATAATTCAAAAAAACAAAACAAATTGTTTGTTGTATTGCAATCACATATTTAATAAGCAATTATTGACATATTCTATTTTAGATTCTGAGCGGAGCGATGAATGTACTGATTTTACAATGTTGTGTGTTTTTTTATTTTTGTGTCTGTGTACACGAGAACGTGTCGAAATAATACTTCAATTTCAAACTTTGGAGGTGTAGCAAAATGAATCTAGTTGGTGCATTAGGGAAGTCATTTTTTCCCAATAGTTTCCAAAAACGCCAGGAAAAACCAAAAAAAAATTAAGGAAAAACGGGAATTTTTACGCAAAACCAGTTTTTGACCAAATCGATTTTTTTATATGGTTGTAATTCAAAAACTAATCACTATAAATACTTGAAATTTTCACCAAATATTTATGTCAGTGTTATCTATATACAGTTAAATTTTCAAAAAAATTTGACTTGTTTTGAGTAATTTATAGACCACAGAAATTTTCGATATTTTTGAAAAAAAATTTTTGAAGTGTCGATAAAAAAATTTTGGATGACCAAAAAGTTTTTAAAATTAAATACAAGGTTCCTTATGAGTTGTTCTAATTGCAGTTAAAAAAAATCTAAAATCGCTAGTCACAATTTTTTTTATAAGCGTTTATAGTTCAAATTTTTACGAAATCTGTCGATAACGCGAAAATTTGCAAGTAATTTTGAAGTTGAATAATCATAAAATTTTTTGTCTTAATAACTAAGGATTAAAAATACAACACTAAGTTTTCTATAAGTTTTTCTTCAAGTAGCTATACAGAAAACTCGTAGCATCATTTTAGGAAAAATTTTAAGTGCGTTTGAATTTTAAATTTTTAGGAAATAGCGTAATGATAACGATTTATCCACAAACGATTTGAATTATTTGTTATTATTCAATAAGTATAAGTCGTAGAGACTTGAAAATTTTACTAGCTATTTAAATTGGCGTTTTCTTTATAAGTAAAATATTTTGACTTTTTTGAGCTATTTGTAGACAACTGAAATTTTCAATTTTTCTAAAAAAATGTTCTTGAAGTGTCGATACAATTTTTTTGGCAAAATCTTAATACTTGAAAATTTAATACAAAGTTTCTCATAATTTATCTTGTAGTTATTAAAAAAATTATAAGAATACATAGGCACAGTTTTTTTTCATTAGCATTTGAAGTTCAAATATTGACAAAAATTAGTCAAATTCTTGAATATTTGCAAATTATTTTGTAGGTATAATTCATAAATTTTTTTGTATAAGTAGCTAAAAGTTGAAAATTTAATACAAGGTTTTAATAAGTTTAGCTTACAATAGTTGTAAAAGAAATTAAATTTTGATGTATTCAGGCCATAAAAACATAAGCCACCTTTTTCACTAACCACTGGAAATTATATCCTAGGCTGACAAATCATCTCCGTTCACAATCGTTTTTCGTATACAATGATACCTATCATTGGATTCAAATTAAACACTTCTATAATAATATATAATAATGATCCATACGGCACCTAATGTACAGCAGAGCGGTACCCACTTACCCACTTTTTTTTTTTTTAATTTAATTATCGATAAAAAAATTTTATTTCCTCGCTCCCAAAGCTTAAAACATTTTATATAATATAAGGTTCTTCGTAAATATTTTATACTTAAACCAAATAATTTAAAAATTATAGATTAAACACAACTATTTTTATAGTATAATATTTTAATTCTAAATTTAACGGTATTTAATAGAGAATAATAATATCAATTATTTTGTTGCTTATAAAAATAAACTGTATACTTTTGATATCTTTTCAGTAAAATTATTCTCTTATTATTTGAGAATTTCGACCCAGAAACAAAAATTTTATTAACAAGTTAGATCCTTCATATTTTAAAAATGATATCATATTTAGATAATTTAAGAAAATAATGTATAATAAATTTGATAAATATCAAGTTTAATCTCATTCATTACTCAATACAGCAATACAAAAACCTATTTTATCGAAAATCGTTAAATATTATCATTTTCCGTAGTGCTTGGTTAGTTAAAGTCTAGAATATGTTCCCCCTATCGAATAAATAAACAAATAAACAAAACTTTGTAAACCCAATACATTCTTGATTTAATAAAAATCTAAATAAACAAATAGAATACACAATCAACAAAAGAAATATAATTTTAAAAATAAAACTTATAAACTTGTTTCTAATGAAAAAAAAAAAATGTGAAATTAAAAGAACTGGCAATATTTTTGGATTACTATGTTAATATACTTCTTGGAATTTTATTAAAAAATAATATATGCAAATGCTAGTTTGAATATGTTTTCTTGACTAATGATCAACCAAAGAAAATATTTTATGTGAAAACATTTTTTAATAATGGTTTTAATTGTGTTATAGTGAAAGCCTTCATAATAAAATATTACCAAACAAAAAGCCCATTGGTTTTTTTATAAAGTTTTTTTTTTTTTTATGAGAATAGTATATACTTATTAGTCGTGAACGTTTTCCAAGTCTAGAACATTCCACTACTATATGTGAACATTTTACACAACAAGTAATTATAATAATTATTGTTTATTAAAATGATTGTTGCAGTTTTAAGTACGCTTAATATATTTTTTATAGAAATAATTCTTAAATTAAATGAGCATAAAATAAAATTATTAGAATTATAATATTTACTTTTTAAGAATACAATATTATTTATACACAATATTAAGGTTTTATCTAATTAACAAAAATATATTACACATGAGGGTTTTTAACAATAAGTGTTTTAAAAATTAAAAAATAAAAATAGAAAATTATTCACAGAAATATTGGTATTTGCATCTATAAAAATACTTTATAATGTATTCCAAAGTTTTCGAGAAAGTCTGTTTGAACGATAATATGAGGCAAGCATTACAAGCATTTAATAGCAAGAAACTGAAAAAAATACATTCCCGAGAATTTAAAAAATATATTTATATAATACCATTATAAAATAATAGATGACGCAAACATAATAATATTATATGGACTATAAAAAAAAAGGTAAGCATGATGGTTTTCATAAAAATGTTTCAAACTATATTACGTTTTATTATTTACACCTAAAATATTATAAAAATGACTAAATCAGTTTTATTCATCATTACAGGCACCCATTGAGGGGGACAAAAAAGGCACTTCCCCTTCACTGGAAAATAATATTAACTTATAATTGAATAAATATTACAATGGTGTTATAACCTATAATGACTTAAAAATCATAAAACAAAGAAATTTGCAGTTCTTATTTACCGATACCCAATAATATACTTACCAACATAATATTATACCAACTTTATTTTCTATTTTTTTATAATTGACCATAATATACCAATGCAAATTATAATTATATAAATAATAGCATTTATTTTATATTTGTATGTTGAAATAACATTACCCATTTGCACCTTTATAGTTTATTTAGTTTAAACTTTGAGATTTTCTTTATTTTGCCCCCTTAAAATGTTACGTATGGGCGCCCATATTTATCATGCGTTAAAATTATATTTTCATAATATTATATAGTATGATATAAAATAGTATCTAACTTAAACTAATATCATATACTATAAATACGTATTATATGTACTTCCTAATATTTTTTTATATACATTTTGCTATTACCTAATCATAAGCGTGAACACATGGTGCATGTAGATTATGACGTGTATTTTATTAAAACTTTTCACAAAAATAATAAATATTTTAATACGATAAATATTTATATCTTTAATGTATGCGTCAAAAATCATAAGATTATATTAATATTTTCAAAAAAACATATTTTTTCAAAAAAAATATGTTTTCTATTACAACATGATAATAAATCCTAAATAAGTTCTAGTAATAAAATAAGCAGTTATAAAATAATATTAATCATAAATATTATTTAGACAATAATATGAGCACATTTTTTTCTTTAGGGGCATTATATAATGCATATTCTGCAGTGACCAAAGTCTGCACACGCCATACCTAATAAATTGTAAATTTCAGATAATTTGTTAAACTTTGTTCTTGTTTATAACATGTATTAGTTATAAGTTGAAGTCCATATCTTTATTACTATTGATTTGTAATAAATAAACACCATTTGCTTAAAATTGAAGAAAAATAATAACTTGAAGTCGTCTACTATTATTTTATAAAAAAATTGTATGTTTCTGTATTAAATTTGATTTAAACTGCAAATTATCTAACAATATTTATAAATATATTACTAAATTTTATGATTATTTTTTATTTAAAAATGCGTGTGGGTGTACGTCATACTTAAAACGCCTTCGCCGAAACGTCCCGCTTCTTATAAGTTTCTAGCTTAAGTTAAACTTCAGGAGTAGGTAGGTACTTATTTAATGAAAAGAATTTAAATTGTTTGGTAAAATATTCTTTTATTCTAAACATTTCAACTATGTGCGATCAACTCGGTAAAATATTTTAGTAGCATTCCATACTGGAATTCGATGTCATATTCTTACTCCTGTTATCGTTATAGCGTATTATAAAATTTTGTATAGCTTGTCAAACTTTATTTCTCTTTTTATTTAAAGCATAATTATTGCAATTACTTTGTTTTGTTATCTAAAAACATTGATGATCTGAATAATATGTCAACAATATGTCACATACTTAAATATTAAAATTCAAAATAAATATATTTAACATAAGTTAAACGAATCTGGTATACAATTAACAAAAAATATTCTATATTTTATAACTATATTAATGTTTACTTACACAGGTTAAATTTTAAAATTTTAAAAATAAACTTTACTTAAATCTTCGAAAATCATAAACTTTTAATATTATTAGAACGTGTATTTATTTAGTTGTTTTTCTAATACATTAGTTTAAATGTTTCAATGAAATTTTTCAAAAATATTTGTTACTAATAAAATAATAATATAATTTACTAAACGATAATGGTACAAATTATTTTTATTTTTATTTTTGTTGCCTAACTATTTATTGAGTTCAATATAAACCAGCTGCGTCTCGTAAGTATTAATCAAAAGTCCAAACCTATTATTTGTTTATGGAACGAGAATATTTGGAGACGGCTTCCTGTTGCGTGCCAAAAGCATTGTGTTGTTTTCCCCCTTAATCCTCTTCAGGAAATTAACTTGACCATGGAGAGGGGTTTCAGGTCAAAAGTATGATGAATTTTTTATAACGAAAAAGAACATTCCCTAGGTTAGAATATCCTGCGGGGTGAGCAATTATATGTATACATAATTAGTTGATGTTTAATTGCGTGGGATTATAGTGTATAAATTATAAAAAAAACTATAGTTATAATTCACGGGTACTACGGTTTTATTTGCGAAACCTATTATTTTTGAAAAGTATTCTTAAAATATTTAGTATATGCTCATCATTAATAATATAGACATTTGACAATTTAAAATATTATTACTAAAAAATAATAATGAGTATAACATAAAAATGTTCACGTGATCATAAACAAATGTGCACTGCATAATGCACATACGCACACAAAAAAATTAATAATATTTTTAATAAGTATCTATCATGTAACAATACATTTTTCTATAAACTCAATTTTTTTTAGAATATACAGTTATAAAATTATTCGTTTAAAAAAATGTTATACCCTTACAACATTGTTGTTTCTAAGCCTCTGTAATCATTCTGGGGGTTAAAATACATATAAAAGGCTTACAAGGACTTTATTTTGGGTTAGAAGGAAATGGAACAAAAAAACATCAGTTAGGTTTTCCGGTTAGAAAGTATTTTTTTCCCTTTTTTTACCAAACCTCAAGGCTTTTGGTCTAACCTTTATATTTTCAGAATTCAAAAGGTTCGTTAAATTCTTCTATGGACGGACGCAAGATTGACAGTAATAAATCACGGGTTCACGACGGTGTGATAAAAAAAAGTATATAATATTATGCGTTTATCTATGTACATATAAAATTACATTTTGAGCTTTTTCATTTACAAATATATAAAAGTAGTTTAGTATTCTATGGAAAGGAACCAAATATAATCGTATTAATATTATATAAGATAGTTTGGTTATATCTAGTTGAACCTTACGTATTAATCCAATAATCAAATCAATAATAAATAACTATTTAAAATACAAAACTAATGTATTATTAACTTGTTAGTTATTACTTATACATGATTCTACACTATTAAATTACACACCTATAATCTTAAACAAAACTCATTTAGAATTATAATTTGTTTTTAGCTTACATTTAAGATAATTAATGACTAATTTACTCAAAAAAATAAATTGTAAATTATGTAAATAAGTCATGAATAAGTTTTATACGATTTTTAGTAAAAGATATAAGAAAGTATTATTCATTTTCAATCAATATATGAAAAAAATATGAAATATAAGATGGATTTTTGTAGAATAAATTATGCTTATGGATATACCTAAACTGTAACCATAAATAAAATAAAAATAATCATATTCAACTTAATGAATGTTTACAGAAAAAATAGGTATCCAAACAATTATGAATTGTTTGCAATTCTCCAATACATAAATGTTTATATAGCATGCGCCACAATATCACTTAACAGAGTTTTACAATATCTTTGAAATTGTATCAGTAATATTTAAGTTATTCTTTGTTTAAATTAAACAAAAACATAATAGAAGACCTGATACATAAGTATTATATTTTTTGGCTAAATTGAACGTATTATTTTTCCCTTTAGATGGAAGGAAAATCATAAGTTACCGTTTGTAGCATAAATTCTATGGACGTCGTTTGCAGACATAAACAATAATGTAATGTATATTGTACATAAAATATGCTATTAGAAAAAAAAGTGTGTGCAATATGTAGTATTTTGCAGTAGGCATTGCAATAATAAAAATAATATGTATAGATTTTGTAATATAATTAGTTAAAAAAAAAACGTGTGGGTAAAAAAGTTTGATTTATCTTTGAAGTTGAATTGTTTATTAAATATATTACTATAACCTACTATGTTATATAATATATTATATTGTATACTTGGTTCATTTTTGGCTCTCTATAATGTGTCATATGTGATAATTCTTAAAATGTATAGTGTTTAGAAATAGATTTCAAATATTGCAATACATTGTTTTTTAATAAGAATATTAGATTTGGAAACCTTGACGATGAAAAATTAAATAACAAATCATACGAGAATAAATAATTACGTGGAATAATGAGTACATGACGTGTAACCTCTACATAAGTATAAACAACAAAAAATGATATAGATAATATAACACTATATACATAACATATTTTGCTAATTAATAAAATACTACGTATGTAACCCTAAAACGTACAACTAAATGGTATAATATAATATTCATAATAAATGGTTCAAATTCCCAAAAAATTGAAACACTGACATTAACGTTTAGGATTACGACTTGAAAAGTCGGTTTTCCATCCATGCAATTTTATCAAAGAAAAAAAAATAAATACTTACATACCTATGTATATTATGTAACGTGATTACACTAAAACAATAGTGAGTTTTATTTAGACAAAACATCATAAAGCCCAGGGTTTTCGTTGACATTTATAAAATCAACAAAAGTATAAAATGATTCGACTTTCATAAGTTTCTAAGTTTGATGAGACCATAAGAAGTTTGGTGTTTAAAACTAATGACGTCAATGGTAAAAGTCGCTCAATTTCCCTCGAACCCAACCCAACCAATATAAATGACACGATCATAGGCACCAGTGCTACTAAAAGCAGCCATTAATTTAAACCTGTCTGATGTAAAAATATGTTTCTCAGAATGAATGCAAAAAAAAATGTATAAAAAATAAAAAACGAGTGTTTTGCGTGCCCCAATAATTATTGTAGTAATAAAGAAAATTCATTTTTTTTTTTTTTTTTTTGTTACATTTTAACACCCGACTACTAAAGACACCTACACACCAAATAGTTTGTTAATATATTTTTCTCCTTATATTTCCGAATAAAATATCAAACTAGTTACTAATATAAATAAAATAAAATTTCTAATATTCTGTCCTAAATTCTAAAGCACATTAATTGTCATCAATATTTTTTAAAAACAGAAACATTAATTTTTAAAAAATTTTTGTAAAGTGTAAATTATATTAATAATGCTATATTCCTATATGTAATCATATTATGTATAAAAAAAACAGCAAACTCAAACACTTAAATAATATGATGGACAATTAAATGAACAAGAATAAAAATAATAATAATAATAATAATACAATAATTAAAAATAAATCACGCCCCGCTATTATAATTTATCTATCAATTCATAAATCATAATATTATTACATTACTTTTTAATTTTCATTATGATACATGAGATAGGACTGAATAATATAATTTTATAAAAGATATAATATTCAAAACTATATATTATCAACCCGTGAACACTTAACATAAATAAATTACGAATAGATAATATTAAAAAAATGTTAACTTTGATATTCATTTAGCATAAATTATACACTGTATAATATACAGTATAAAAACAATTAAGTTACAAACTATTTTAAAACTAAATATCTTAATTTGTTTAACGAAAAAACTTTTTAGTCTGTTAAATACTTGAACAATGTAATATAGTTCTTAATTATAGTTTTCAATAAATAATTTGTTTTTAATAATCTATCTTTGTACTTTGTAATTTTAAAAATATTATTTTATGATAATTCCATAAAATATCTATATTTTATCAAATTCGATTAATATAAATCACCACATTAAAAAAATTATTCAAATTAATATATTTTAACAGTGGTCGTTAACATTCCTTCTTTAAAATTCTAAAATGACCGTCAGTAGAATTTTTGTTCAATTAGATATTTATAAAATACTGAGAAAAGTAATAAATTACATTTTTTTAAGTACCCATTCTATCAAAAATAGTATATTTTATTGTCTAAATAGACTAATGCTATATCATTAATTAAAATTTAAAAATATATAATATTAAGAATTAATCTCAAATATATACAAAATTACAGATTATCCTTTTTTATTTCAGCCTATTTTATATAAATTATTATTATTATAAGATAAAATTATAATTGCTATGAATTTTAATTTATTTCTCCTGTATAATCAATAAGAGGTATTCCTCAGTTATAAACAGGGCCAAATTTATTTTCTATCATATAAAATATGTCTTACTTTTTTCGCCAAAATAAATTCTTATTACTTTATTGAAATGTTTTAATTAAATAATTATTATTTATCATTCATAAAGTTTTGTCTTATTTATAAATTAAGTAAGTAGATAACATTTTATCTATTATTGATCAAATAATAAATATATAAATAAAAACAAATTAAATAAATAAATATAAATATAAATTGTATTAGCTATTCTAATTTATTTTTATTGAAATACAAATTACATTTACAATGATAAAAATAAATTTATACTATTAAAAACTGTTGAAATAAAATTATCTTTGAAGTAAATTGTATAATTCACATATTGAACAAAATCCAAAAATGCCTATCAGTTTAATTTTAATATAGTGTGATAACAGTCATCGTTGGTATCATAATAATAATAGGTTTATAAATAAATTTTTTAATTAAAATTAGAAATGAACAAATTCGTGTTTATACCTTGAGTAAACTCAATCCCTTTAATTAAATTAATAAATGCCTTATTGATAAAAAAAAAGGCAAATATAGCCTTATACAAAAAAGTGTAACATAATTTTAAATAATAATATAAAAACTATTGACTTAAATCTTTAAAGTATCACTTAAGTCTTAATTCAGTATTAAAGTGAAAATGAATCAATTTATTAAAAAATAGCAAGATAATCCCATCAAAAATACCTCAGTTACAGTGATATTAGCCAAATATAACAAAGAACTTTATACCCGTCAAGAAAAGTATGAAAGATAAGTAATTATTATTAAATGGAAATAGTTTTGAAACCTTAGAGAGATCCAATATTCACCTTCATAAAATATTGTAACTCGAATGAATCCCTAAATATTATTATATATACCTATTATATTCAAGTATTAAACGTTTCATTCAACTCAATTTTAAAAACAAGTTCTTATAAATTGGATTAAAATTAAAAAACCATGTACGTATTAACAAAAGCATTAAATTAGTTAAACAAACAATTTTTTAATATGACCGCTTTAATATTAATAATATTAACAAACTAAATTTAAAGGAAATTATCAAAAAAGAAAAAAAATGATTAAAAATAGAGTTTAACAGATATTTCATTAATGAACCATTATATACAATTAGGTATTTATATAGAATAACAATTAGATATTTTGTTTGTTTTTTACTATTATTATTAAATAGGTACGCATCAACAGCTAGATTATCATAGAATTTTCTAAATCTGATGTATAACAATAACAATTTAAATTTATGGATTTATGTAGGTTTAATAGCTATATAAAATAAGTTGGTACTTGTATCATGTATGGTAAAATAATGATAGCATGAGGTAAGCTAATCTCGGGTATACTGCTATTAGCGACATTTAGTTAAAATATATTTGATTGTATTTTTTGAGCACATGAGTCATTGAGAGGTTGATCTTGTTTTGTCATCAAGTGCTTGTATGTTAGGTTAATAAACTCAAATCTTAGTCTGTTTATAGTTATTATTATAAGTTTCCGTGGCATCAAACCACCGTATTCTAAAGGAAGAGTGATTAATTTTAATCATCTAACTTTGTTGTTATTAATAAGACTCAATTTTCTCTAGCAAAATAAATTGATATAAATTTAGGTTTATCAGGTGTTTCGTGTATGATATGAATATTTTATGATATTGCATAGAAATGTAAGTTCTTTGGTTGTCTTTTTAGCTATTTATGACCACTCATATTATTGTGTCCAGGTTGTGTACCCAAACAAATTTAATATCCTTTTTATTTTAACAATATATTCTAATAATTTAATTTCAGCTTTATTTTTTAATTTGGTTATGTGCGTGCTCCTTGTAAGTTTTAAACTGAGTAAACATTTATATCCAATACTCGAAGAATGTATTTGTTTTCAAATTTCATAAATTTATTTGAATATTTTTTTGAGAAAATAATAAATTATGATTTTTTTGGGATGAAAGTAAAACCAAAAGTTTTACTCCATAGTAACATGTTGTTTAACTATGGTTTGTATCTCATTGCCTCTGGACAATATATTGTTTTCATTTACATTATTGTAACTTTGTTTGGGAGTTTAATGATAGTTGAGAGATCATTAATTACAATTAGGAAAAGAGTTGTCTCCACTAAGCAGTGGAGAATCTTTAGGAGTACATTTTTGATTTTAAATTATGTAGATGATGTACCTACCTTTATTTCATTATTTGATATTTGTATTGTTCTATTGATGAGGTATTTTGTAGTAAAATTAATTATGTTTACATTGAAATTTAATTTTTTTCTTTATTTAATTAATCTATAATAACAAATGCTGTAAAATTTTTGTAAGTCTTGGCTGACTAATATTAATTATTGGTCCTAATTAGAGGTTTTTTTTTTTTTACTTTATTTTCAATAATTTCTAAATAGTGCAAAATTGAATTAATTTTTCGGAAGCCGTGTTACAAATTTGAAATTAAAATATTAGTTCCTATTTGCCGGATTAATCTTGTGCCTATAATTTTTTTGTAATTTTATGATGATTAGTAAAGAAATATTGGATGGTATTAAGAGACATGGCTCTTTGCTTTACCTATAGGATTTATGATACAGTTTAACTATTAATTTTAACGATGCTGATGAGTTAGTTATAGAATTTTGAGTAAGCAAAGTTTACCATTTTTTGGTCAATTTTGGAGAAAAGTCATGGGTACATTATCTATTATACATGTGTTACATTTTTTTAGAACAATTATTGTTTTCATTTCTTGGAGTATGAGTAGACTATTAATTTGGCTATTATCGATATTTTGCAAAAATATAAGGTACTAGTTCCTGTGTACTTTTAATTTTTTTAAAGTAGGTATAAGGAAAGCTTTCTATACTACAAGTTTTTACAAATTAAAAGCCAAAATAGTATGTAATTTTTAGTATTATTATTATTATTATTATTGCTTGTTTATGCTTCTGATTCTATTAATTCATATTCTTAATCGTTAATCTTTTTTTTTTTTAACAAGTTAATCTATATTTTATCCTTTTTTTTTTTTGTCCTTTTGGTTTTATTGTTAGCAATATAACTAGAAACTGTTATATGATTATATTATATTCTCTATAAGTGTCTGATGGGCCAAACTGTTCTTGATTACTTTCTAAAATATGTCTGAAAGTAATATAGTCAATTTTTAGTTCTTGTAGTTGATGACATTTTTCCACACAACTTAAATAAATATCAATGTTTTCTAAGAATGAGTTTAAAGAACTGAATTTAATTTTGAGTTTATTTGAATCTTGTCTTGGTTTTTTAAAATTATACATTGTAATAGGTTGTTGATGTCTGAAGAAAATTTTGGTATTGAGGGAGAAGGGAAGTTGAACGATTCGGAAAAACACCTTTCGTGCAAGATTTCAGATCTAATTCCATATCACTTTGTTAGTTTTACCATTAGTAATAATATTTAAATTTGTTATATTTGATTTAATTTTTTACTTATTGTCGTATTACATAGTTTATTTTCTTCTGTTATAGGCTGTGTTTTTATTAAAATACTTTCTTCAGAGTTTCCTGGACATTTAGATATAATGTGGTCTTAAGACTTACATTTTAAAACATGTAAATGTGTTGTCAGATATAAATATTCTATAATTCGTGTCATCGTAATTAATTAGAAATGAGTTTGGAAGCTTGTCTAGATCTTCTTGGTTAATGAAAAAAGTTTGAACTTAAAATGTAAGAAATTCAACATCTTGTATAAAAGCTCTTAAACATTCGATATTGCTACATAAGATTATGTTACTTTTATCAAATTAATTTTCTATTGTGGCATGTGGTATGTTGGGGTAGAAATTAGGTACCATTATTCTTTTATTTGAATTGTGCAGTTTACGGAATTTAAATTGGACCATAAAGTATAATAATTAAGTGGTTTCCAATAATATTTTATTAGAAATTAATATGAATGGTCACTTATTAGATATATGGGAGGTGAAAAATTAAATTTATCGGTTTAACGATCTATGCGTGGAAAAATTTCATTTATGCCAATTATTAGTATTAATTGTGTTTTTATTTTTTTTTTTTGAACGAGACTGCTTACTGCAGTTGAAAAAAATGATTTTTAACATCATCAAGATGATTCGTGTTAATGTAACGGCTTGTTATCTGTTGAGTTGTTTTAGATAATAATATTGATGGTTTGGTTTTTAGAGTTGGCGGAGTTTTCATTTGGTTAATTTTGTTTGATAATTGTATTTGTAGTACTTAGTAAAATTTAGTGATGGGTAGACTTTGTAATAGGAGCTTTTAAAAGCATATTTTAATGGAGATGACATGCACCAGGATGGTTTTTATTTAGTACGTGTGCCTACTGCCTATAGTATTGTATAATAGTCAAACATAACTGTACGTTTAGTGTGTCGACTATTTGCTATCAAAATTATTAAAATCAAAACTCGCGATAAAAAAACATGCTGTCTGTATACTCAACGAACATGAACTCTATATTTTTATAAATTATTTAACTTAATTCAATAACATCAGTTCTTTGTACAATTATTTTCTATTTCAACAACATTTCAAATAATTAAACATATTTATCTATACTATTTTATTTAAGTATAAAAAACCACAAATATATCATAAAAAAACCTCTTCAGCCAAATACTTTTAATTTAATCAAAGGTTACATGGCCATATCTATATAACATGAAGAAACATATTAACTAATAATTACTATTAATCTGTTGTATAGGTACCTTCTAATGACTTAGTAGTTAGGTTAATATAATAACACAACATTGTGTTTATAACAGGGCAATATGTAATTAATCCTTATTAAATTAAGCCATGTTATACTACTATTTATTAATACATAATTGATGAACTTATTCAAAATATCCATTTGTATTAATTTGTTGAGAACATGTATATCATACTCAATACTCATTCCAAAACTTATCACAGTAACTATTTAAATTATATACCTACATATAAAAGTGATTTTTGGTAGTTTCAAAGTATATAGATCTAATAAAATAAAAATACGACTTTGACATAATATTTTATTATTTAAACTATAAGGTATTATGTAGATAAAATACTTCGTAATATTATACACAATTAAAATAAATAAATGTATGCATATTATTTTTTAAATTATATTGAATTGTAATCTTATAATTAATTTTCTTTAAGTAATTACCGACTGTTTTCTAGGTATATTAAATAAATAAATAATTAATAATTAATTAACTGTATTTTTTCAAACTATTTATTTATTTTATATTATGAAATTCGCTTAACTTAAAGGTATAAATTGTTGAAAAAACTTTTAAACTATACTATCAACATTATTTTCATAATAGTCTATACAAGTGAACAGATGTGTTTAACACAGCTATCGATTTTAGAATATATTACCTAACCATGCTTTATATATTATTTTGGTCAAAAAATTATAAATCTTTTTATTATATTCCTGGCAAAATACAATCATATTATGTAATCTGGTATCTTTTTCATAAAATTATTTTAAAACATAATTCTATCGTAACCAATAACCAAGCTATAAAATATCAAATAATTAGGAATTTAATTTTAAAAAATGTGTTAACATTTTCATCAAGTAGAACCTTATAATAAATTCCATAATTTATATACACAAATTAATTATAATACAATAGTTGACTTTGATCTAACTTTAAATAATCATTCCGAATTTTTTATATTTACCTACACACCTAGTGTAAATATATTATAAAAATAATTTTTAATAATTAAGTCATATACCTACCAAGAACAAAAAGTCTAAAGTAAAAATAATTACTGTCGTTTTAAGTTAAAATAACTCTTTGCTTGTTTTACGTTTTACGATTAACTATTTTTTTTTTAAATATATAACATTAATTTTAAATAAATAAGTTAATAATGCAACACTGGCATATTTTGCTCAGGCTAATGAAGCATTGAATGGCTAATACCCAGTTATTTTACCCTTTCCAACTTTTTTTAAATTTAAATTTATTTTTTTAATTTTATCGAATAACTTTTACTATTTTGATAGGTGATTAAAGATCGTTTTGATTAATGATTCTTAATATTTTAAAAGACTAGTTTATAATAAAATTAGTTTATAAATATTGAGTAATAAACAATAATATATAATAATCACAAAAATCTATAATAATTGTAATTTAAAAAATAATTTATTAATGTTGGTACACAATGTAAATTTCTTTGTAAAACCCATATTTTGACCGTAATTAATTTTTTTCTTTAAAATCAATAATAGAGACATCAATTTATATACGTTGATAATCATGTTATAGTACCTATTTATACATTATAAGCTACTATAACAACTGTTGTTATGTTATATTCAAATAACAATATTATGTTATTATGAACATAATATTTTCTTCAACGCGCCATATTTGGTATCCAAATATGTAATATACATTTCATAAAACAATTTTCTAATTAAAATAGGTTTTTAAAAATATTTTAAAACTTACTGGATCAGGCACTGGTTTGAATTAATATTATTGATTTTGGTATAAACTGAATTTACTGTTACAGAAATATTATTACCTGAAACAGATGTACATAATAAACTAATATTAATAATAGTTTAAATCCATAAATTTAAATCTATTAATTTTTAATGACTTTATAAAAGTAAAACAGTTGCGTAGCTAAATAATAAACTTGAATTAGTCGATAGACGATTTTATTTACTTATGGTATATTCCTAAAGCAACTACTCTATAGTAAACATATAAATATTAAATGTATTTTATTTCATGTTGGGTTATAGCCTAACTGTTTCTATTAAGTTACCCTTCACTAGTTGTACACTTGTACCACAGTAACCGTATTATTAAATTTATCACAGGAATTTATATTACTCCATCCAATATTTACAATTTACGTCAAGTTCACAAATCACAGAGAATCAGGGCACTGTCATGTTTTCTATAAAATGGTTGATTTAAAAGATATTTTTGATATTAAGTAAAATTGTATGATATAGTTTCATACTACCATTAACATATTAGATATAAATTACAACAATATAAAATAATAATTAATAACTAATATGATATTATCCTTTAAATAAGTACTTGTTGGTAAATTAATTGTGGCTTATGATATGAATTAATAAAAATGTTGGATTATCAAGACCGATTCAGAACCTTTTGAAGTTAACAAAGTATAATTATTTATTAATATATACTAATACATTGCACAATTTTAACGACGGCCAGAACTGTTTTAATGAGTGGATTAAAATGAATTTATAGTTTATATATAAGTATATCTGAGCTATTAGTAGGTACGTGAAAACTCATTTAAACCACCCACTAAAGGTACTAAGTAGTTACAAAGAGCCATAGAGAAAGGGTAGATAATTGGAAGCTATTACTACTATGCGATAACTCTTCTTAGAGACACCGTAGACTTGTAGACACCAAACATAACTAAAATAATAAACAAATGAATAACGTTATCTTATTCTGTATATATTGGACATTAAACGACACGTCTAAATGCTTTTGTTTTTGCATATTTGTATTAACTAAATATTATATAGAATAGACTTATTCAAAACTATGTTAAGTATATTATTGTCTATTTTTATTTAAGAATTAAAAAGCAACCAAACGACTATGCGAGGATCATGATAGAAATTGTTCTATTCTAATTATTATTTCTCACATTAATATCTTAATTTTATCTCCGTTGATTTCTTTGGGCGTTGTGTACAGGGTGGCTTACCAAGGTTTTGTGTTTTCTTGTGTAATTTTAAAATGAAAAACACAGTTATAAAGTCTATATTATAATTTATAATTAATGATCTACAGATAGCACGGTAAACGTTACAGAACTTATAAATAATATTAGATAATGCATTCAGTCAATCTGCAGAACCACAACGAAATCCACACACGCATATATTAGCCAACAAAACCTCATTTCCGTTTAAACACATTCAATTTCAAAAGTTCAAAGTCGTGAAACAAAAATTTTAATGACGTCGACGAGAATTACAATACGAGTACCTATACATATATAACTACTACATTACTTATCCACTAATGTATATATGTATATAATATATATATTACATATTTGAGCTATACAAATGATATAATAGACCATAACATACTACACATTTGAGATCAAAAACCTACCTTTTCACGACGAAGTCAACGTCAACGGATAATATTAAGATAAACCATCAAACAATAAGATGTTTATACGTAACCGTAAAAACCAACATTAATTAAACTAGGTACGTCAATTTAAGTACCAATATATACGAGTATATATGTAAAATTTTATTACTCCACAAATACTCGAATATTTTATACTTAAGAGATGACAAAATGAACGAACAGAATTAATAACAACGGAGACCGTGTCAGAATAAATCTAGGAGTGAGCTAGCTAGTTTAAAAATATATACAATAGAATACATAATATAAATATAAAATAAATATACGAGTTTTAAAAAAATGATGAACCATAATAACGTACATAAAAATATATTGTTGGTACAAACTGTTAGAGACTAAAACATTACACCTTTTTTTTATATATATATAAATTAACTAATGTCTGATACAAACGATAAAAGTATCTTTGAAATATTAGCTTCAGCGTCCATAGCTTCTATCTAGTATTTTCACCTGGCTCACAAATAATCAATATAATTTATACTTATTTTATATTTTTTCTGTAAGAAAAAGAATCGCTTGATAAATCATAAAGTATGAACTGATTATTATTTGCCTCGTAGATAAAATTTGATCACATAATACGTTAGATATAATGTCTAAACTTATAGATAAAAAATATATGAATATTTAAAAAGAATTTGATCATTTAAAGCAAAAAAAAAATTTTTAATAATATAATTATATATAATAAATAAAAATAACATATTATTATATAGATAAAATATAACTACACTACTAAAGTAATAAATAATAAAATGAAAATATACCATTTAAGAAAATCAAATTACTTTTCATAAATTATACGAATCCAACCTTGTTATTAATACTACATTGGAGTGTAGTATTAATATCATAATACATCCTTACAGTATTGATCAGCATCCAACCTACAATCAAGGATTAGTAATGCGGTTGTTACCCAAAAACATTATGTTGGTATAATCTCACTATTGTAGGTAAGTACAAGATACTATAAATATTTTGAGATTAACCATTTAAAAATACAATACAAAAGAATAATACTTTTATCGAACAACACGTATTACTTATAAATCCATTAATGTTTTTGAAAATAAATGTTTTTTATTTTTGTATCATTTCCGCTAGAAATAAAACAACAATTTTTGTAAAATAATACATTTTTTTATCGTTATAACTTTTTTATTTTATTTTTTGAAAAACAACATACATTTTTAATTTCATATGTTGAAGCATAATATTTTTTGGAGTATTTTAGTACATAAAGATCGAAATTCTGACGATTATATTATACTCATAACTTATAACTATTATAAGTATTTAAAATTTAAGTGATCACAATGGGATGGTATGGGGATATCTCTTAAAGTTCTGGTTTACTACTCCGCTCAATAAGCTTTAAATACTTATAACATTTATAACTCATACATCAGTTTAGGTTACACTATAGTTGTGTGACTTTCAATTTTTATGTACTGAAATACTCCAAAAAAAATCTGCTTCGAAATATGAAATTAAAAATACATGTTGTCATTCAAAAAAGTAAAAAGACAAAAATAAGTTGTAACGAAAAAATATTTTTAAAAATACTAATAATTTTTATAATAATGAATGTTATTCGATAAAAGAATCATATAGTATATTTTGAACAGCGGAGTACGATTGCGCGCGTTTTACCTTTTTGTATATACGATTACGCACAGTGCCGAAATAAAAAAGAACATGATTTTGACTATTCAAACGCATATGATTGCACGTGAAATTGGATGCGTTGTTACCAAATTTTTTATAACAAATTTCAGTTATTTCATAATTATTTTTAATTATTGAATACAAATTCAAATATATTTACTCAAATGTAAAATATCAAAAAAGTAAACAAATTACATTTAAATATATCTTAAATTGAATCTACAAGATGATTATGCTCACTAATATTTTATAAATTTCAATTATCAGTTATTATTAATAATGTAAACATACACTGTATTTTTACAGCACCTTTATCCGATATATCCATCTTCCGCTGTATGATGTATCGAAATGTGTGCCCATTCACTACAAATAAATCACTCCTCCTTTTCAAACTTATATTACAGAAAATTGCATTATTCATTTGGAAAATAAATATAAAATTTTAACACTGCAAAAAAATAAGTAGACTGACACAGCTAAAACACTTCTGTCAATAATTAGGTATAAACTATAAATACATCATACGCAATAATTATAGTTAGGTATATTCGTATATGTATGGAAATTAACACTTAAGATAATAATTATAATCCAACATAAAAGTAGTATGATCTAAAATATAATCAATAATTTCTTAGTGATAGAAAGTTTGTCTGGTATCAATAATAATAATTTCCTATAGTAACATACTTAGGACTTACCGTGCACCTATAATATATTTGACAACGTTACTTAGAAGTAAAAATAATATAGCGGGCACAATCGTACTCCTAAAAAGGTACTGCCAATAAGGACCACACGCGATTGTATCGCGCACATTTTGAATCACTACTAATTAGTAATTAATTAGAATTTCAAATTTTACGAAAGAGATAAAAATTATTTCTTAGTGTTGAATGTTTTATATTATATATTTATATGTACATTGTTATCGTAAAATGGGGTTGACATTTTTTTACAAATGCCGATTATTATATTAATATCATAATAATTGTCAAAATTCTGTTTATTTGATCATTCAATAAATAATAAAAAATTAAATTTAGAATACTTTTTTAATCGAAAGGTTACAACTTATAATGGTTGTATGTCATTAAATACAAGTTAAAAGCTTTTCTTATTAAAACATGTATTTATTATATATAAGACAAAGGAAATTAATAACAATGTATAATACTAACAACTCACTTCTTTAAAAATATAGTTTTAAAAGCTAAAACTTATTACTACTTTGCTGATATGTATTTATGTTTATGGACTCATACTTTATTATTAACAAGTTGTTATTTTTTTATGATTATTTTACCACAAATGAAATGCCAGGTAAATTAATTTATCAATATTATTAGTAATTTTGGATATTATATTAATATTCCAAACAAAAATTAATTATATAGTTCATACAATCAATAAATAAAAAAAATCATTAACTAAATAAAAATAGCTTTCTAATCAGTTAATCAGCTATAATTATATTTTATAATACAGTGCCTATCTACTTAATTTCATTGCTCAATTATGTCCCCTGTTAGCTATAATTTCGAAAAATACTATTTAAGTTTTATAAAATGAAATATGCCTTACTTAAGTTTTAAAGGTTCTATATTGTAAAGAAAAAAGTATAAGAAGTGAAAAAAGATTTGAAAGTAAACTTTTTGAGGTGTCTTATCAACATTTTTAAACAGTTGGAAATTAAAACAGGATTTTCTTATTGGCAAGAATATAAAATATGTAATGAACAATTTATAGACTTAAAACTATCAAATTTAAAGTATGCTTGGTTAAAAATAATAATCGACAATTTCATTCCCTTTTCGCTTAACATAAACTCCATATTTACGAAAAAAATATCGTTGTATAAGCGAAAACAAATTTGTACGAATATAAATTACGATGTGTTGTTCGAAACTGTACAGCACTCTCAAACATTATTGTTATACGTAGATACATAGGATATATATACGATACACCTATACAGCGGTATAAGACGTATATCTCAATTCTTAACTTAGTCGATCGGAGTATCAGCGATAATTTGCTAAATCCCCACAAAATCTATTGTAACTATACAGTATAGGTACTATATAGGTACCTGGCACGGCGTTTAAGGGGAGCCATAGAGACCATACCCTGTTTAAGTCTAGACATCATAAGTATTAGCCTAAGTGGGTAGAATTTTTGGACTAAAAGGATATCCCCCCCTAGAAGACAAATCAAACCCCTTACTGGTAGTTACATTTATATTTTATACCAATAGTTAAAAATTTAAATTAAATTGTAACTATTTGACCTGAACACAAACGGGAACCAATTCGGCTCAACCTAATAAAAAATTTTTTAAGTCTAAAATAATCAGAAGTTGTTAAGTTTGTAATAATATTAAACAAATAATTAAGTAATGAGAAATAGTGTATGTAAATTATTTTCTTAGGTACTGAATTTTAAGTTAATGAATAAAATAAATAAAGTAACTAGATGTTTTATTCGACTCAAAATATTTAGTTACTAGAAATACTAAATAATAAATATGAAAATACTAGTAACATTTATTTTGTATGAAGTTTGGACACATTCAAGACCACAGAATTAATGGGAATTGTTGTGATAAATGATCATAAAGCTATCAAATATTGAATCAACAACATGAGTATTTAAATACTTTTCAGTAGATTCTATGGTTTATCTAAAGCAATATAAATACTAAAGACATCCAACTCAACAAAATACATACCTACAACATAATTAACAAAACAGAAATATAATTAATAAATCACTTTCTAATAGATCTCAACAACATTGAGATAAAAAACGAACAATCAAATGAAACAACTAATAAATTATTACTGCTGCCTGTTATATGTATAGTATACAAAGACACTAATTTCACAATTGTATTAAGGTTGATATTAAAATATTATCATATTATATAAACTACCATAAGAAGTTATTGAATATTTATAATTACATTTCAAATATTTTTTGTTTAAAACTATTCTTTCGTAGTCTTAAAAAAAAAAAAATTAATTACCAATCTTAATATATATACGAGTATATTATATACATATTGTATTATATCATACAACTTAATGTATAAATTAAATTACAAATTTCTAATAAATAGGATTTCTTATGATTATAAACGCATGCAATTTGAATGATTATATTGCAACCCATCAACAGTTGTTTGTTAATAATTTTGAATTACATCGATCTAGTTAATTTGTTTGGTAAATACAAATATTATGAGTACACATCTTTAATGTTATTACATACCTTTCTAATAATTTTAATAAAAATACAACACATAAAATTGATTAAGATCTATCGTGACAATTGTTAAAAACCCCTGGAATTATAACCAGGTTTATTTAAATTTATTTATTTCCTACTTATAAAAAAATCTAAAATAACCATTTCAAACACCCGATAGTTCCAATTGATAAATATGAGTTTTCAAAATTTTACCGATAACTTTAAAGATAATGACCAATACCATGATATAGGTATTTATTGCAGTAAAACTAACACATTTTATGAATTCACAATTTTGTTTTAACCGTGCTACAAACATTAAGACTTTATTAATTTAAAATCTTTAAAAATAATTAAATAACACAAAACTATCATCCATTGTAAATAAAATAACACGTCCACCCAATTCTATGTACATTTTCTATGTCATTATACTAAACACAATCATATTTTAATATTTTACCGATACCTATCACATACCAAAAAAAATATCTGCAAACGTAATAAGAATGACTGGTCCTATCTAATTAATATTTTATAAAATATAATGATTCAATATACCCATTGTTATTTCATATATTGTATTTTCTCAATTTAAACTTTTACAAACAATAAAATTAAAATTAAAATGTATGAACATGTTTGAAAAATAACTTAGATTAATCAGTTTTAGTTTTAAAAACGATTTTATGCAGAAACCTCACAATCAATTAACTTTAAATTAAATATACCTATTGACTAATTGACTATTATTTTCTTATTCACGTTGTCAATTACAGCAATTCCATCAAAATTGTTGAACTATTTTTTTGACGTGCCTTTTATAGCTCTATTATTCAAAATAATTGTTTTCTCTTGTTAGAATCGCAAAGGTAAATATAATAACTTAAAACTCTCATAGACTTACCAACAAATATTATTATAAATTATAATTATTGTAAGATCAAACATATTTTTATTATAAAAATGTTAAGTTAACTTTACTAATTGTGTTACTATTATTAATTTATTATTGCAAACTACCTGTTATTACTATCCAACTACCATTTAATCGTGTATTATTTAAGAAAATCGATATGCAATACGCATAAATCATGTTATATTGTTACTGTATAATTTATATAATATAAGAATAATATTATAGTTTATTTTAAATTTTATTTTATTTTCAAAAATGAAATATTTTAAATAATACACATAAATTACTTGTAAAATAAATTAACATGGAGATACCCAAATAAAATTACCATATTTGTTGTCATAAAAAAACTTAAGTTTGAATGTAGGTAAAACACTAAAACTAGTACATTACACATTATTATAATATTGTTATAAGTAAAGTATTGACTAAAATTGTATTTATTGTTAAAGAACCGTGTATAATTTAGATAATAAATATATTGTAATGTATTTTATGTTGTATCAAAACTTTAAACGGCAAATTCGAAGCTTAGTTAATTCAATAATTATATTACATTATAATTTAATTTTAATTTTAAAACAGCTTATGTTATGCAAAATAACTATAAATTATTTTTAATTGTAAATCAATAACAATATTATGGACACGGTATGAAATATTGGAATAAATATAAAAAGATAAAATAATTTTCAAGTGTAGTATAACTTTAATACATAGAAATAATTTAGTATAATTTTATTAAATCAGTTTTATTATTATAACATATATTAATACGAATGTCATAGAATATTAAATTAATTAAAATAGTATGTTATGACATAATACAGATTCTATAGGATTCGAATCAGTTATTAAGAACAAAAATAAAACTGAATTAGGTAATTAATTCGGTTTTTATTAAGCCTTACTCGTAAGCAAATAGAAGTAGGGACTTTTTGATATATGAAACATAGGTTTTCTAAATATAAGTACTGTAAAAAATTTAAATGTGTTATGAACTACACATTTAATATTCAAGATTAAAATTTTAATTTTAAAACATATATACTTACAGATAGATATTTTTAGGTACCTACGTAAAGAAATTGAAAAAGTACTTTTCAGCAAACAATTTATGAATGAAACATAATATTATAACTTTACTATACTGATTTTAGTTTTAAAAAAAGTTTTCAGAGTATAGAAACCAAATATTTTCCACTCATCTCCCTTCAATCACCTTCACATAGTGTACTGTAGTGTATCGTTATATTAAATTTAAATGTAATGATAAATAATAGTAATACATACAATTATACATAAATTTGAAAATTATTTTGAACAAAAATCAGTAAGGCAGTCAACAATAACTATAAAAAAAAAAATGTGATGAAAAATGTCTACATTTTTTGGAACCTACACAAATTGTTATACAATTTTCTTTATTTAAAAAATATGTCCACGAAAAAAAATATAAAATAAAAAAAAAACATATAGTAATTTAAAAACTATTATGTTACTTCACATAGAATCTAAAATATTACTATATAAAAATCAGTTATAATAATATTGATAATACATAACAAATAAAATATAAGGTGCCCCACACTAACTGTTTATCCCGTTAATAACTTATTTAAAACATAATGAATACAAAATGTAAATTAATAATTTATCTTTTAAATTTCTTACAAAAACAAATCTAATATAATACAATTCAGTACATTTTGATTTTCAAAACCAAATTATTTAGAAAAAAAAATGTTTAAACGGGGATAAACAAGGGCTCCACCATCTTGTAATATGTGCATTATACTATAGTTTACACATCTTTACAACAAAGTTATGGTCAAAAATACATATCGAATAAAAACGTCACTTGTCTTATTACTGACTCTGTCAGTATTATTAATCATTATAAAAAGGTTTTTTTAAATCATAAAATCCATAATTAAATTATTTTGCTTAGTAATATGGCCTTAATAAATTTAAAACTAAAACCTAAGTAAAAAAAAAAAAAATAGTTTTTCTTTAGATTAAACTTTATTAGTAAAATTAACATTTAATGCCCTATTTTATCATTTAAAAGTATTGATATTTCGAGGTATTCAAATAATCTAATTGAAATTTAAAATAATATGTAATAACTGCATAATAAAATAGTTGTTAGTATACATATACAACTCTAATACAATTTTAGAAACTATTTAACATGATCTTCAGAAAACGAAAAAAAACGTCTTATTTCATGTATGATGAGTGATGACTGTCATAAAGATAAATAGATGAAGTAGATAACAATAGACCATACATTTATTAATACTTAACTATACTTTTTAGTATAAATAATATACGAGTATTAAACTATATATAATTTTTATTGTTTATTTATTATAATAATGAGGTTAATAAAATAATTTTCTAATGATGTATAATTAATGTACTTATAAAAGCAAGATAAGTGAATACTAGAATTAAAATATAGGTGATATACAACACGGAAAACGTCGGTTTTATTAAAATCAGAAAAAAAAAATATATATATATATATATATATATTCAAAGATTTTGCTTAAGAATAATTGTTGTCCTTGTTCGTCGTTTCAAACGATTTTACAAAAATGTTTTATTACTAATAACAAGTTGAATGGTATTTCAACTTTGACGTTTTAGTGCCTTCAATAATATTAATATTTGTATAATAAGATGTATGATTACACTTACCTATTTTATGGGAGGATAGTTTCTGATGATCACAGAAACTGATTTTAACTCGGATATCACACACCACAGAGTTATTCAAAATCAAATTATTAACATATTTAGATGTGCAACCTGATAAAAAACACACACACGCACACATACGCACTATACAAGTACTTGGCAAATGGTGTTACGATCTATACCACAATTGGATGACGGCCAAATTGATCTGCGTGATCAGAAACATCATATATACTTATGATTATCAAAATAAAAACAAAAAACAAAATAAAACAAAAAGTTCGTCTTACAGAGCCCTACCGACTACCCGGACTACGGTTCTAGCACTGCCGCCCGCAAATGGAGTACAAAATACCCCTTGCGACTCCGACCCACTCTATCCAACCCCTGTTATTGGGCGCTGGTAGCGCCCTGGTCCCCAAAGCGGGACTTGCGTGGAAACGCTTGGCGCGGGCAACACGTAAACGACGACGCGACGCCCGGCGATCTTCTGAGATTATATACCCGGGTTATGTGAATACCAAGCCACAATAAGGTGGTCGCTCGTGCCGTACATACAATTCTTTCACGTTGTGACTAAATCCTCTACACTTATTTTTTTGCTCATTCTCACTACTTTTAAGTGCGTATTACGGCGATATTGGTCTAAAGATTATATATATTATTATTTTAAAGTGTTAAAACGTGAATTCTTGTTTTTAATTAGTCTCAATATAAATAATGTAATAACTGTGAACAGATATAAATATATAATAGGCTTTAATGGTTATTTAAGCATTAAAATACAGTGCAATGTAAAAGATTTAAGTTGATAAAAATTTGCATTGAGCTATACTTGCACTATTTTCCTTATTATAGTGTCACTCTAAAAGGATGTATACATTTCAATCGCAATAGGTTCATGAAAATGTTGTTAATTAGTATGCCCAAAATACTTTTTCAATTAACAATATTATAGGCATGCCAGCTGTATGATATAATAATATAATATGTAGATTACAATTTCTTTTATTATAATCTATATAATACAATATAATAATTTATTATATTAGATATAGATTATAATTCAATTTTATATTATAAAATGCCATGTCTTGATTCATGAGTGATGAGTGATTCATCTCGCCTAGCCTGAACTGCTGAAGCTATGAGTATGAAATTTAGTTAGTAGTTTCATTTTATGATGCGAAAAACTCCTAAAAAAGAATTTTTCAAAATGCAACCTCTACAGGGGTTAAAAGGGGTGTAAATGTAGAAAATTATATTTTTATATGCATCTTGAATAGTGAATTTACTAAAATTATTTTAGTAGTTACCTATTGTTAAAACTATAAAATAAAGATATTACATATATGTCGTTTAAATTAAGGGTTAAAAATTATAAACTTACACACACATCTCGCGGGGTCCGCAATCCACCACAGGTGGATTGACTACTTGATAATATACTGCTTGCATAATCATAAGAGTCTCACAGGCAACGACAAGCGGAATGACTATTATAATATGATCTGGGTCCTGACTAACTCACTGACTGTTAAAATGATAGATTAAGACTTGAACTTTATACAGTATGTTAGGTTAGGTACCACAAATTTAGTGAGTAATAAGAAAGCATTTAATAAAATTCATATTTTAAAGTGGTGCTTGCACAATTTTTTGAGACTCAAAATAGTCAATGAAATTGTTTAAAATTATAACACCATTAAACCGAATATTAAATAACAAATTAAACAAAGTTTGAATCATATTATAGAGTTGATATTTTTAATAGGCAATGAAGTGCACGGGGTCAGCTGCTATTATTATATATAATTTTAAGACAGAGCTAATCTAATGACATTAATTAATTTGTCACGGGCAAAGCTGTGCTAGATCAGCAAGTATTCTATAAACTGAAAAAATGTTGAGTTATTTATTTAATTTGTAACTTAGTATATTATAATACCTAAATTTCAAGAATTTTAATCACAATTCCAAAATGTGTACTTAATTTTAAATACCATAGAAAAAATTATTCAAAATTCTATTTTTAAAAGTGATTTATCATTTATCGTTGATTTTGAGACTTTGAGTTAAAGGTAATAATACATACAAATACTAAATTGATTAAGGTTGCCAAAGCAAAACATTCAATAACAATAGATTTACACATTTTCACGAATGTACTTCTTTATAATGTAATCTGGAAAACAATTTTTAAATTAAATTGAATTAGCAAAAATATCTATTAAACGGGACAACTATATATAAATTGAATGGACCACTGACTTAGTATCATTTAATTAAAAAGCAATGATAAATAATTATGTGATTTTAATAACTATTCTGATCGGAGCTTAAAACAATTGAAACCCATGTAGTTTTTTATCTAAATTTTACCTCTATATAATAATTATTTATTGTTAATACATATATAAATAATGAAAATTATCCAGAACTCCATTACATTCAAAATTTAATTATTCTGAGTACAGCCAGGTAAATATTTAAAAACATAATTTTTAAGATTTAACCGAAATTTTTTACAATTTATTTATAATGCTTTTTTACTAAAAACCACTATAGTTGATAAAAATATATTATAATAGATGCATTTTTTAAAATACTAAGACCGCTCAGTTTATAATCAATAGATATATTATATTATTGTGGTGACAAAATAATTGATACTTTTTTATTAGCTTTAAATTAAAATATATAAAATATCTAAAAAATATATATACATTATATTTTATTAAATTATGTTACATTTTACAAACACAATAATAATTATATGAATATAATATTAATGGATGAGTTTCAAATATTTGGTAAATATTTAATCTTAATTTTTAATTACTTCAACAATGTTGTATACTATTATATTTACTATATACTGCAGTTTTACAAAATAACTAATCATGTTTTGCTTTTAAAATAATAAATTAACAATGCAGATATATATTACATTAAACGATATGAGACAATTTATAATAGACATTGGTGTTTGAATGTTTAACGGTTTAAATGTTAAATAGTATGTCATTGCTAGATGTGCCATAATAATTAACCCAGTTTTAACAATAGTATAATAATAAAAAAAAAAGATTAGTGCTAACTCTTAATCTTATAATCAGGAACGTTTACAAATAATTATTTCAGTGGTTCTAACCAGTTAAACAAATTTCAAGTCTTTTAAATCGATTTTTTGGCATGTATAATTATTGTAATAGATTGTTACAAATAATGAAATCATCATAAATGTTATCTTATAATTTTTGTTGAAATATATTGGAACACATGTTCCTATTTTTTTTTTTATCTCATCATCTAAACTATAAAACAAGTTATATTTATTTAATAATAGTAATAAATGATGATATAGAAATATAACTTTTACTCGACATAGCATATAGTATATACTATTTATAAAAAACTGATCCCAGTAAGTATTCCATCTATTCAAAAACATGAACTGTAATGAAAATTATGATTTAATTAACCTGGGTAATGAAAAATGACTATGCAAACGAACGAAACAGAATTTTAAATGGAATAAAATGTCATAAAAATGCTGTTTAAATCGCTTACTTTTACTTTACTTAATTTTATACAGTCGTTTAAATTATTATAAAATATGTACAAATAACACTTTTCAATTATTATTGATTTAATGTGTTATATTTTATTGATGGTGATATTATTTTTAAAAGATAAACATGTAGTAAATCTATTGTTTATTGTTTAAGAAAATTTTAATAGCATAATAATATCTGCAATAAGTATTAGATTATAGGTAATTATATTGTTTTAACAATAATTATATTATGGTCATTATTTTTGCCAATAACATGAGTAGATAAAGATACCTACATAATATACTGAGTAATACACTTTAAAAGTTTTAACATAAAACACTTATCATTTCAAAAACTATTAACGTTTTTGACATTATTTTTCTTAGCTTATTTTAAGTCAAATATCGATATTTGAAAACAAATACAATTACATAAATATTAGAATTATGTTTAGTTACTGAAGTTTTTAACCATTTTGCCCTTACTCGCGTAATTAACAAACTAAACCCTGATTAGGTTACCAGAGAAATCACCAGTTTCAATATTGATGACCAAAGTACTTTTTTATAATTTAAAAAGAACCTCCATACAAAAAAAAAAAATCAAAAAATGCATAGCTTTAATTAGAATCTAAAATAATATTGAAACAATAATATTTATTGAATACCAATTTTTGACAATATAAATGTTATTATTTTGATAAAATTCAAAAGTAATTAATAGTAGATACTTATGAAGTATACACACAACTTGAAAAATACAATTTAGTTTCAGTAAAAAAAAGCGGGCAAGTGGGTACCACTCTGCTGTATATTAGGTGCCGTGTGGATCACTGTTATACATTATAGGAGGGTTAAATTTGAATCCAATAACAATTATCATTATATACGAAAAACGATTCTGAACGAAGATGATTTTTCAGCCTAGGATATAATTTCCAGTGGTTAGTGAAAAAGGTGGCTTATATTTTTATGGCCTGAATACATCAAAATTTAAGTTTTTTTATAATTATTATTAGCTAAACTTAAGGAAAATCTTGTATTACATTTTCAACTCTTAGCTACTTATACAAACAATTTGTATTAATTATAATTATAAAATAATTTGCAAATATTTATGGTTTTGACGAATTTTCGTCAATACTTGAACTTCAAATGCTAATAAAAAAAAAATTATGCCTATGTATTCTTATAATTTTTTATCACTATAGGAAGAACTTATGAGGAACTTTGTATTAAATTTTCAAGTATTTTGATAGGGCCAAAAAAATTGTACTGACACTTCAAAAAAAAGTGTTTTCAGAAAAATTTGAAAATTTCAGTTGTCTATAAATAGCTCAAAAAATGTCAAAATATTTTGAAAATTAAATCATGTAAAGAAAATTCCAATCATAACAATCGATAAAATTTTCAAGTATCTACGACTTATACTTTTTGAATAATAACAAATATTTAAAATCGTTCGAGGATAAATCGTTATCGTTACGCTATTTCGTAAAAATTTAAAATTCAAACGCACTTAAAATTTTTCCTATAATGATGCTTCGAGTTTTCTCTATGGATACTTGAAGGAAAACTTATGAAAAACTTAGTGTTGTATTTTTAATTCTTAGTAAACACAACAAATTTTATGATTTTTCAACTTCAAAATTACTTGCAAATTTTCGCGTTTTCGACAGATTTCATAAAAATTTGAACTATAAACGCTTATAAAAAAAAATTATGACTTATGATTTTTAATTTTTTTAGCTACAATAAAAAAAACTCATAAGAAACCTTGTATTAAATTTTCAAGTGTTTTTAGTCATCCAAAATTTTTTTATCGACACTTCAAAAAAAAAATTCTAATAAAAATCGAAAATTTCTATGGTCTATAAATAGCTCAAAAAAAGTCAATTTTTTTTGAAAATTTAACTGTATATAGATAACTTTGACATAAACCTTTGGTGAAAATTTCAAGTATTTACAGTGATTAGTTTTTGATTTACCGCCATATAAAAGAATCGATTTGGTCGAAAACTGGTTTTGCGTAAAAATTCCCGTTTTTCTGTTACTTTTTAAGGGTTTTTCCTAACGCTTTTGAAAACTATTGGAAATTTTTTTCATTTTGACCCCCCAAAGTACCAACTAGATTCGCTTTCCTATCAGAAACAGGGTCCACATTTTAAAATCGAAGTACTTTTACTGCTCCAAAACGTGATGACAGACACAAAAATAAAGAAAACACACATCATTGTAAAATCAATACATTCATCACTTCGTTCAGAATCTAAAAATTAAATGTGGTTTTATGATAAATTTTATACTCAAAAATTCTCAATACTCTAGGCAAGTCACGATACTAATAGATAAGATAAAATCATAAAATAATAATAATCAATTTGTATAGGTACGCATTACGCTTAATAAATAAAACAATATGTTTTCGCTTTTAAAATATTGTACACCATGAGTAAAACGCAACCTAGTTTTAGACACTGTAGTATTCTCCTCTACATTACCATCAATCAACTTTATTGAAACGAGTGTTTGACCGGACACTCGGACACTGTTATTCTTTCTATCGCTGTCGACCTCCGTTGTCGTTTAATGTCGGATCTACGCGAGCGCGCGTGTGCGCGTATGTGTGTATTAGTGTAGTTTCGTGTATATTTTTTCAGATAAATATTTATTTTTTTTTTATATAAAATATTTCATGATAATTCATAGAAAAAACCTATGTCATAAGTGAATTAACAACGCCCAAGTAGTGCAATTGTACTTGTAAAGTAAGTAATTCAATATTGTTCAAATGCTTCAGAAAGAAAATAATAATGTATGAAGGTTAATACAAAATAATTAGGTTTATACAATTATTTTAATCAAATATTGACAAAACGTCAAAGTTAATTAAGTTAATAAAAATAAATTAAATAAATAAAAAAGATTTAAATTATTTAAATTATAATTATGTTTTAAATTTTAAAACATAAACTGGTAGATTAATTATTCTTTAAATATGAATAGTCAAACTTCGCACCTATAAAAATGTATTGAGTTTTTAATGAGGTATGAAAATACAGTTAACAAAGTTTTTTCTACTCTAACTATGACAGTTTGATAAAATATCAAAATATTTAATATTTTGACTTTTGAGCTTAAAAAAAGTTAAACAAAGAATTTTCGTTTAATTTGAATTGTATACAAAATTAGAACTCGTACATTAAAACTCAAATAAAAGGTAAAAAAAAAATAGTTAAAATATTTCAGTAGGTACCTAACCAAACTTCCTAACCAAAACAAAATGATATAATACAATGCATATATTCTTGCATACCATTATTTAACGACCGATAACATTTTATTACGAGTATTCAGCCCTAGGCAATGAATTACAACATGGCTGGCATTTTGAAGAAAAAAAACGATATCGAAGATAATTAAACGATAAGCGTCGAACGGGATACAAGTACTGGTTCTACAGGTTTTCCTATTTCATTTGTGTAACCCATGATCTCATGCTCAAGTGATGAATACTCGACCGTAGATAAAAGAAAAATGTAATAATAATAATAAAAATACAAAAGTTCAAAATTCAAATATCCATTAGGTATTCAAAAAAGTATATACAATGAATAAAATCAAAAATTAAATTCATAATAAATAAGATCAATTGAAAATAATATTAAAATAATTTATTTATTATATTACAATAACTTTGATGTAAGTAGGTTGGAAACTTGATTATTAATAACGTAATCAATAGTATATGATAAATTTATGACAATATTATCTTGGTATGTAATTATCAGATGAAAAATAATTTCTTATTTATTTGTATTGTACCCATAATAAAAATTTTATTCATTAATTCAAAATCTTGCTTTTACTTATAATATAAAAACTAAAATATAGATACTTAAATAAAATTAAGATTTTTGAATAGATTACCAGTCACGCCGTATATACAGTGTGACTCACTAAGCATGTTTGCCACCTATTTCTTTTTTAATAATGTAGTTATTCAAGTAAATTTATTATTAAATGAAAAAATGAAGATGATTATAATTCTTGGTAAATTACATTGACATACAAATATTTTTTCCTATAACAATGAAATAATTCAAATTTTTATTTTTATTCATATTTTACTAATCAAAATGCTATTTAAAAACACTGACCATTATGAAGTATCATCAATAAAACGATCCTTCAACTATTTGCATTCAAAGGACGTCATACTGTCGAATGTATTTTCTGTGTCTTAGAAACGGATAACATAATAAACAATTTACGTTCAACAAAACCAATTTTATGATGTTATCTTCAATATTAAAGTAATTAACCTTCTATCAAACATAAAGGCAAAAATATTATCTATATTTTTGAGTAAGTAATATTATACGATATTTTACATATTATTTATGATTTGCTTAAAGATTAAAGTATTGTAAAAAGGCACAGTACGAACACGGTTAAAAGAACATTTTTTTACCTTTAAATTTAATAATTAGTTAAATCATTCTAATAAGTAATATTACAACTAACAACACAAAATTGATTCTGCTGGACAAAAATTTGCTATGTTGTATGTTTATAAGATGGAGAAAAAAATAAGAGATTGTACCTAGCTGATACCATACGAATATGTCGGCGTGACGTCATCATAGTTATTTAAATATCTAATATTAAATTAGTTTCAATCTATGACAAATTTGTAATACTATGTATTTATTATTTTTACCCAAAAATTTAAAATCCATCAACGTTTAAAACTAATAATGCTATTTTTAGTTTAATTCAAATATGTCAAATTTGTATAGTCTAAAAATTAAGTATAGGGTACCTCTTACTAATTATTTATGTATACAATAAATTTGACAAAATTTCTAACATCATTAATACAAAATGCACGTAATGTCGGTTTCAAAACAGAAATCAATAGTGAAAACAAAACTACTTTAGTATTCATATGACAATATGACAATACATGATTATGTGTAACTTAGATTAATCTATTATAAAAACAGGAATATAGGTATTACATAATATACATTTAGAAGTTTAAAAATTAGTTAAAAACTTGTAAGCACACAGAAAAAAATACATATTATATTACAGTTATTCCAGGGGGAGTAAGTTGCATATTTTGTGATTGCATTTTGTATGTATTTCAATGGGTATTGTGGTATTTTAATTATTATTTATTGAATAAAAACAATATACTTAAAAAACTTCAAGCATAGATATTTATGTAAATATACTACCTTAAACGTAATCCAAATACGTCAAACCATTTAAATTTAAAAAGTAAAAAATGTAATAATATAGTTAATAAAAAGAAAGAAAGAAATATAAGACCCTAATAAAATAAAATGAAATTTAAAAATATAAGTCAGGCATTAGAAAATTCGAAATATTACATTCCCTGGTAAATTAAATTTATAATTTTATATCATCAATTTAAAATCTTACAGACATAAAACATTATAATTTTATTAGAGGATTATATTACTTTGAACGACAATATCAATATTTATAAATGTATTTGTATCGTATCAACTAGATCTTATTGATTTCACCAACTTGATATTGATATTTGATACTAAACAAATAAAGATCGGATAACACAATATCAAAATTTACCTATAAATGACGCCTTAGTACAAACTATTTCTGAAAAAAACTAATAAAATATATTCAATAATTATTAGGTTTAAGAAATCTTACAATGTGGAAATAATTATTTTTTTTTTAAATTAAGTAATGAAAAATTACGTATAAAGAGGATTGACTTTTATGATGTACTACTCGTACCTACTATTGTTAAAATTGACAAAAAATATCATACATTATTATTTCTAATTATATTACATTTTAAATATCAAAATTAATATTTTAATTCAAAACATGTTATTGTTAATCGTAAAAATATAATAATATGTTGTAGTAAGCCTTTTGGTCATTTGGGTTTGCCATAATATATATATATATATATAAAATTAAAGCTGTTAAACATTGTAAGCACTGAATTACATATTATTCTATTATAATATATTATTATGTAACATCAATCTATTTTAGAATATTTAAACGATACTTTTTTGATTCTTTTCATTGATAAATATAAAAATATGAAATTAAAACAAATATGGTCTTTAATACATAAAATGCGGTATAAAATGTATTTAATCGATTCTGAACTAAATTTAAATTACTTACTAATTAATATTTATTATATGTAATTAAATTAAATGCTTCAAATACTTCAGGTTTACGTATATTTCACATGGATAAATAATATTCTGAATATCTGGACAAAGTACGTGATCGTTTTTAGGAATAATAGTTTACAAAGAGTAATACAATAATCGTCAAACATATTAGTTACGGAATCGAATATAAATCAGCAAACCGTGAATTATTACACTTTAAAACTTACCATAATTAGAACATTAATACCCTAATAAAAATTTTTTTTATTAAAACTAGAATATTCATCATAATATGGATATTTAATATTTATATGTTTAAAGTAACAGCGTTTAATCAAATACTTGCAAAAAATACCATATAGCAGATAAAATAATTATGAAAAGAATAAAAATCTATATATTTAAGTT
The DNA here is from genome assembly GCA_009835225.1 of Aphis craccivora. Classification (NCBI taxonomy): domain Eukaryota; kingdom Metazoa; phylum Arthropoda; class Insecta; order Hemiptera; family Aphididae; genus Aphis; species Aphis craccivora. The sequence continues at coordinate 238,878 of VUJU01000023.1, forward strand.
CTGTGTGCAACTTATTTTTTTAACGAATTTAATGTTAAAATTCTTTTTAAAAAAAAAAACCAATCTGATAAGGTAAGAAATATTTTAAAAAACAAAGAACACAACTAGTCCGTTACTGTTCATTTCGAATTGAGACACAATTATCTAATAGTCAAATTTTAACTAAAATAAACCGGTCCAAACAATTTTCTTATTTTAGTTATTAAAAAAAAACTATAGAGTTTACTTATAATAAGTAAATAAGAAGTTTAATAATTCAAAATGTGTAAGTTAAAAGCTATTATAAACACATTTTAATTATTTATGCGATTTAATTTTCACCATAATTTTTAAAAGTGACCAAATAAATCACATCAGATTTATAATTTTTAGGATGAATGTACTTTGTTTAAAACTACGTCGTAAACACCAAATTTGGTCTCCAGAAATGACTGAAAACATAAAACATTCAAAAGCGTAAGTTATTTTTACATTTGTTTAATATTTCTAGATGTATAGTCAATAATTATTAGAATTTAAGAAAATAAATAGAAATAAATACTCTTTTCAACATAATATATTGTACACATTATCAATCCTATATTATTAAAAAAAAAAAATGTTGGCTGTTGACATCTGTATACTTTTTAAATAATATAAAAAAAATAGGATGCTATTTAATATTTGTATACAAAATAAGGTTGTTGCATAGAGCAGCGGTTCTCAACCTGTGGTACGTAGCAAGCTCATCAGCAAAATCTCTCTTATAAAAAAACATATACGTATTATACATTATCAATAACCAAAAAAAAAAGCAAAAAAATGGTCAAGTGGTACGTAAAAATTTTCAAACTGTGGGTGGTACGCGAATACAAAAAGGTTGAGAACCGCTGGCATAGAGTGTCCTCTGCAGTATTACAGGTATTTTTCAAAATATTTGTATTTGTATTAAGGATCAACGCTATTTAACAATAACTTTATTACTAATGTTGTGAACATAATTTTTGAATAAACGCTAGAGACAAGTTTTCATGAAAATTCAAATAAAATTGGTTAATTAAACCTAACCAAACAGTTTGTAATTTATAATGAGAATTATCATTTATTTTCTTCATTGTAAATATAAATGTTTTATATATGTTTCTTTAGTTTAATTTTGCTGTACCCTAAAGTTCAGTGTAATAATATTATGATTTCATACTTATATTTTATAAATTAATATAATATAATATTGTATTTGTTTTTGAGTGTAAATAGTTCACAAACTTAATTTTAACAAAACCTTAATATCAAAAGGAATATATATTTGCAATGTGTGTGTATAGTTTTATTTTTATTGGTTTAAAAATTGTTTTGACTATAGGTTATAAATAAGTTAAGATTAAATTTATGGATTTATAAATTTATATTTATTTTATGTTTATTGTAAAATTATTTACAAAAAAATTATTTTAAATTCATTGAAAGTCGTAATATTAATTTATTATCATGTTCAACTTAATCTATACCTACTATAATATGTTCATTGTAAATATAATATTTAAAAATCGTATGTATGTAATAACTACAGTATAAATATAATACATGCATTTTTCCTAAACATTTCTTAGCCAAATATAGATAGATACCTGCCCACTTGTTATACCAAACAGTATATCTTTTCCACAAGCCCAAGAGAATACCTAACGATTTACCACAAGTGTTAAATATTCAACACAACACCACAAACATTTTTATTTTATCTTTCCTTGTATGAGTATTATTATGTATAAAAATCAAGAATCAATTCACTTTACTGGTTGTATAATGTATGTTCTATAATAATAATCATGTTGATATTATTTATTGTTGAATATCGATAAAGTGAAAGTGTAATAGAATTTTGTTAAAATATCAAAAACATTAACCAATAATTTTCATAAATAATTTATACCTGATAAATATAAATAAATATTGGAATACAAATAAAAGTATATTTAGTTGACATATTTGATTAATTTGAGTCAATAATCCATGAAAATCATTTATGTTAAAAAAGTAATATACGGTGTAAAACATGTTTATTATACATACTTTTTAATCGTTATTTATACCTAATGCCAAATTAAAATTAAAATTATCAGACATTATAATACGTTTAAAAATTAAATTAAATTATTAATCTATTCAAAAATAAATTTAAAATGTACAGTTAAAAAAAAATATAATGAATGTAATGGTATGTTATTATCCACTATAAGAAAACTATAATAGTAGAGTTTAAAAATATACGGATGTAGCATATAACAGTCTAATTACAAAATAGTTGAGTATTTGTTTATATTTTATGTCTATAAAATGTTCATATAATTTGTTATTTTAAACTATAATAGTATCAATTACTGTAACTTCTTAATTAAAAATCTTTAGATCAAACCGGTAAGATATATTTTTGAACTTTAGATTCTGAGCAAAATAATGAATGTATTGTAATTTCGGATAGCTAACTGGATCTTGTTTGTACTTTGGAGAGGTCAAAATTTCTGGAACTTTTTTTTATAAACCAGAAAAAATAAAAAAAGTAAGAAAAACTGGGAATTATTAGACAAGTATAATTTTTGACAAAATGAATTTTGTTGTTTAATGTAACTTGACTACTCGAGAGCAAATTTATATCCATAGATATTTCAAATTGGCACCAAATGTATTTTATTATCAAACTATCAAATTATATTTACGAAAAAATTTTTTTTACCAAATATAGATAGGTATTAGGTACCCACTTTTTATACCAAACAGTATACTTTTCCCACAATCCCAACAGCATAATGATTTACCACAAGTGTTAAATCTTCAACATAACACCACAAATATTTTTATTTTATCTTTTCTTATATAAATATTATTATGTATACAAATCTAAAACCAATTCAGTTTACTGATTGTGTAATGTACATTCTATAATAATAATCTTGTTGATATAATTTATAATTGAATATTGATAAAGTGGAAGTGTAACAGAATTTTTTTCAAAAATGTATTGTCGTACAGTTTTTTTTTTAAATATAAGCGTTTAAATTTTAAATTTTAACAAAATTTCAAACATGTACCTACAGAATTTCTAAAAAAAAATTGTTTATAACTAAAATTTAAAATTTTAGTACAAGGTATTTTATAAGTTTATCGATCAAGTATCTATAGAGAAAACGTAGAGCATCATTATAGGAAAAATTTTAAGTGCGTTTGAATTTTAAATTTTTACGAAATAGTGTAACGATAACGATTTATCCTCAAACGATTTTAATTATTTGTTATTATTCAAAAAGTATAAATCGTAGATACTTGAAATTTTTAACAGTTATATTTAGATTGGTGTTTTCTTTACGTGATTTAATTTTCAAAATATTTTGATTTTTTTGAGCTATTTATAGACAACTGAAATTTTCAATTTTTCTGAAAATTGTGTTTTTAATTGTCGATAAATTTTTTTTAGCCCTATCAAAATACTTGAAAATGTAATGCAAAGTTCCTCATAAGTTATTATTGTAGTTATTAAAAAATTATAAGAATACATAGGCACAGTTTTTTTTTATTAGCATTTGAAATTCAAATATTGACAAAAATTTGTCAAATTCCTGAATATTTGCAAATTATTTTGTAGGTATAATTCATAAATTTTTTTGTATAAGTAGCTATGAGTTGAAAATTTAATAAAAGGTTTTAATAAGTTTAGCTTACAATAGTTGTAAAAAAACTTAAATTTTGGTGTATTCAGGCCATTAAAATATAAACCACCTTTTTCACCAACCACTGGAAAATATATCCTAGGTTGACAAATTATCTTCGTTCAGAATCGTTTTTCGTATACAATGATAATTATCATTGGATTCAAATTTAACACTCCTATAATATATAATAATGATCCACACGACACCTAATGTACAGCAGAGCGGTACCCACTTTCCCGCTTTTTTTTATATACATTTGAAGTTAAAATTTGAACGAAATTACTCATTTAATCGATAAATAATGATGTTAATTATTTTTTTTTAGTTTATAAACATTATTCATTGGAATTTAAAACTTGTACGTTTATTATATTATTACTATGAACTAATTTTTACTATTTTACGGTATTCACAGAAATATAATATTAATAAATATTGAGTTATATAAATTGATATAATATAGAATAAATGTATATTATTATAAAGATTATTGATTAAATACTAATAATATGATAAATGTAAGACAAATTTATAAAAAAAAAAAATTCAATCTACTGTAATATTTATTAATATTAAAAGTAAAATAAATTACTTTAATAACTGTATCATGAAATATGTTTAGTGATATAGGAGACCTCTTGCATCATATATGGCCTATCCTCAGAGCCGTTTTTGGAATACAAATTCCAAAGATATTGATATGTCATTATTGTTTTTTAAATTTTACATACCCACTACAGTAACCCATACGACACTTAATGTACAACTATTTTCTTTTTCTGTTTAGTAATTTTTTTTTTATTAAAATTATTTTTATTTATTAAAGATATTTACAATCTGTGTACAAATAATAACACAATAATAGTAAATAAATTAGCAATTCGTACTAGACGATTAGATGTGAAGGAAAAGATCAAGTGAAGGAAAATCAACACAATATTCAATTTATGAACTCAAGGGAAGTAAGTTTTTATTGATTATTTAATAGATAAATATGTAGCTATTTACGTTTTGAACGTCGAAAAGGTGGTCAAGTAATATACGAGAGGGGAGTTTGTATATAAGTATATAAGGGAAGTTAAGTGGTTGAAGGAATTTTTATAAAATTTATTATAGTTCTAGAAAACTAGTGTGGATATTGTTGATATATTGAAGTCACAAGATTTTAATTTTCAAATAATATCAATCGAATACAATATTATATTCCTTAGTATAACTCTATAATGTAAAGATTATTAAGCAACATAAAAAAAATATTTATATTATACTTCATACTTTATTTAAATCGCTGTACAATATAATATTATTGATTTAATAAAATATATTGAACAATAATCTAATGATTATATTAATAATAATAATATGATACAATGATAAGGTCCCAGCAAAGAAATATAATATATTGAATATTGTATAATATAGGTATATTCTTTAGTTAATAATAAAAAATAATATTAATATTTACACGGCACTATACTGCAACACAATATACACGTATGTAAATTAACAAAATATATTGAATGTTGAGTAAAAAGGAGTAAAAGAGTTTAGTTACATAATAAATTCAATATTTATAATATTGAACTCAAACAACTAACAGACAAAACCAGAAAACTAAATTCTATTATAAAGTATGATTCGAGAAAAAAATAATATCATACTTAGCTCTACTCAAAATAATTTAAATGATTATTTATTATCATAATAATTCAATATCCACTATCCTGTGCCTGGATAAGCGAAGCGAAACGAATACTAGATTATAATTTATTCTGTACTGATTTTTTGCTTGTTATAAATGTTACATAATACTAAGTATTAAATCTTAATTTTATATCGTATATACAAACAAATTATTTATACCTCAATGGATATGTGGGTGCTTAATATTATGATTTTGTCATTACGTAAATGCATTTTAAAACTGTGAAATATATATAATAGGTAGGTATAACAATGATGACTAACAACATCTTGAGTGCACAACTGTCTAAATTCATATTATATATCCTAATACTATAAATTGTTTGTATATTATATATTTGATTCAAAATCGAGATTTTAAGAAAACGAACGTAGGGCCTTAAATAATATTTTTACCTTTACATTTAATAATAAGTAATTCACTTAAATACTAAAAAATAACTAAATAATAAAATTAATTAACTTCAAATGTAATCTGTTATGCGTTTTTACAGTAGTGACAATACATTCATTTACTACGTCCTGTTCAATAATCATAGAAAATCATAGAACTGATGTTTGATTAGAAAATGAATGCGGTAGATCTATTGTAGCATATACCTACTGGTATACTACTATAATTAATATAGTGAAAGGATTTTTGTTAGGAAGTATAATTATGTATTGGTAGTATTAATTGAGAAACCAAATAAAAGAAACAACTACATACATTTTAAAAAAAAAAAACAATAGAATAAATTCAATGAAAAAAAGAATAATTGGTTACCGATATTGTATAATATGTGTTGTAGTTGCCAACTAATCACAATCGATGTTTTATTTCATTTTAAAAATATGTTCAGTCGTTGTACTAACGTATAAAAAATCAGCATGAAGCCATTCACAAAACCGGTTGAGTTTACCGTTGTAGGTACATATTATGTATATTCTTGATTATCATACAACCTTCTCGAATATTTCACACATACCCTTTGGTTTATCATAAGAGGGGAGTGACCCATTAACCTTGTTATAACATCCGTTTCCTCTATGCGGTTAGGTTAGGATTAATCAATTTTATTGACATTTTACCTACGATTTTATACCCAAAAATAGTAAACAAAACTACTAACTTTAGAACTTTATAAGCTACTGTTTAATTAAACGTTTATTCTGTAATATACCATAATTTTATAATGGTTAAATATCATAAATAATAATTATTTAATGATGGTTAAATAATTTATCAATATCATTGTAAAATATGACTTCTATTAGTTATGATTTAGAAATTCAAATAAAAACTGTAGTAGATATGTAATACGTATTGATAATTTTTCTATAGTATATATTATAACTACCTCGTAGCTATACAAAACTTAAATACCTATAAAATCATTTCATCGAAGTTTAATAAATTTGATTTTACAAAGCGATTTCCTATTTATTTATTTATAAATTATTTTTGAATTTTCTCCGACTATAGATGAAACGTTTTATTATATCTAATCTATACTTAAAGAAGATTGGGCAAATAAAACCACAATCCATTAATTTTAAGTTAATGGATTTTTTGATCTTGCGTGAACAGTTAACATTCTAGTTGTTTGAGATACCTATGCCATTTTGATTTATGCCGAAAAATATTGCAACCTATCCAATATTCACCCATTTATTTTGTATTCGTAGTACTGGTAATGTCTTATCTGACTGTGAGTAATTAGTAATGAACACAGAACAACTACACTAAGTCATAAACAAGGGTGTATCAATAACTATTTTTTAGTTAAACGATATTAGTTGTTTGGTCTTTTTTATTTTTACAAATATATGAAATTATTGATATTTCTCTTAATTTTTAAATGTAATAAGCTAAAAATAAATGAGCATGATACAGAGACTGATATTTAAGTGATATAATATAATAGGTACCTATGTAGTATGTATAATATGATGAGTACCCCATGCATAAACATAAAATTTACAAACTGCCCCATTGAAAGTAATTCAATCCCTACAAAAAATAGATATAGCAATATGATACACTTATTTTAATAAATACATCAATACATTACATTTAATAAAACATTTCTGAGCTTAGCTTGATTTACTACAGTTTACCTTAAATAATATACCTAAAGCTACATTAATTATTTCAAATCAACTTAAAGTATTAATCAAACGTAAAAATCTAATTTTTTATATAAACCTAAAACAATTACAATAAACTATATGATTACTGTTTGAATCAATAAAATTATTTTAAAAAAAGCAATAACAATTTTATTTTCTCTGTACAAACAATTTTTTACATAAATGTATTTTTTTTAAATCTTATGATGATTGATTTGTTATAATTTAAATATCTATTTAGTAACAATAAAATATTAAATTTAAATTCGTATAGTTTTAATCACGTTTGGTTTTTAGTATATAAATTAAATATTCAATATGATAGAAACTAGTAGGCACAAAAACATAATAATAACATAACTGTTTAAACTACAAATATAAGCATACATACCATATGCATTAAAATATCATTCAGTATATTATTTTAAATAGATGCGAATAAAAATTTGTCTAATTATTAAAACATATTATTAAATAGGTAGACGCATACATAAAAGTAAATAATTAAATTGTACTATGTAATAATAAAAAATATGCACAAATGCCTGCTTTTAAATTAATTTTACAATATGTATAATATGTAAGATAATAATATTTTTTATATAAATTATAAAATTATTTTTCTAAATATTTTTTCATCAAATAATTCATTGCATAAAATATATCACTAGTTAATAAAATATTTCAAAAAAAATTTTATTTTGGATGCTTAAAATCTATTTCAGAACCTATTAAATGTATATGAATTTATATCATAAGTGTATATATGGACACCTACATAAATGAATGATTATGTAAATGGGAGTATAACATATTATAATAAATATGTTAAATATATTTATATTTTATTTTTGATAATGTTGGCATGGTTGAACAAATTCGTAAATAATAAAAATGAAAAAAGGTTTAAACACGCATATTCTTACCATTTTAAAATATAATTTATCCCATTTCACTTTATCTACATACGAATAATTTCTATGATAATATTAGAAATTAAGGACAAATACTGAAATACGTTTACTATTGAGTGGTAAACAGAATGGTTATGTTCCCAATACTCTATACAGATAGAGAGGGTATAAAACATTTTTAGGTGTGTTCACACTGTTCAGGTTGTACTACTATTATGATGCTGATTCTTTACATTCAAATAAAATATTGTTAATTTTTTTTCTATAATATATAACTTTGAATCAGTGTATAAAAATATACCTACTATTTAAACACTTATCAACCTAATAATCTAAATTAATAAAATACACTATATTTTTCTATTATACACATTCAAAATTATCTTTATTTGTTTTAAAATATTAAAATACACATAACGTTAAGATTATAAAGTCTCAAACGCCTAATATATTATACAAATTAATAAATCGTATATATGTTCGAAATATGATAGAGAATTTGGCTCATTTATGGTAAAACAATGTGTTGAAGTTTAGTCAATTTTAAATTTTAATTAAAGAATTTCTTGTAACCCATACTTTAACTTTAAACTTTTAATTATTATAATTGTATACAATTAAAAGAAAGAATAAATCACTGGCTTTTTAATAATGTATTCTATTTGTAAAGGTGATAACCGAAATGCAAGTTTAATCTAAAATCGGATAATTTTTCCAGTAAATGATTTTTCTTTTTTACGACACTATTCCAATAATATTTAACAAATAATAATTGACGTTTGTAGAAATGTATTTATTCTTATTATTATTTTATTTATTTATTTTTTTTTTTTGTTTTGAATCTTAAAGGTTAAAATAGCTAAATTTTCTCTAAAATTATTTCCAAAATTCCTGGAATAAAATGCGCTTGTCTCTCAAAATAGATCTTTATTAAATGATTCTATACCTCTTTAACTTTACTATTTATTCTAATTCATGCAAAATGTTAGTATTGACTTATTAATAATTATCCTTTAATAGTACTGTAGTATTATTACATATATATATACATTTATAATTACAATACTCAAAACAAATTTTATAGAATAAAGCTATATTTTAAAACTGAATGTTTGTGGTATGTGTAAACACACTCTTTCGAGTGGCTCACATAAAATTGTGTTTCTTCCTAGTATACAAAGAATTATCGTTTCTTTTAATTAGAAAAATGTTTTTAACTTGTATCCTAACCTATCATAATATCATTGGCCACTTACTTTTCACACATTACATATTTACATATCAACATACACTTATATAGGTACATAGTTATATAAAAATCACAATTGTCCGTATAGTGTTTGATAAGCACCAAGTAAAATCGATCTTGGGATGGCGAGCCTGTGGGGCCATGGTGGGAGGAGCTCACGGATCGTTGACATTGTTTCGTTGTTGCCTGTTGGTTTTAATGGTAGCAGTATGGATGAATACAAGGAAAAAGGGGAATAATAAGTAAAAATGATGGAGAAACGACGATGACAAAAAAAAAATGCGTTCATAATAATATTAATAATAATAAAAGATCATCATACAGGGTATATAAACTGGCATATACACACAAAGTGCATCTCCTTGTTATTTATTTAGAATGATCCTAAATTTATCATAAACCAAATAGTCTCGGCACAAGGTATAAAAAAATCTTTGTTTATTATAAAAACTAGCAAACCCTTTTTTCATCCATAAATTATAATCATAAAGGTACTTAGAAATATTTTGAAATATCATTATTAATATTTACTAAAATAAATACAATGCTCAATAATTTGGTCATGTAACTTATAAGCTTATTAAACAATAAACATTTTAAATTATTTTAGTTGCTAAAAAAATTTTATCTATGTTTCAAAACTATAACTTTTGGAACACAAACATCTTTCAAAATTAGTTAAATTTAACCTAAATATTAGTAAGTCTAAACTGAATTAAGTTAACACTATTTTATTACCTGTTACTATTTAGAGAAAGATGAAAGATAAAATCTAATTTAAAAAATAAGAATATAATATTTATTGTTTTAATGAAAAGAATCATGAATAAAAAAACATCAGTACAAAATACGTTTATTAATAAGACGTAATAATACTGTATACGAATTATGTTTTCAAAATATAAAAGGTATAATAATATAAGTAAAACTTCATGACACGAATTTTTATTTGAAATATCGATGATAGGTCATGATTATATTATCATGACATGTAAATTATCTTTAAGTCTTTACCAATAAAAAAAAATGTGTTAACCTTCTCGTAAATAAAAATAAACAAAACTTCATAGTATTATTATAATGCTTATAATTTATTATCGTCAATTACAGATTCACAGAATTGCTTATATAATTGAAAAGCTTATAGATTGTTGACTCTCTTTCTTAATGCACAAAACACATCATAAGGTAGTGGCGCAATTTCAGTAAAATAACTGTAGTTGATGAACCTTCTAGGTACTTCATATAAATCCGTTGAAAAGAATACTTTCACTAGGTAGTGTAGATCTTTAAAATTGTTATAATAATGCGTGTGCTAATTTTAAAACTAGGAGAGTGCTAATCATTCTCGAATCCCTCCTTTTAACTTATGTACCTATGTATTTTATTTAAATATTTATTTTGATCAAAGGATAACTATTAGTTAAACGGTTTTTGAAGTACTGAGACAAATTATCACTCTTAAAGTTTTATATAGTACGGTCTATAAATTAATTATTAACTTATTAAAAACTGAAAAACTACTGTGATAGGTTTTTGAATTGTAAATCAAACTATTATCAATAAAATCTCGTAAACTGAAGAGCAGTATATGTTAATTCAAAATTTATTTAATCTTTGATAAATCAAGCTCTACTTAAAATCGTTTTTTCAAATCCACAATTATAACATTCAAATTCAAAACATGAAAAGGTGGTTTATAGGTAAATTATATATTTATTTCTCTATATGTTATTTATACTGATGCGATGTTAAAAAAAATATCAGAACAGTGACTCACTAAATACCAAATACCTTACACAAAATACACCCTACACCAAGATATTAAAACCATATTATTATTTATTGTGTATTCCCAAATAAATAACTCTGATAATCCAAGTATAAATAAACGTTTCTAGCTGTAAATATAAAAGAAATTAATGTTGCTTTTTTATCTATCATCAAATCAAGATTCATTATATTAATACGTTTACATAATATATGCCAACTACTTCCCATTCGCCGTCGTTACGGACCATCGTATCAACGCTACCACCGAAGCCAAACATTTGAAAATACCATTTTATTGCTCCAACCCAACTTTTATACCAACCTACCACCACATTTTTTGCGGCTTTCTATCTATTATTTTTTATTAATACATACATAATATCGTTATAATAAACACAGATTTATTATCTAGGAGTCTGTCGCGGTTGAGTTGTATAAAATCGGAACAAATCTGTTTCATATATAATCATATGTCACAAATATTTTATCGAATACGCAGACAGAATGTGTGTCACGTACAAATTAGCTATACGCGTATTTACAATGTAGCTTCTTTTTATAAATATAAAATATATATATATATATAAGTAATGTTCGGAATATAACACCTTAAAAAAAACTAAGAAAATGCCCTATAAAAATGATTTAATGCATTAAAACCTTAAAATACTACATTTAAATTTAAATTTATGTATAGAATAATCATAGAATAAAAATGTGGGCAAGCAGTATCACTTTACCATATAGTAGGTTTCAAATAGGTCACTACAATGAATGTATTAAATTTGAATTCAATGATGTATTATTAACTACTAATAATGATTCTGAATGAAGATGGTGAGTAAGCCTACATTGTATCACCATGTAAATTTCATGATATGTTTTTAAATGTTGCTATAAAAATAATTTAATTTACTAATAATATTACGTTAGGTTGAATCAATTTTAGCTGAATACATTGCATTAATTATATTATCAATATTTATTGTTTTAATAACAATAAACATTCTTAATACCATATTATATTAATGTTATTAACTTTGAGTACCGCCTTATCATAAAATAGTGTGAATATATTTTGTAGTGTAAATAGATAGTATCTCAACATGATTTTCATACTTGGAAAACATCATTCCATTAAGTGAAATTTGAAATATATTTAAAAGTTTTAAGCCGCCTTTGAAAAATATTATCATCAAATTAATGACCATCATTTGACTCCCTCCCAAAGTACAATTTTCTACTAAAAACCACCCTCAAATTTGAAAATTTAACCACTTTTACTGCCCTAAAAGCTAATACCAGACACAAAACATAAATAATTATTAAATCAATACATTTATCACTCCGCTCAAAATCTAAAATTATTTTAAAAGTTTTAAAATATAAAAAATGATATTTATTCAACCAGAAATGAAAAAGTTTGTACCAAAACGAGCATAGTGTGCATTTAAATCTAATTAAAAATAAACAAATAATTGCATAAAAAAATTCAAATATCCATTAACTAGTTAAATATTCAAAATAATCAAAAATTAATCATACAAATATTATAATCATTAATTATTTTTAAGTTTGTGAGATTACATTTTTGTTTTTTTATGGTAAATATGAGTAAATGTGTTATCTATCTACATAATATTACTAATGAAACCATACAATTGTAATAATCAGATATCAAAATATAATATTATTTAGCATAATCACAAATATTAAAATATCTTAAATCAAATTCAAGTCTAGTGAATTTAGTTAAAATATAAATTAACGAAGAAAGTACCTACCTATAAAAAAATGTGTCCACAATTTGTAAACAATTCAACTACAATTTTATGACTATAATTTATTATTAAAATTTATAACGCATACTTAAATAACATACACTTTTTGTTTAAACTTTTTATTCCGATGCAATTACCTACTAATTTTGATCTAATCACAAATATACTTTATTAACTGCAATATACATTAAACGTATTTTTGTCTTAAACAGTTTTATTGGTATATAATATCTAGACTCTAGAGCGGGGGTTGCCAACCTTTTCAAACAAGTGAGCTACATTTGAAATTTTAAATCTGGTTGGCGATCCCTGCTCTAAAGTATTATTAATATGTGTTCAAAACGAATAATTATTATGAAATAACTATTCTAATTAAGCCATTAAGAATTAAGAGTTAATTTAAAATTGTAAAATTGTAAGATACTAATTATTTATCATCGGGTTTTTATTATTAAAAATAAACACACTTACTACTAAATTCTTATTAGTTATATTTTTTTGCTTACTCAATATGCCATATTAAAATGATACGCATATACTTAATTAAATTAAATTTAAATTATTACATACAAATTCAACCTATTTTATAGAAACAACTACGGATATACTGAATATAATTTTTATACAAATACACATTGAATAAATAAAAATTATTGATAACAATATTTTAAACAGGAAAAACAATAAATTTAGGTACTTACTTAAAAGTTTCAATATTAAAATATGTTAAAACAATTATTTTAATGTTAACAATATTGAAAGATCATGAAGAAAACTTGAATAAGTTTTAAGAAACATTACAAAATAATATGATTGATTTTGATTGTTAGAAAGCCTGTTAGGTACCTAGTAACAAGTAGGTATACTTCACAATTTAAATGTTGTCTAGGTCAATATTTTCAATGAATGAATTATTAATATATTATACTCATAAATGTAAACATATATTTTAATTTTATTATAGTATAAATAAGTTTTACGTCTAAAGTAACTATTCTTTTGATTTTTATTAAAATTAATGTTAACACTTATTTATATTAATTATTATCATCATTAATTTTTAATAAAATGTATGGATTTTAAATTGAAGAAGATGTCACTATTATAGTGGTTATTTTTTCTCCCTGGCCTAAACACAACATAGAAAATTTGTCTTCAGTAAAACCAATATTGTATTATTATCTTTAATACTATAGTGATCAACGAATTGATAATTTATTAAACTTAAAGTTAAAAACATAATATTATGTGTTTACATCAGCAGTTCCCAACCTTTTTGAGAATATTACCCATAAATCAAGTAAGTTATTAAGAATTACCCCTTTCTCCCAAAACAATAACAGAAATAATATATAAATATTATATGAAAGTAATACAATTATTGAGTTATAAGTGTCATTTAAACATAA
>VUJU01000024.1:0-23868 GCA_009835225.1 Aphis craccivora
AAATGTTTGAAAATTTCACTATATATAGATAACACTAACATTAACATTTGGTGAAAATTTCAAGTATTTACAGTGATTATTTTTTGAATTACAACCATAAAAAAAAAAAATCGATTTGGTCAAAAACTGGTTTTGCGTAAAAATTCTCGTTTTTCCGTCATTTTTTTATTTTTCTCGATTTTTTTGAAAACTGTTGGAAAATGTTTACTTTTGACCTTTATAATGTACCAAGGATATTCGCTTTTACATCGAAAACCACCCCCAAAGTTTGAAATTGGAGCATTATTTCGACTAGTTATGCTGTACACAGTCACAAAAAAAAAAAAAAACACACACATCATTGTAAAATCAATACATTCTTCACTTCGTTCAGAATCTAAAAAAAAAATGATTTAATTTTGTTTAATATACTATCTGAATTAAATATAATAGTAGTTTAAAGCGTTGAAACATAATATAATATAATATAATATATATATATAAATGTTATGGCCTAATTGCTATTGTTATTTTTTAATCAAGTATTTACTGTTTAAAGAAAAAAATATGTAAATTTTTATAAATAATAATTTATTAAAACAAAAAATGTGCTTAGAATTTAATAGAAACAGGCAATAGTTATTTTAATATCAAAATATAATTAAAACAACACTGGAAAGGCTTCTACCCTATATCATTATTCAACACTATAAGAAAAATAACAGAAAACTAATGGTAATTTACAGACTCATATGGCATCTTGAATTCTCTTCCAAAAACACAGGTTTCCGTAAAATACAATCACAAATGTTATATAATGTTATATGATAAGTTTAAATACAAATGTAATTTACGTTCTTGCAATTCCAGTTAGATATATTAGTAGAAAATAAATGATGTTTTAGATTATTCGTGTTCAACTGGTTTTAATTTTTTCTAATCATCGTAGTTTTTATATTCGATTGGCTCTTCGCATCAGCACTAACAATAATCAGATATCGTATACGTGTCCAACCAGTCGGTATTATTGATAGTAAGGAATAATGCTATGCGGTTACCTGGAGATATTTTATTAATGAGTTATATGATTGTCACCGCATACTGATTTTCAAAATAATGATAGGTATTGGTAAAGCATGTGGCCGGCCGGGGATACAATAATGTGCAAATAAACTTCAATAAATTATAAGGTATTATTTTGAAAGATAAAAAATATAATTGTAATTAAAAAAAAAAAAAAATATAAATATTAAATAATACACTGATATACATACTTAATTTTACCTTTTAACATATAACAAATTAATATTAAAAATGTAAATTGTACCAAAACAATTATGGTTCAATACTTATTATATATTTTGTATCAAACATACATTTTTTAATAACCTTCAAAAATATATATGAACGCATTGTATGGTATTACTATTCAGCTAAATGACATTGTAAAAGATTTTCATTAGTTTAATGAATTTTCCTTAAGTTATTGAATATTAACCACAATCATTCTATAAATTAAATATCAACACCATTTAAAAGATTCAGAAAATATTCAGAATGATTAACACTTAAATGATTATAACTAATATTGTAAATTGCACATCATACACTTTACCTATAATACAAGTATAATATGTTTTGGCGGACACTGTAAGTCACACATTACACGCTTTACCAATGCTATTAATTAGTAATTATAATTTTTATAATTGAGATCATAATAAAAATAGTAATTCATTTATAGGTCAGCGTTAACTCTATCGTTATCGGTTTCTAGGAAGTCCAAAAGATTACATTTGTTGGCAGAGGTTCTTTCATTACAAACGGTCCACCGAACTTTATCTAATATCATTTGAGATACTCGTTAGAAGTTAAGGCCAAGTCTTAGGCCATTTTATATACAAGTAATAAACAATGGATTAATATCAGCCCAATAAGTAATTTGACAAAATAATTACAATTGTTTTTTTTTTTTTTTTTGTTTTTAGTGTAATTTAAATTTAACTTTATAATACCTGCGTAGGAATATATTATAACACTTATATTTTAATCGTATATAATTAACTTAAATTTTTAAATATTTACAAATAATAGTTGTTCAACTATTATAGGTACACTATACCTTTGTATATTTTGTAAATAATAACACCTGAGATATAAATAATATTACAATTTGGACTGATGTTGGAAAATAATTTAATTAAATAAGCATATTATGTATCACAATATTTATATTCCACATATATTAATACAAAACAATGTATTTCTAGTAACTAATAACGATTATTAATTTCAAGTAAATAATAATAATAGTATTACAAATTTTGAACTGATGATTTCATTTTTAAAGGGAAACTAAAAAAGTTAAACCAGAATTATTACACTTACAGTACAATCAATCTTCCTGGAAAAATAGAAAAAAAACGATTAAGTAAAACAATGGTTCATTAGAAACTGGATAAATGTTTTAACATTTAACTTTGAAGTATAAATTAATAATTAATAATCTGGTATTAAAATTTGTTTTTTAATTATTATTTGTGTAATTTGATTAATAACAAAAATTAAAAAAAAAAAATTACAGGAAAATATTTTTATTTTAAATCTTTTTGAGTATCTAGTAAAAGTAGAGTCAGAAGTCCCAAATCTAAATTACTAATAATGTTAAATACATAACTACTTTTTTTGTTTTTAATTATCCATTCCATGTCTGTAATGATATTATTATATCATCACAATGTAACTTCTGTCTAATAATATGATATTGGTTTTTAAATCTCTATAGGATAGTATAATTTTGTTTTATATAAATTAAAAACGTTAATTAAATATAAATGTACCTACATATAAAAAATAAGATATTAACAACTTTTGAAAACATAGTTAATGAATTAATACAAATCGATAAAAGTATGGTGTTACATAATTAAATAGTTTTTTTTTTTATACACATAAAAATAATATATTTATAGTAGTTATGTTTGATTGGTCAACTAATTATAATTATAATAAATAAGTGATGTATTTATAAATTTCTTTTATTATTATTAAGCTTCAAGTTGTTGATTTATGAATATTGTTTTCTGCTTCGATCACGTAAAAACCACACTGTTGCACCCATCTCATTCAACGTCGTAAAATAAAGTTTTATTTGAACTTTATTCTTCGGTATCATAAATAAAATTATTTTGGAAGTCACAAGTTCCACCCTTCATAAGGGTGCCCAAGTTTCTCTCAAGAGACACTGATACCCCTCACCAGTTTTTACCATAAGGTTTTATTCAACGTTCATTCGCATCCATCACGTACGTCAGCGTGAGGGACGTGTACATGTTTCTTCTTTATTATACGAGTTTTTTTTTTTGCAGTGTTAAATGTTATTATTAAAAGCGTTTTTATTTATTTATTTAATATTATTATTATTTTTTTTAGTCAAATGCTGCACATCCGAGATGTTTTTAAAACCCTAGGTAGTTTAAAACAACACATTTTAAATCTGTAAAGTAGACGTTTTGATGTATGGTTTTAACTAATTCAAAATGATGAATTTAAAAACAATTTCAATGTGATTTTTTGTTTTTAAACAGATACAAACACTTTTTTTTTCAATGTTCGAAATGATTAAACACCATTGTATAGCTTTGACATTGACAGTAAAATCGTATAGAACAAGATAATTTAAAAAATATACTTTTTAGATTAAATAAATAATGTAGTAAACATGAATAAATCATAATTATCTTAACTTAATATATAAACTGAATCAAATGTCAATATTGATTAACAACTAGTATCAAATGTGATACAGAAGTCAATCAATTCTAACAAAACATATTAATCAATCTCCTTAATAAAATTGAATTTGTTTAAGCTACATATTGTTGATAACGTACTTGTGTTGAACTAGAGGTGCTATACTTTTAATGAAAAATATATAATACTATAAATAAAAATAAAAATAATAACTAATTATATTGCAATAATAAACTTGTAAAACTAGTTTTAAGAATTTATTATTTAAATTTAAAAAATAGATATATGTATACCATAATTTATTAGTTAGTATTTTGAAATGTTTAGGGTGTTTAGATAGTTACATTGTAACAATTTTTGATATTTTTACAGTTTTTAATATTGTTCAACTAGATAGTGATTGTTGTAAAAACGAGTGTTTATGTTTATATAATATGTGAGTGTGTGCTTAATACTATAAAAGATGATGAAATTTTTTAGTAATAATCAACAAATATAATTGAATTTTTCATAGATTATTTTAAATATAAATAATTCAATAATAAAATATTATAAGACAAATGCCTACTTGGCACAGTCAATGAATACAATAATTGTATTAAGAAACGATTCTTGTTCTAAAAAAAAAAAAAAATGAATTTAATTCATTAATTAATAACAAACAAGTTAAGAAAGATTTAATTATTATTTCGTATTGAAACAATAATAATTATTTATAATTATTATAAATAATTATATATAAAAAAATAACTTTTAATTTGTGAAGTGCAGACTAGCCAGCTGATTCTAGAATAAATAATAATATAATAAAAAACACGTTAAAGCTAAAATAAATAAGTTCTTATGACTCACGTATATACAAACATAAATATAGAAAACTAAATCAACGCGTACACAAATAAATTCAAACTTTAGTAGATTAGCGTGCAATAAAGTAATACTAAAAAAGTGACAATTTGCGGCTATAATTTATAATAACAAAAATAAAAACATTTAAAAAGGATTGACAATAATATATTAATATTAAAGAGAGTAGAGGTGATTTGCACACACGCAAACGCTGTATAAAAATGAATGTATGAATAGTAATTATTTGGCGATTGGCGCACAATTCATACAGTATAATAATTATAATATGAGCTTATAATAATAACTAGACTATTTGAGCAATAAAAAAAATATTTTTTACACACCCAAACTTAGGATGGGTCAAAAAATACAATAGAACTTATCACACGGGCGTGGCAATTTTTTTCCCGTATTATAATCATATCATAAATGTATCGTAAAAAATTAATTAAAACCGACTTATTATAATAATAACTAATACAGTTATAACAACCATGAGTATGTTTGTGTGTGTATTGTGTGACCTATCGTGACAAGAAAGATAATAATTATTTAATATTATTTTATTTTTATTGCAGTGGCTTAATGAAGTTTATTATTTACTATAATATTGTAATAACAAGTAAATAAAATATGGAGACTAGCAGATAGTATAGTATATCAAATAGTGTAAATCATGAAATCTTCTGATAATATTCTTGTCATATATCGAATGTTCAAATGTTGCCCATGTCATTTTAGTGATAAAAATCCGAATATGATTCAAATAGTACCTGATAACATAATATGTTGTCCTATAGAAGCGAGTAACCAGGTTGCATATTATTATATATTAATCTCCTGATATGAACATTTTAATACTTTTTCTGTCCAAAAAACTATTTGTACCTATACGAATATAGGTATGAATAATAATAACAATAATAATACCATTATAATACAAATGTACATTCTTTGTTTCATTAAGAAACTCATCAAAAACCTCCATATTGATTAATTTGCAATATAATTTATGGCATCTAGGTCAATTATTATACAAATATTATATAAGGATTAATATAGTAATTATTCAAGTAGAGTAGGTACATAAATAATGAGTTTAATCAAAATAAATCGATAGTAATATAATATTGTCTTGAGGTCTATGCACATAAAAAGTAATACTTATCAGAACAACATTTTAATATCAAAATGATAAAATTAGATTAATTTTCGTTTATTTTTTAATATTTATGTATCATTATATAATTAGATTATTACGTCGAGTAATGCATTTATACATACATATATTTTTCTTTAATTGAACAGAAAAACATCAACAGCAAAGGGTATTAAATTTTGGTTTTAAATCTTAGTACGTTTAGTATCTTTTGATACGTGGTTGACTAGATAAATAAAATTAACAATTCTTATTATATTAAACGTGAATTCATAATAAAATTAATTAAATATACATTACATATACCATACGAATATATTTATTAAATTGTATTATATAAGTTGGTTTTTAATTTCTCTTAGTTTAGTTTGTTATTTCAACCGACGAATTTTCCATTTTATTTGAGTTGAATTTACCTATATAAAATTATATAAGTATATTATTTTAATGTTTAATGGCTATAATATTCATATTATTTTGATTTATGTATATTTTGTGTTATGTTTCTGTAGAATGTACAAGTATATAATATAGTATAGTTTTTTTTATTTGATTACGTATCAATACTGATTATTGTAAAAATGTTAGTGAACTAATTGGTTTTACATTGTAAAAACATCTATGCACATTTTAAATTATAACTACCTACTAAGTACTAAGTGTATCCTTATATAATATAAACATTATATTTTATTGTACCCATGATATAGGTAGTGATGATTACTATTTAAATCATTTTTATAAAATATATATGTAGAATTATTTATTGTGGAATTAATTAAATACATATTTGTGATTTCCGGTAAAATGTAACGAAAAGTAATAATTTAAGGGCATTAAAAATACATTAAAAATACATATCAATTTCTGTGTTTTAAGGCAATGTAAATACATATTTAAATTTATTTTATTTTACTCACAAGTTATTACCTATAATTACTCCGAATAAAAATCTAGAATTGTTTTATCTTTTCATGTTTTTTTTTTTTTTTTTTATATAACTTACTATAGTAAAAAATTACATGCTAATTAACTTATATTAAAAAATACAAAATAATTTGGTTTATGAATTATGTTTTTAAATTTTAGAAAGATTCATATGAACATATAGGAATAAAGTGGAGATCATGAAATTTATTGTTTATGTTCTAGTTACAATGTACATTTTTTCTATTCTATGGTAAACCTCACATAAATTTGATTTAACACGTGGTAATACTGCATTAAAGATTTCTTAACACTATAAATTAGTACAGGTTTTCTGGGAATTTATGATCCTTGAATACCTATCTAATAAACAAACTTCATAAAACAAATATTTGATATTTCCGTCAAGTAATTTTGATTCCATTTTAATAAGTTAAGTTTACGAATTTGATACGCCCGAAGTGATTGTAATACTAAAGTGAATTCTTAAATTTGAATACAAATACTTTAATATAAGTATTTCTTTATTCTAGTTGTATTGAATCATGCACTATACAGTGTAACAATATTCACATGCAACTAAGCCATAATTCAACATTTGTCATTTATTTTTGTGTGATTAAATTGTATTTTACCGTAGTTTTTTTTTCATTTTATAATCATGAATTAGATATTAATAAAATTCATGTGTGGAAAAATAAAATGTTTCATAATTATTTAAATAATTCACTAAGTAAAAATTACATATATTTCTGATAATATTTATTTAAATCATATTATTTTTTTAATATACACACAATATATGTAAAAAAAATTACTACAATTTCCAATTTATATATCTTTTGGATTTTTACACAACTGTTACCAATTATTTCGCATCTGAAATCGTTCATATGTCGTACACATTTTTGCCGTTTTCAGAAAGTCTCCTCCTACGACAACATTTCGTGCTTCATAAATTCAGTAATTAATTCTTAATAAAACAGCTTAAGTAAACCATATAATAAATAAATTTAACTACCAAACTAGATAAGAATTTCTAACAATACTTTACGACTATAACAATTCAATATATAATAGAATTATCAGTTGATTACAAATTGAAGAGAAAATGCTATGTCCAAGACTTGCGTTATTTCTCTTTTCTATTGATTTTTACAGTGGTTTTACCATCATAAAATTAAATACATTTTTTTCAATGTTTAAACATAATGAATCTATCTATCTTAGATAACACATTCTAAGCATTAGGTATCTCAATTTCCAATATTCTGTAATATTCGTCGTTCTTCAAATATATGATTCAAATGTAAGTAAATTGTTTGTTAAAATGTTATAACATAAAATACAGAGTTGATGAAGCTTTTATTATTATTTTTTTTTTAATATTTAACTATATTATCCAGCAAAGCATTGTAGCCCATTTCGTAAGATATTAACTTATGTTATATCTGTGAAAACGTTATACTATGAGAAATTACAAACAAACTCCTATATTTTGTATTGGTCCAACAAAAATGTTCAATATCAATTTACTCTTATTGCCAAAAAGAACAAGACGGATAACAAAAGGGTTTTGGCTTTTAGCCAAAATGCTTTAACCTGAGTTAAAATAGTTCTATAGGGCGTTTATCATGTTTGACAAGTTCTATTTATTTTAAAGATATTACAATATTTTGTTTTAAGTATTTGTCTGACTATATATAAAAAAAACTCACTATAATATTGTGTTTTTAACCAAGTAATTTTGAATTTTGATCAATAATATGAAATTCGAAGTTTTCAATTCACATAAAATAATAATAAATCAACGTCTGATTTTTTTTTAAATTGCTTTATATTTTCCAATGTTCTAATTTAATTTTTCATCAGACCACAAACATTTAAATTATAATATTA
Organism: Aphis craccivora; assembly: GCA_009835225.1. NCBI lineage: Eukaryota > Metazoa > Arthropoda > Insecta > Hemiptera > Aphididae > Aphis > Aphis craccivora. The sequence continues at coordinate 8,567 of VUJU01000024.1, forward strand.
AAAAAAAACATCAATGTAATATTAAAATCTCCAAACAACATTATATCTTGTTAAAGTGGTAAGATCACACATATGTTTTAAATCACAATATTTGAAACAGTTGCAAGCAATAGAGTATTATACCTAGATGTCGTATGGAGGTGGCATATCAACGAACGGTATATCAGACGTGTCGGTGTTGGAAGGTGAAAAGAAAGGAAAAAATAACCCCTCCGGTCACGTGTAAAACACCGTGGAAATATTAAATAGGACTTAGAAGCTGAGTATAAACTGCGGGCCGGGGACGACAAGGATTTAATAATAATATCAAATCTCATTTTACGAAACTAATAAACGGAGAATACGCCGCAACATAGCGGCCGTCGTTTTCGTCGGCCGAAGCCGAGGAGAATTTCTTTTAATTTTTGCTCTGTGTTTTTCTCGAGTTTGATCACGTACAAACGTCCGTCTAGTCCCAGACTCTTTCCCCCTTCCACCCCTCAAAACTACTCCCCAAGCACACAAACACGCCGCCTATACACTACACGATCGCGCAGCACGCTCTAACCCTAACAAATCACTGGACGTTTGTCCTCTTTTTTCCAACGGACTTACGTAACACGGACGACGACTCTCTTACCCCCGAACCACCTCACAATCCACAATAACGCCGCTTATTACGCTCGGTCTTTTGCGTTTGTTTTTGTGTGCACAAAACACTGCTGTATACGAAAAATTACCAGCGATAATAGAATTTTCCTTTGATTTTCACTCGACCACCACGACCGCCGCCGCCGCCGACGAACCGAATGAAAACAGTTATCCGACAAATTCCGACTGATTGGGTGCCGCCGAAGCGAGTTTGGCGAACCGGTGTTTCCGTTTCAACCTCGTTGGCAGACGGCAAAACGGTGGTCTTTATTTTTTTCCCCACTACCGACTGCTATTTACGCATATATAGATGCCGCTCATCGTTATACTGTGAAATAAACAACAACAATAAAATATATTCTATTGTCATTTGTCGGTTTACTGGTGAAACGTTTGACGTCTGAACGTTTGCAAACTTGTCACATTTTTATGCATATTTCACGAATCAATAAAATCTTATGCTAACCGAATACTGTAAAGACGTGTCAAGGGTATATTATGTATAATATTATACATTTGCATGCGTTTTCGGTATGCATTTTTTATACTTTTTTATTATTATTATTAATATGCAAATTGCTGTATTTTTATTCATTACGTGGATCTCGACGATTTATAAAATATCGTATGCTATATGTATATATATAAATTCTTGTGTCGGATAACTGTCGATATCTGGCGCCATGTATAAAGCGATAGAGATTATAATACACAGAACCCGTGACATGTTATATTATATACTCAAAACGGAGTATGAATTAATAATTATTTTAGCATTATAATAATAATAATATATATCACTGATAATGATTAACATAAGTTTACATAACTATTAGTGCAATGTAATAATTTTACGTCTCTACATTGAAACTAACGGTACGAGACGAATATTATATGCATAACATAATATGTGACATAGTATTATAATGTATATAGTTCCAATTATTTCCACTGAATTAATTCATAGTGGAATTTAAATCTATAATAGACATATAATAACTTTATATTACTAGTTAACAGAATGAAATCGCCATTCTGTTAAAATTAACTCAAAATTACATTAAATAACATTTAATAACATTACTTTGGAATCAAAACCATAATGATTGAATCGGATTATAGCATTATTAGGATAAGATGCAAAAATTATTAAATTATACATATACAATAATACTATTTATGCCTTTTACCATAAATATTTTTAAGTATTATTTTATAACATAATTATATTTTGTTTAATATCATAATCACGCATAATATTTAAATTTTAGGCCCAAACGATAAAATGTTCGAATGAAAAACTTTAAAATTTGTGTAATATTCATTAATGTTCCACATTAAATTTCTGTTTTAACAAGGTAGTTGAATTTAAATAAATAATATAAGTATAACTGTGTCACATTTAAAGATCAGAAATCATACTAATATAGACAGAATGTTGGTAATAATGTTCTGCTCTAACAAACACTGTTTACACCCTAATTCTTCCAATCAGGAACATAAATCATACAAATTAATTTTACTTTTGTTTCTAAAAATAAAATAGAAAAAAACATTTGCAAAACAAAAATAAACACAAAAATGCCAGAATGAAAATGATAGATTTAAATATAAATATATTAATTATCAATGTGTATCTGAAAATATTTATAATGTTTATTCATATTTATTTATTTTTGTTTTTAACTGGAAATGTATCAAAGCTTTTATTGCAGAGAATTTAGTTTAATGATAAGATTCCTAAGTGTGGAAGTCGCTTACATTTAGACACGAGACAAATCTTAGAATCTATCCATGGAACATCGTATGCAATGTTTTATCAGGAAAAAACGAACAATTACAATTTTTAGACAATTACTTAATATTGGTTACGCAAAACCCAACATAATTTGTAATACAATTATAAAAAATAATAAATTGTTTTACAAAATATGTGATAGTAAGTTATATTTAAGTTACGTGAAGCAAATTAATACATTATTCAAAGTAAAACCAAAAACCCATACTACCTAATGAAAATTTCAAGAGACATCAAAATAAGGTTTTGAAAAAAGGAAATACGTTTTTATAAATAGAATATTACAATAGGTATTTTGTATAATACACCGATACCAAAATAACATATCTGCACAACTACATGTTATATATCTATAAAATATTGAAAAAAAAATGAATTTTACCCATACTATTCTTTACAATGTGGTTTTTAAAACAAGAACAACATTAAGTATCTCCGTATGAACTTAAAAAAAATAATAAGTGAACAATTTGATGCAATAAATTAAATTAAAAAAAAAAAAAATAAAATAAAATCAATATAAATGAATTTATTTGTCTATCGTTATTTGTATTGAAATGTTTAATGATTTAGATTTAATTAAAATATTTATTCTTCGAATATATAATATATATATATATATACGTCGTAAAAATACCTAAATACAATACACAGAAGATAAGTATCTTTAAAATGGTTAACAATGTTGTTTGATTAAAGCTATGATTGTTTTATTTATATTATCAGCCAAGTAATACGCTACTATATTATTATAGGTACTATAAGTCTATAAACCATGTTACGAAAACTGGCTAGTGACTCATGTGACCCACCCGCCATAAATGATCGTTAGCCGCAAGCTCTCAAACTCCATCACGTTTTTTCGATGTTTACATAACAGACGTACGACATTTGTCTATGATAACCACTGATTGGAAATGACCACTATAGTCAGTCCCACTGGTCAGTTTTTGTGTCGCGAACTATATATTTAATTATTCTGTATACAGTGAAACCTCTTAATACTGAGCATTGTCAATCATTGCAGTTGTGTTCGTTATTAAAAAGGGTTCAGATTATTTAAAAACAAATAGTTCGATGTTTGAAAGTATCTTTTAGGAGATATTAAATTATATAGGTAAATACTCATTATTTCGACAAGCATAAATATAATATTACTTTTTCAAATTATGTAAAAATCAAATATTTTTAATAAGTTTGTTGTTAATATGATAATCATCCTGTATATATAAAAAATATGTATAATAGACTATTATACAATATGTTATTTTGATATTTTTATATTTATTGTACATACCTTGCATGCATGTCAAAGTATAATATGTACTCTGATAAATATATATTTATTATTATAATTCCACAATGCTATTCCAAATAGAAATTATTAACCATACATAATATCATTTTTTATTAAATTCAAACTGACATACTATCGGAGAATAGAATGTGAATATTATAGTTTGTACATTAATGTACGTTAAGTAGGCTGTAGCCTTTGTAGGTACTTATGTTAAAAATTAATAAAATAATACGGAAAACATTAAATATGACAACGGTGTTACTTAAATAGTACATATGACATAATAATTATCGTTTAATTAATAAAATAATAGTAAAAATTTCCATACAAATTCTTGAAAATGATTTAAAAATTATCTCGACTACACAATTATTTTTTCTTATTGTTGGTATCTACTTTCTTTTAAGATTAATCACTTCTCAAAGAGTTTTTATGTTAATTTAATAATTGTTTGCCTTTATTCGTTATTCGTTAAACTTGCGAACCAGTAATTATTTTTTTGTGTAATACATTTTTATTGGCTTATAATAATGTAAAAGTGTGTTTTTTTCCGTATAATGTTACTTTTAAAATCAGTAAAAATGTTTCAATATTAATCTTTGAATGTGATTTCCAGTAAAAAATGATGATAAAAAATCACAAATTATCAAAAACTTATGGTCACAGTTCAATCATTTTTTAGTTTAAAATTCATAAATATTTAAAAAAGCTCAACAATTAATTCTAGATTCGCCATAAGTTTTTCTCGTCAGATTAAAGAAAAATAATAAAATACTTTTGAGTCAAACTAAATAACATTTATGAGCGTTTGAAATTCAAATTTTGACAAAATTCAATAGTAATATAATATTCAAAAGTATTAAATAAATTTCCACTAAGCTACTTCAGTGGTTTATTTTCTTTTAAATTGCTACATTTAACAAACTTAAAAGATTGTATTTAATTAAGAATTAATTAATATATTATGTTTTTGTTTATTTTTCATAGGCTATCAATCGTTATAAATATACTAGATGCCGATTGTTCGCTTGCATAGTAGGTGGGAGATGCTAGAGGCACAGTCCATCAACCAAGGATCCGTAATCCGTATACTTTAGCCAATTGACAAAATAAAATGTTATCAATTGTTACCATGGTACACTGCGAGGAAGCGTATACGGGGCGCACTTAACCTTACCATACGATAATAATAATAATATACTAGATGGTAGATATTATTTTATTATATAAATATAAATGATTATTAAAATAATACTGTTAAATAGTTACTAAAAGCAATCACTGCCGTAATTAATATTTATCTTTTAGATGTCCATTAATTGCTAATCATAATAATAATTAAGTTCTTAAAATATTTGGTAAATTTGAAATCTAAAAGTTTTTAAGTATATATGCTATATAATATAATAATTTTATATTCTATACTTAAAACAACTTGAAGGGCCTTGAACATTTTTGATTATAAAACCTAAGCTGTTGACAAATCTAAAATTGGTTTACGTGATGTGATTTTAATTCTAAAAAACATTTTCGGGTTAAAAAGAAAAAAGTACTGATCTATATATTATGTAATTTACTATATAAAATAATTTATATAATTTAAGAAATGTTATTAAATATAATATAATATACATATTTTATGAAAAAATTAATTAAAAAATGTCGTTTTACGATGAATAATAAAAAAAAATTATAAATATATATTTTTTTTTATTTTCAAACAAAATGTTCATTTTATACACTAAGTTTGTACCTATATATTTTATTGTTATATAAAAAATATTACAGTTACACTGTATAATGCATACTAAAATACCGCTAATTTTACTACTGTTGCAAAAAGAAGTTCTTTAAATCATGAATAGGAATATATATATATACAGTGTTTCACTTTAACTATCTAATTAGACTGTCATCCTATCGTATACCGAACCATATGGCGTGGAACTAAAATTAACTCACAAGGTAACACAATCCAATACTGAACGCCCCGTGCACTTAAATAATTATTGTCTTCTTGTTATTACATTTTAAGCTAATTATACAATATTGTGTTCAGTGTTACGATTTCGAATATTTAAAACACTGAAATATTTTATAGTTTATATTATAACCGTTAGAGACAAATATGATTTTACATAAGCTTAATTAACATTATTAAATACGCAATAGAAAGTATTATGAAAATATTATGATTTGTTGAACCTATTTTTTATATGAAATAATTTTAGTACTGTAATAAATGGGTTTGAATGTTATGAAGTACTTTTATTTGTGTCTACATGATGTATATTTTAATTTTACTAAGTATTTTTTTTCAGATTGTTGAATACTTTCGAATTTCTGAATTTACATGGTTACGCGAATGACTTAAGAACATGATTATTACAATGATTATTATAATAATACTTTTTCAGATAGAATATTTTACTATTTGTGTATAATGTACTTCAATAGGTAGTTTTTTTAAATTTTATAAACACCCCAAAAAATCGTTAAACTATGAATAATTACAGTATCATTTTAAGAACTATGTATTTTTGGAATGATATTAACATTTATGAATATAATGAATCAATATAAAATAATGAAAGTTAAATAATAAAATCACTCGAAAAAAAAAACATTACATTTATAAAAACAATAACTTCCAGCGCTTTTTGGAAAAAATACTTAATTAATTTATACGTTCCGACAATGAAGTCATTTATTGGACTATTCTTAGTTTCGTGATTTCAATACATTTTTATAATATAAAATATGCGCCTAAAGGAATAGTGATTATGATAGGAATTATGATTATGTACATGCACAATGTACATTTATAAGTGCATAATATGGTTCTGTAGTATGATGAGGTATTTATATATTGAAATAAAAAAGAAAGGATAAAACATATGATTATACAATATTCATGTCATTTACTTACAAAATGATATGCTGTTGTATTTTAGAATGCATGTTTTTCGACGCTTAATACAAAATATATTTAACGGGAACAATGATATTTTCAACCCCATTTAATATTTATGTAAATCACATAATTTAGTCCAATAATCCAGAAGATATTGTATTCTATATGCAGGCAGCATACTAGCTCTAGTATTTTAAGTTTTTGAATTTACATATTATATTTCCATTTGACAGAAGACTATATTTTTGCCGAAAATATTATTACATAAATAAAAATGGTGTTCTAAATTATTAATTTTAAGTAAACTAATAATCCGAGTTTTGAGATATAATTTTTCATCGTTCGTAAAATTTATCCATCATTGGTAATTTATTATTTCATAACATGAATTAAGAAATTAACTATAATATATTTTATTAACATTTAACTAGTAAATATAATACATTACTAAATCTAACTGGTTTAAATTGAAGGATTATAATATTATATTCTTTAAAATGAAAATAAAAATGTAGACTAGTATGAGAATTGTAAAAAAAAAAAAATAATAAAAAAATTAAATAATATTTGTAAAATTAAATAAGGTATATTCATTATATAATTTTTATTTTTTCATTTTTTTTTATGATTTATACAACCTATACTTCTTAGCATAATAAGTGTATGCGAGGAGAGACAGAATACATGGTTTTCGTGAGTAAGAAGTCACTCAATTGTGACTTTTAACTTGAGGGGTGAAAGAGAAAAGAATAAAATATTAAAGAAGATAGAGAAAATACAAGATGAAAAGAAAAATTTGAGTGAATTATGCGAAAGATCTGTGCACCACTTCTTTTTCAGTCGACGGTGAGTATTATCGAGAATCGTTAAGGTATTTAGGTTACTGATTAGTGGGTTATTTTGGTTTTCCACACATAAGACGAACGCTTGTAAAATATTACAGATACTTCTTCGTTCATTTTAACATGTAAATCATTGTGAAGTGTTTGATTTGAAATGTATGGTGGAGCATTAGTAAGTTGACGTGGAGTAATATTCTGATAACTATGGATTTTGTTTATTTATTTGCCATGCCCCACAGTTAAAGATCGTAAGTACAAATTGTCGTTTAAAAAATGTTCTGTAAATTAGCAGTTTTGTTTTTAAATTTGTGCATTATTTTTTGATAAAATGGTTTTGAGCTTACTTTTAGCGAGAGTATAATATTAGTTTTTTGAATCTTATGTGTGGATTTCAAGTTAATATTTTTTTAGGGCGAGTTCTAAATATTTAACTGTATTGAATCAAGTCATAGGTATGTTATACACTTAAAATGTCGGGTAGAGTCAGTCTGTGTTTTAAAGTAAATCTTGTATGAATTGACTTATTGTGGTTCAATTGAATTCTCCATTTGACGAACCATAATGCAATTTGATTTAGATAGATTTGCAGATCACCAGAGGATAATAGCGTGGATTGAAATTATAATTTTGTCATCAGCGTAATCGTCAACAAAGGTGTCTTTCAAAACGTATTGATCTGAGTCATGGCTAATGAATAATAAAAGCGATAGAATACCACTTAGGAAACTCGTGCATTGGTTATATAGTCAAATTATATTATGTATAGTGATCAATAGTATTTAAAATTGATATGACATTTTTGTAAACAGGTTAGTTTTTAAGAATTTTGATCCTATCCGCTTCAATTATTATTGTTTAAACCCGAATTATAGTGATTATATAAATAATTAACACTGAAATGTTACAATGTTGTGATTAATAATTATTCACTGTTGTATTGTTTTGATTATTCGTACACGCAGAACAACGCTCATGTCAAACAATATTACTCGTTGGATTATTTAATTTGATATGATCGGGTGTATGCTAGCGATTGTCGATGAATGCAAAATGACGGATGCATAAAACGCTTCTCGGTTTGCGTCAATAACGTCGACGGTATGACGCGTATCACGAGTTCAATAATCTGAGAGAGTGTCTCCGAGCAAACGTTTAAAAAAATAAAGAGCGATGATTATCCGTCAGTGCATATTTTACCGTAACTACACCGACGTTATAGCGTTTGTTAACGAACTAGGTGATATACATAATCATATATAAATACACACACATATTATTATTTATATTATAAAGATGATATTAGAATAATAACAACAATAATAATACGTGCTGGTCGCGTATACACGTTTCCGGAGCTCTTCACTCGTTCGCTCGTCTCGGAAAAGTGAGCGGGTACGCACGTATGTATGTAATAATATTAGAGTCGTGTAAGGTATATTATAATACGACGTTGCCTCCGGGGTAAAAGAGTGAGAGAGTTAGCTATAACCAAATCACGTGATGCTGTATCTCACACACATGCCCACACTCGCATCGATGACGAGAGAGAATCACTCCGTCGCCGTCGTCGTCGTCGTAGTCGTTGAATTTCAAATGCGTACGATAGGCCAACACCGACGCCGCTGATCCCGTTGATTTGCCAGCTAACGAGCAAAGCAAACCGTCGTGGTAATAATATTCTTAACCCCTTTTGCCGACGATGCCAATTTGCTGGGGGACGCTGTGGAGAGTGGGGAAACCCGCAGTTAGGGGTCGTCGGCTCGTGGATGGGGGGAGGTGTGGTTTTGTCAGGGGGGGAGGACGAGTTAAACGATCCGTGCGCTCCCGGATTGACTGAGCGTCCCGAATTTAAATTTGATCCCTACGCCACCGCTCGGGACTGTGCGTGCGTTTAAATACGTGCGACCACCGCTCCGCTGCGCCTCGCACACGATGAATAATCAACGCCGTGTTATGTTTTATAATATTCGCGTAGAAATATGAGGGAGAGTACTGTCGCCGAAACCAAAACACATTTCGCAAACACGGCCGTTCACGCCTTCCGCTCCGCTGATTGACGGACTCGCGTGGTGTCGAAAACCATCAGTGCCCGCGACTTGTACGCTATCTGTTGCTACCTAAAACACAGTCCATCTGCCGGTCTGACGAATTCGGACGATTGCAGCCATACACAACTTATCTATGCCGGTGTAACCTCGAAAATGTAACTCAGTGATATTTTACCCCACTGAGTAAAATAGCACTAGCAATTATTTACCCTGGTAAAATTTCATTAGGTATATTTTACCCAGTAAAATTTTGCTAGGTATGTATTTTACCTCTCCAAGAGTAAAATTTTACTAGCGATTATTTACCCCAAGTAAAATTTCACTAGGCATATTTTACCCCGGTAAAATTTCACAGGCGATATTTTCACAAGTGAATAAAATTTACCTCGGGGTAAAAATACACTAGATTTAATAAATTAGGTATTCGATTTAAAATGATATGTTTAGGTATTTATAAAGTGTTTGAATTCTTCCTCTTACATTCATGAAGATTGACACTATACCAACAATTTATATAGGTAGGCAATACATAAATCTTTTACTTTAACTTAACTCAGTAAATTAAAATTTTAATAATTTATAAATTACTTTTAAAGGACAACTTATAAACCTACGTCTAATTTACAGTAGTAACCTATAATTTAGTACTAGTATCTCCATCAACAGTATATGGTTTGCATTGCTTTCTAAAAATTTGATTTTTCATTTGTGGTCTTAATATTTGATGGATATATTTTATGTAATATGTATGAATGCACTGATTATAAATTTAATGCATTAGGTATATTATTTTGAGTATTTTTATTTTTTTGGGGTTCTTGATCATTTCTGATACTTTTGATTATTAATTGGTTCTTTTTCGTCTGACAAAATTTTTTATTTTTGTTTTTCAACAACCACCCATGGACGAAGCATACTAAAATACAATCCACAATGAATTATATATGCTAAATGCAATAATTCTACCTTTATAACCTAGGAAAAAAAAATAAAAGTTTATTATGTTATAGTTTATTATATATTATGTTAAGACTCTTAACTTAAGAGTAGGTCAAATTTAAGATTTTATTCAGAAAAATTATACAACATTTAACAGAAAGCTCTGACAAATTAAATAACAATTTATTAATCTAAATCTTTTTATGTTCACTAAAAAGTGAATAAAAAATGTTTACTCTACATTAACAGTAAATATGCAATTATTTTATTTTTAATTCTATCAATAAACATTTTTAATCTGATCTAATTTGTTTGGGCAAACTTCAAATTATCCAATCTATAAATCTATGTATTACAAATATTTTTATGGTGAAAAAATTGTTTAGGTCAAGTGGTTTGTTATATAAAAATATTTTGACTGTTAATATTTTTGTGAAGTTAATTTTAACCAAATGGAAGAAAAATTCTAAATTCAAAATATAAACAATAAAAAATATATGTATTTTACACAAAACTATTTAATTAGTTGGGTATATGTTACAATTTTAACACTCTTAGATTCTGAGTGTAGCGATAAATGTAGTTATTTTACAATGTGTTTTCCGTAGGACAAGGATGTTTGTTTATTATTTCTTTGACTTCGAAGAGTCAAACTATTTTTTATAATTTGTATAAATAATATGTATGACAATTAATTGCCCACTTTATTCATATTTCAAATTTTACACCATAAGCATGTGAGGGTGAGGTTTAAATTTAATTCAGGTCTAATAACACAATCACCTTAATAGTATATTAGCATATTATGATATAAAATACAAATATTTGCTACCCACCTATCTATACAGCAGAAATTACAATAAACTATAAAAACATAGTTATACTCCAAAGAGTATTTTAAATATATTATTTATTGCAAAACAATTTGCTCAATATTCAATAAAATATTGAGAAAATTATTACGAGTAGTAGCAATGATCATAGATGTGAAAAAACCTTTAGTTGCCACCTATCCATAAAAATATCTATTTAGCAGAAGGTCAAAAAAAATGAAAACATTGGAGCATTTAGAGGAGGATTTTTAAATATATTTAAAAAAAATTTAAAAGGTTTTAAAAGTTGTACTGCTCCAGTCTACCAGCGTAAGTGTGAATTAAGAAAGTGGTTTCTTTTACTCTCAGAAGTATCTGTCCAGCAGGTATTATATGATTTTGATCTAGAGAATTTTTATTGGGGGGAGGGGGGGTAAATATTCCCTAGTAAAATTGTACCTGGGTAAAATATCCCTAGAGAAACATTACTAGGAATAAATAATCACTAGTGACATTTTACCCAATAGGTTAGGTCAACTTTGGCAATTTACTAGTGATTATTTGCTCCCGGTAAATATTCGCTAGGTATATTTTATCCCCGGTAAAAATTTACTAGGGATATTTAACCTCATTTACCGGGAATATTTACCGGGGGATTAAATTTCGCTAGTGTAAATTTACCGGGGGGGGGGGTAAAATTCAACTGGGTAAAAAAACATGGCCCCACCGGAACTATGTGTATGATGATGATTTACAGCCCTTGATCACCAATAATTGTCATCCGGTAATCAAAGTTCCGGAATTGTATCACATAATAATATAAGATACGACGTACCTGCTATAACAATAATTTGTTCCATCATCGTTAAATAGTTTTCAAGCGATTTAGAGATTAACTGTTATTTAAAGTCGACATAGTAGTTATTTAAAACATCGAACAATAACCTTCAATAACCCTTACCTTAGGATAGTTTAATATTTAATACATATACGAACAAAACCCAATACAAAATTTTAAAAATATAAATATGCTTTTTTAATTATCACGCCATGTAATATAATATATATTTCATGAATAAATAACAGCTGTCCTTTTTAAAACAGTGCTAAGTTTTTGAATTTGATTAAAATAGGGACTTTGCTGAAACGGTATTTTTTTAACGATTACTAAGGACTGTCGACATATCTCGTTTTGGTGCACCGCCATATTAGCTTGTGTTCATGCATCGTTTTCGATTTTAAAAGTTTAATAATGTATTATTAAATGTTTGTATTTCGGGGCGGAATTCACAAAGCATAAACATTCAATACTTTCCAACGATTTCTGTTTTTTTCGTTTTTTTTTTTTTTTTGTTTATTTGTTTCATAGAACTGCAAAGGACATCGTCGTTTCCCATTTTAAAACTCTGGGACCGGACCAAATAAGCGAAACTACACGCACACACCGCTCGTACGTGTGTCATTCCAAGCGTTCCACTGCGAGTGCATTCCGACGGATAATTTCACGAGACTAACCTTGTGATAGTGGTCAATGTACGAATACGCGAAGGGTTGTGGAAAAAATGCGCGTTTTAAAAATTTGTCTGCGTACATATACGGTATAATAACCGTACATGTACAGTTGGTCACGGCACGGGGTATGAACGACACAAAAAAAAAAACAAAAGTCGATCCCATTTCACGGCTCGAGCAAAAGCTTTAACGATAAAAAGACCGTAGTACCTCTCTCTCTCTCTCTCTCACACACACACACACACACACACACATAGAAAAGCGCGCGTATAAGCTCGCACAAGCGCACATTTTCTCGCGGTGGTGTATATAAGTAAAATTTATGGCTAAAAGATCTCCGGCGGCGGTGATATTATCTTTATAGTCCCTCGGTTCACGCGCGCTGTCCGTTGTTATTATATCAAAAGTTGGCAACATCCTCCCTGCCCGCCGCTGCATAGAAGCAACACCCCTTTGCGCGAACACCGCGGTACCCCCTTGATGCTCCCACGCTACCGACCACGGAGCCATAATAAACACCATCTCGCCGAAAATAACACCGGAGCACGAAACAACAGCAGCTATATAATATATACTACAGCGTGTAGTGTGTATAGAAGCCAGTCAGCCACCGTTACCCTCAATAATTTTGTGCGTCTCTTGTTGTTCCACCTCTCACTTGCTCTCGTATCCTCGTGCATTTATTTCCAGTTTTCTTTGCGGTTTTTTTTCCTCTATTTTATTGAATTTTTTTCTCTGCAGCAAAATTCTCCCATTCATTACGCAATCGCAAATGTCTACGGAACGTATAAGTGTATTTCATTACAACAGCGAGTGCCGGGGGTGAGGAATTTCCCCGACATCCTAGCGGTTCTTGAATTTCAATTCCATTTGAAAATTTCGAACATAATTATGCACATTAACCGCCGCCTCCGCCCCTGTTTTATATTCATTGAGTGCCCCGTCTGGCGAAACAGCCCCTCTAACCGCCTTCCACCCCACCACATCGCCAGCCGATGCTCTCTCAGCGGGGAACCGAAGACGTTATAATATTATACAGTAAGTTTAAGTGTGTATGTGCTCGTACGCTCATAATATACAGTGCTGTATATATAGTTCGTGTATATATAATGTATATATATTAAGTGTAAACGTCGGGTTCAGCGGAAGCTGGGACGAAAAAATAATACGCACTTAAAATAAATTGGAGGTAGATACAAAATCCCATTATTTATCGTGGCGACGACATAAATACGAAATATTCTGCCGATACCGTAAAGCGTAGTTGTGGTATACTTTCCACCTGTAATTTCTTTTTCAGTTTTCACTTTTGCTTCAAAATGCCGATGAAAAAGCAATATCCGAACGAATACGAAAGGTGCATGACAAGGTGCTAAGGAAAACGTCACAATTAACTTGATGCACTTGATGAAAAATGTCTACAATTTATTTGTTTTTGTCATCAAGAAAAATACTAAAAATATTCTAGAATATTTAATCTAAAAGCCTTTTAGCCTTAATTTCAAAATAAAAAGATGTAAAACAAACACATTTTACTAAGCAAAATCGATAATAAATAATCGATTTATAAAATATATTTTTGTAGCGAAATAGTTATTAGTATTATTAAATATATTTTATAAATTAGTAAATTCAAATAAATACAATGATAAAACTTATTTTCAGATAGCTTAATTAATATTTTAACACTTATGTCAAAATAAAAAAAATAAAAGTAGCAATTCATTTTGTATATTATATTATGGTAATTAAAGAATAACTAATACATATATACTGCATTTTTTATATTATGTTTGCTTTGAAAATGTGACAATTTTCAATAATTTGTGATATGTTTTACTTTCAAATAAAAATTGTATATGTAGTAAACATGTTGATGCTTTCAAAATTTTATTTGCATCAATCAATTCCGATTTATTATTTATATAACTCCTTACTTATAAGGGAAATTATATTAGTATTATTTTACAAGTGCAATGAAAAAATAAATTATTTTTGGCACAATGTAACATGATATTATCTTTAACGTTTTTATTTCAGACACATTACACTTATATTTCTTTTCAGTGGTACGAATAAAAGAATGGAGAAAGCTATATACAATATATTATATATTTGGGATCTTAATTTTCAATATACTTCAATTTCTCTGTTTGCAACCCACCTCCTTGGAACAGCAATATACCATGTACGTGTGCAGTTTCGACGTTTTGTAGAGTTTTATATTACTTGTCTCTATTTTTGAACCTTATTTTTTAAACGTTGTCGATGAAAAATGTTGAATTCGATTTTAATACGCCTACAGTTCTAACTGTTTACTTAATCGAGATCAGTATAATATTATGTTTTTGGAAGAAACTTAAAATTATCGAAGGTAATAAAAAATACAAGTAACAAGTGATAAAATCCGTTTTAAAAAGTGTATTTACATTTTATATTTTTACATAAATGTTTCATGGATATAATAATGGTATATATAAATATATATATATATATATATATTTATA
>VUJU01000024.1:23882-255890 GCA_009835225.1 Aphis craccivora
ATATATATATATATATATATATATATATATATATATATATATATTTAAATATATTTATTTATTTAAAAGTATTCATTTATTTTTAGGTGACAATATTACAAGTAGGTAACATAAAATAACAAAAAAATGTAAGTAGTTTTCACATTTAAATAGATAACGTTGATTATAGTATAAAGATAAATGTATTTTTTATTATTATGAATAATGTAAATTTAGAAATGTGTTAGCTAAAATTAAAATTAGACTAAAGAACAGTAAAGTGTTATAAACAACAAAAGTTCTGTACAGAAATTAAATAACAATATTGAGGTGTTAAAAAAAAATCTAAACGAGACACGATTAAAAACTATACTAGTACCTATGGCTTAATATATTATACACAGATGAAAAAATAAATGTATACTAAGTAGTAAGTGATCATTCTGTAAATTTTAATATATTGTGTTTAAGCAACTGTCCACTTTTTCTAAATTAAATTATAATCGGAAAATAATAACTACTATAAATTATAACCAAATTGACAATTTTTCACATAACATAATACTTCATAACTTATAACTAACTCGTTAAATCTTCGCTAAATATATTTTGTTTTATAGTAACATTAATGCAATTTCATGGTAACAAAAACTTTGGAATAGTGCATACTAGGATACAACACATAGAATTATACAAGTACAGCACAAAATAAATTAATATTTTTAATTGTAAAAAAAAATATATAATGAATATTTTTACTGAACAAGTCTACCTTGAGGATTTGTTTAACAATAGGATACTATAAGTCAAAATGTTTCATTGTAGATAGATGGTCATAAATAACTAGCATGTATTAAATATTAAATATTATTTTACATACATAGATGTAATATAGTATTTACAATTTCCAACCAAATTTATTTTATAATTTAATATAATTATAACTTTTGTGATTTTTGTCGATAGTATTTTTAAATTATTTACATTTATACTACGTATATTAGTATAATAAATTATTTTGTTTATTTTCATTAGTGTGAGTTTGATATTACACGTATACATAGGTACCTAATAAAGCAATACGATTTTCATCAATAAGACTTGAAATCCATCGATTAAGTTTTCAAAATGAATTATTCCATGGCCGACATGGCAAAACGGTAAATTATCCATAAATACAGTAATATAGAATCGAACTTATTTAATGACTCATTGAAACTTCAAATACAGATATACAAAAACCACTGGTATTGAAACTAGGAACCTATTTTGATGATTATGTTCGACAACTATAAACAAAGTAGTTTTGCACACTGTTATATGTCGGTTTATATTAAATGCATATTTGTATTGTAAACAATAGAAATAATTCCAATTAACTTCAGATAATAACATTTATGATACGTCTCGACTACAAATAGAAAATATAGAAAATATTAAAAACTGTTTTTCAATTTACATGCATTCAAATTTAATTATCAATACAATTTGTATATTTTCTCGAGAATATTAATTAATTATTCCCATTGTGCATGTTATAAAATAGTTTTTAGTTATTGTTATATGAATATTTAAATTTAAATAATAAATCGATATATTATTATATTAAAAATGTAAACACACGTTTTATTTTTAACAATTTATTGTAAATATTTTATATGTTATATCCTTATATGATAGGTTGCATTCTTTACAAATTATAAAATCAAATATTTTATTTTCATTTTTCTATGAGTTCCATAACTTATCAAAATAAAACTTACAATAAATTAAATTATTTTAAGAAATTTTGGTGGAATAAATGAACAAAACAAATCATACAATGATGTTTTGTACGAATAAACAAAATGCACGTGGACTAGTCTTGATTGGTAAAGGATAAATATGACTTATCAATTTTTTTAATAGGTAACAACAATTAACTATAAATCAAATTACACATATTTATTTTATAATTTATTATTAAATATAATATATAACTAGTTGTATGGAACAACGATAAATAGTATTTACACAAAAGATAAACGACAACCAAGTCACTTGCCACACTTGTTGACTAATACTCACAAACCCCGAAGCTTTTAAGTTGCTGAATTAATTTTTATGAAAGTAGGGAAAAGTAAAAAGGGATAGGAGATAATCAGCACCACTGTGTTTACTCATTGCTAAACATTTAAATATAATGTGGTAAAAAAAAAAAAAATGGAAAAATATGGAATTATTTTTAAACGCTCAACTTACATCAAACACGTTTTTATTTTCTACGCGTTGGTGGAAAAAAATTTAAAAAAACTTTAAACCGAATTATTATTATCTAAAGGTTAATAAGGTGGTGAGTCTTTTAGCGGTCCCACACAAAGGCCTGAACTTTCAATAAAAAGTTTAAAAAGCTCTTTGAAAAAATAGTACAAACTCTCTAATTGATACCACGGATACCACGTTTGTGTATAAGACTTCACTCTGAACAAGGAATATTTTTATATTTGAAGTTCAGACCATTATTATGCGGTGGGGTCCAAGACAACCAGGTGACAACAAAGAAAAAAATGCCATTTTACAGAAAAAAAAAGAAAAGTTTTTCATTCTAATTGCACATTATTGATTATACATTTAATGTGTTTTTATTTTTGGTATTTAAACGAGCTTTTACTTAAATCTTCAATTTAATTGTATACTTTGTAATAATAAACAGCGGATATGATCAATATTATGGCACAGTGATTGTTGATGGCAGCACCTAAAAAAATCAAAAAAAAAAATCATAGAAATTAGATCGTCTTCTAAGCTAAACAAAAATATATCATTTTTTGTTATGTAATGGTATATCATAACAAGTTTAGATTCATATTATCAAGCATAATATTATGTATGACATATAATAAGTAGCAAACTAATTAAATAAATTAATGATTTCGTGTTAAAGTTATTTTAATGAAAATTGATTATTTATGAAAATGTGCGTTGTTGTTATTATTTTTCGTAATAGTATATATGAAATAAGATAACTTTAATCAGATAATTTATGTCATTCACTATCCAGACAAGACATTTAGTGATTTACCGTAAAATAAAATAATATAATAATGTGTTGTAGTAACATTTTTTAAAAAAAAAAATCATTAAATGTATGATTAATTTATAACTAATTATAAAATCAATTTAATTTATTAATTTGTATTTATTTAATTATAATTTTTTTAGTTTTCTTGAGTGTAAGTGTACATACATTTAAGAATATATTTTTAATTATTATTTATACAATAACATAATTATATTTTAAAAGTAGAAATAACACCAATTAAAAATGATTTTACTATTCAGGGATTAATTGATTTGTTAATTAGTTAGTGTTGTGGCAATTCAACTTAAATTTTAAATAATGATTATTATATAATAAAAAAGCATAAATTAAATATGTTTTTCATTGTAGCGAAATTTTATAATTAAAAATTAAATACATTCAGGAATAAATCACTTATTTGTAATTCTTTTAAATATAGACGAAGTAATAATTTTTTATGCCGCTCGACATTACGATTAGAGCTTGTTGACTTTAATTTAATTTTATATTTTACAATTTTGATATTTTATGGTTGATAGAAAAATTTGAAATTTTATATAAGTTTAATGATTATATAAACTTTTGGATTGGAACAAATTACCAAGTTTCCTAGACCATATTATATCGAGTAAACAGAGACAGTAACTAATGATATTGGCTGCGATGCATAGCCACCCGTATTTCTCTAAAGCACTTATTTTAATTGTCAAGTGTATATATATATATATACACATATTTATAGTGAAAACTACAAGAAATAATAGCAACTTTAAACTTTATTTAAATTAAATACATCAAAGTAAAATCATTTAACGTTTGTTCATGACAAAAAAAAAACACAACTATTAGTTCATTGTACTTATATCAATTCATATTATATTAAATTACGTATATACTCACAGAATCATTGCTCTAGAGAAAAACATTAAATGATTTCTAGAGCAATAATTCTGTGAGTATATGATTTAATATATGGATTGATAAGTACAACGAACTAATAATTTTTTTTTTTTTTTTCATGAACATTTCATTTTTAATATATGATAAATAAAAAAAATATATAATATGCACCATTGCACCACGGACAAAAGTATGATATTTTTAATTAACATAATACAAAAGTATATATGAACATATATTAATTAAAAAATTATAGTATAATCGGCATTAAAAAATAACTAGCTCTTTAATGTTAAAATCGGAACGAATTTATGTAATATTTTAAACTGTACAATAATTTATAATCGTATCATAAATTATTTTTACGTATCACAGATCTCTTCGATGAAATAATGTATTAAGAGCGATGGATAAATTCGTGTAAATTGTCTGATTTTATTGTCTATCAATTAATTGTAGTATTATGTCGGTATATTATTATTAGATATTCTGAGAATTACGGTTACTTTACGTCAATGAATGAAACATTATTATAATAATGAAATTACTAATGATGCGTTACACTGTGGTTAATAAATTATTATTAAAACAAATAATAATATAAACACATCTGATACGCGGTTACTGTTTTCTGAAAAAATAAAAAAAAATCTTTGAAATTATTAATCTATAATTATTTATTAAATTATTAATAAATAACTTCTAAGTACTTAGTTTACAAAGTACAACAACTTATTCATTACCTATTAAAAATCCAACTAAAAAAATAAAATCTTTTATTTTATTTTAAACACTGACAGAAAAAATTTAATCATGATCAATTCGGGAATAGATTATTATTACTTATGTTATTATTATTTGATCACGATACATAATACAAAAACCTTGAATTAAAAATTTAGTAAAAAATAATATCTTATAATAATATCTGATACAACTAAATATTAACAGTTATTTTTATAGTAAAAGAATATTCCTCAATATAAACCTATGCAGAAGCACTGACGGTTAAACATATTATACTGACAGATTGTCGTAAATAAACTGACGATTTAAACAAAAAAAGTAAAGTACTAGACATGTGGGATACAGTTCTGGGTCTAAATGTAAAAAAAAAACGAAAAAATTATACCATTACGTATATATATATATATAAATTGTTTGAAGTATTTAATAAAATAAAACTGTGGAAAAAAATATTCTGTAAAATTGAAAAACACGAATGAGCCATGACAAAACGTAAACTATGATTTTATAGAAAATAAAATATTTGTATAAATACCTTCACTATTTGTGTGAAAATATTTCCCATACATTTAAGTGTATATAATTTTTTATTTAGATACATTAATAATTAACATAGTGTAGATTTTCAAATTGCACTAAATACGTTTAAATAACGAGTGCTAGTAATTTGGTATTATAATTAAACACAGTTCATAATTAATAAATGTACATATTTTAGTCATGACGTTGTGTTTATTAGTATAAATTTCATATACTAAATTATTATTTGATTAAATGTACTCCAGATTTTTTACAGCATGCACTTATTATACTTACTGAAATAATCAAATAAATTTAATTTTATGAAAATGAATGTATTATGAACACACTACAATAAAATCATTTCATGCTTGCTACTAAGTACACTAATATATTTTAGTTATATATATATTATGATAATGATTATTACAAAATTTGTGTAGATATTGAAATACGTATTTAACACTAATAATATTATATTGTACGAAAGCATATGATTTTTTTGTTCCATAATTGTTTGTATTAATTGAATTTAAAAACGGCCTCTTCAAAATAAAGTTTATTAGTTATTTGATGGCAAATACTATTATTATTAATTATAAAAAAAAATAAAAACATAATAGTATTTTTTACCAGCATTAAGAATGTGTCTCTCTTGTGATAGTGTCTGGTCGGGTACGAGTCGCAGCCGCACACTCGTCTCATCTATCTTGGGCTCTGCTTTTCCTACCTTTGCAGTGCATTTGACGACCACTTGTTTTTTGTTCATATCTAACCATTCTTTTTTAAGGGGATACCGTAGGCCTAGCGTGGAATTGTAAAACGGCCCTTCGGATACTTCGGTAGTGTAACGCTCGAGTAGGTAACTGTCCACCTGAAATCAAAATAGCATAATATTTAGTTTTTAAAATAACTCGTAATGGAATAACAGTATAATAATAATATGATGAAGTTAGACACTTGAAAATTAACACACATCACATGAAAAAATGTTACACTAATAAAGGTTTTTATTGGTGAACTCGTAAACCTAATAATTTAATGTTCAAATCAAATTTATAATTACCCAACAAGAAAAACGTACTCCCCGAATATATATTGTATTTGAGTATATATAATACGTTCTCATAATATTTTAAGGCTAAATGAGAAATCAATGACATATTATTATATTAATATATTTTTTTTTACAGTTCACCCTATGCCACTATAACTCCATTTCATGAAATCTAAGAATATTATCTATTAAATGTATTAATCAATATTTTAATTATACCTACAAGTATAGAAATAAATT
Organism: Aphis craccivora; assembly: GCA_009835225.1. NCBI lineage: Eukaryota > Metazoa > Arthropoda > Insecta > Hemiptera > Aphididae > Aphis > Aphis craccivora. The sequence continues at coordinate 30,386 of VUJU01000024.1, forward strand.
ATAATTTATAAATACCACGGATTAATGTTTTTATGTTAAACATAATATATATTTAAAATGTAGAATAATATATTATGGCATAAAATACCGCAAAAAAAAAAAAATATGATTATTTTGGAACAAGTTTTCGTAATTTTTAGAACTTGTTCATTAACGCACATGTACCACGGATAATATTATGATATAATATCAACCTAATACGTATTACGAACGAACGAACATAAATATTTTCAAATGTACGTCCGACGTTCAATTAAAAACGTATTAACAACGCGGACACCCTTGCAATGGCTTAATTTTCTGTTACATGTTTACTGCATTACACCAAATTACAGTTCGGTGGATCGCGGAACATCGGTATACATGCTGGATTTTGGCATACGATATGTTTAAGCGCACGGACATGATATCAAAGGTCGGTGCGGCGATAACAAAACGATACCTAACCCGCCGCCGTTGCTAATATAATAATATATAGTACAATAATAACGTCGGGTAAGAGTATAATATATTATTTTGGAGTTTGGTTGATGTACACGGAACAGTACATTTTGATTGCAAACATTGTCGTGTGACTGATAGAATCATTTGAAACCTGCACGAATGGCGTTATTGAATATGTTAATACTTTCACGTGGAAAGATAATATATCTACAAGAGCTATAAATGTCATATGATGTTCTACGGATCGAAATATAATAGATATATTATTGTTGAAACCATAGTGCACACGGTTAATTGATGACCTGGCTAATTTTAATCCAAACACATCGTCAGCATCTGATATGTTCCAAACACACGAAAAAAAACGATATCGGTACTTTGTAGTATAATAATTTATTACGCCTACATAATGATATTACGATATGGTATGCTTTATAACAAACTAAACTTTAATTTTACAATAAAGGATCATTGTGTTTATGAAATCATAGGGTTTTGTAAACGGTAATTGCCAGTCAACAATAATAATTTAGTCTCTTTAATGTATTCGATGAATGGCATATAAACTCCCATTGTCCATTAATAGAATTATGTATGGGTCAATTTCAGACTGGTTCAAGCAGATTACATCGCAGTGTATTTACAAACAGTGGCAGCAATAATAACAGCAGTATTATACAGTTGCGGGTATGAAAATAAAATCAAGATAAAAACAGACTTGAAAAAAAAAAAAACGTTTTTGCAGATTTTAGAGTTGTTAGACACTTAAGAAAGTTCGGATACATTTATTTGGTTAAAATGTCAAAAATCTATTGTACAATTACGTTTTATTATATAATATTATATCGAAATTTCGTTTGTGTAACATATCCAAATTGTTTGTTTGTCTTATTATGTTTACCTACAAACATTGCGCATGTCTGAAATCCATGCTTTAAATAAATTATCTAAAATATCCATTACAATGGCTGAGTTCTAATGTATTTAATTATAAAAACAATTGTGCCTGAAAATATATTATACATTTGTACAACGAGTGTTTATTTTTTAGACAGTTTTGAAACTATACATACTAGAGTAAAAATATATTTTAATCAAAAACGTTAGGTTTCTATTAAAACAACAGAAATTAATTATTTTTTTTACTAACGTTATTAAGATATCTATGTTTAATTGAAAAATCAGTTTCATAGAAATCAATTAATAAATTTATTTTAACTGTAAAGTCTGTCACTGTATTTTTTTTAGTTTAAAAACTGTTGGTGACAGAAATAAGAAGAGATGATTCATTGACTAATAAAAAATGGTGTTTAAAAAAATACTAAACATAGTTGTACTGCAAAATATTAATTAAATAAACATAATATTTTTCAGCATATTAGATGAAAAAATATACATAATATAATTATATTATATTATATTATATACAACGTATATAATTATTTGTATTGGCATATATAGTGTTTAGGAAAAATAAGAATTTATTTTTAATTTAAATTGAATAAATGATTTTGAGGTAAAATCATATAATTTCAAATCAAATAAGTTTATTTTTAAATAAAACCATATAGTTTTACTTATATCATGGATGAATTATTATAAAATCCAAAAATAGTTTAATGGAAATATTTTTAAAGATGATTATGAAATCAATACACTTTTTTAATACATATTTATTTAGATAATATTATAAGCTTATATTAAAAGCTGCTTTAGTTTTTTTTTAATAAATCGAAATATCGGATGCTTGAAACTATTTCATTTGAAATTAAATTCGAAATATAGAGTACATTAGTAAATACGAAATATCATTAGTTTTTCGGAGTATGAGTTAAGTTGAGTAAAAGTTTCCAAATAAAACTTTACCAAAAATATTTTTTTCCACCAAAAACACTTAATGTTTTTTTTTTTTTTTTTTTTTTTTTTATTGTCTAAGAGAAATCAAATTGTTGGACACCTGTTTATGGTCCCGTGGGAGTGGTTAAATGAACACATTTCGAGCGTCAAATTACATAGGTAGTAAATGACTAAAGAAAAAAGTTTCGTATTGTGGTGAAGTGGAAACCGTTGAAAGTTGTGGTTATTTGTCAAATTGTGCAGAAGGTTGAATAAAAATAAAGAAATACAATAATAAAATAAGCAAATGCAAGCAAAAATTATCTCTACTTCCTAATAAATCACTACATAGATATTATTATATTAAAAGCATATTCAATATTTTTTTAAATATTATGTTGATGAAACTTTATCAAAATTTAAACGAATATTATTTGAGTTATTTAACCTTATGTACTAAAAATAATAGGTCAATGATAATAAGTTGGGATGGCATGAAGACTATGACAGTTATTAAATAATTATTGTTATTTAGTACCTACCTAACTGTTAAAATATCAATCTTTTAACATAATTTAATTTGTAAAAAAAATACATTAGTATAAATAATGCTACAGTATTATTTCATCTATTAAATATAACAAATATTGACAACAAAAAATAAAATGTTAGTACTAAAATTAAGAACTCATATTTAGTATTAAAACAATGTGCTCAATCCGCATGCTTAATATAGTATATTATAATTATTAGCAGATTTTACATATTGTAATTGTAATCACTTTGTCCAAAACTTTTATGGGAATATTCTATTCAAATATAGGAAGAAATAATCATAATATATGTAATTAATGATGTACCCAAGTATCCGAGGTAATAGTATCTCTGATAACGGATGTTTTGTAGTTGGTCTTAGACAGTAAAACGATTGTTCCTCTGTATTGCTAACATTTTTCGGCGTTTGACTTTTTTTATACTAATTAGCATTCTGTTATCTCGTCAATTTTTTCCATGAGCTTTGCCAGTCTTCAGTGACGATTAGTATCTACGTAATGGTAGATGTTTAATGATATAAATTGAGCGTAGCTTTGTTTTGTCCGATCTTAGGTTAATTGGATAGTGATTGGTTGTTGTAATTATATTGTAAAACAAGTACGTTATTGAAGATATAGTCTTTAGCTAAATTTAAACATTTAAAAAATAAAAAATTTGAATATTTCCATTATTCAAAGAAAATATATTTATTAGTGAAACACTTTGTGTGTAGGTAAATAAATAACAACAATAAGTAATAATTGCATGAAAAGAAATTCAAATAAATATTATTAATTCTTTTCTATTTTTATTCGTCTAATGTTTTTATATTTTGTCGTAAAAATGTCCAATAATCAGATGCTATTGAGAGTGATACGACTACGCACGGCAACTTAATTTATGGGTGAATAAAAAAAAAGTAACTTCAATCGAACGGTGAGTTGCGTGCGAGGGTAATGAAAGTTTTTTTCGTTAACAATAAATTACGAATTGAAGGTATATTATTCTTATCCTATATTATTTTACTGCAAACATTCATGAAAAAAAAAAAAAAAAATAGTAAAATAAAATAAAAACGTTTATCAAAAAACTTCGATATTGAACCTGTCAAATGGGAGATTACTAAATATGGTGTTAGATGGTCGAATTTACAGTGTATATAACAATTTTTCATGAACACAATTTCACTGAAATGAAATCATTAAGTTTATAATAAGCATAACGGTAGATACCTCTAAAAATATTATTATTTTTCATTCAGAAGATAATATCAATTAATAATAATTAATTTAAACGAAAAACTTTTATTAATCTGTTTAGTTTTAGGTTATACATAAAAATTGCTTACTTGGTTTTTAAATAACTGTCGATAAATGTAATTTTCATCAATCTAAAATCACCAAATAACTATACTACGTAGATACCTGTTTATTTAGGTAAAGCAATTAATAACGTTAGTGCTTATTATAATGCAATCTTAATGAATAATATATTATGATCCTGTATTTGAAAAGTAGTGGAAATGAATGGTTTCTTAAAATAAACGTTACACACGTCATATTTACTGAAATGAAAATTTCGTTATTATCAGTGAGATATTGAAAATGTTCATTATTAAAATATTTTCTCTCTCATTGGTCGTTTATACTTTTTTTGTGCTTTAAATTACAATGTGAAATTGTATTAAACCATAAGTTAAATTCTACCCAAATATAATTTACTGCTACAGTAATAACGCCAACACACTTTTAATCAAATTTATACATCTACGTATATGTATATATTTTTTTAAGTGAAAAAAAAAAATGACAACTTCATATTTTATATCTCTATAACCATAATGAATTTCAAGTTGACACGTTTTTGTGTAAATGCTGTTATTTAAATCTATTGAATTCGAATAAAATAAAAAAATTTACTAATTATTAAATCTATTTGGTCATATGAATGCATAATTATAATTCATATGATATATACATAATGGTTACAACAGCGAAAATAAATTATTTATCTACCTTATTCAATTATTCTTATTATTAATATACATATAGATATTGTAAGCAATTAAATAGTATTTAAGAATTATTTCAAACGTTTCAAAAGTTAAAAAAAATATATATTATATACAATTTTATCAAAACAATATTAATGAACGAAATTGTAATTAAACATGTTTAATTCCTTATCCGTTTTTTATTTAGAAAATAAAAATTAAGTATTGAAAAAATATAAATCTTTAAGGACCTAATTCTATGTCATCAGTGTTTCACTGAAATTTATTTGAATGTCTAGCATGACTGCGAGAGAATGTAAAACTACAAATAAATAATATAAACAGGCCGTGTTTGCACTATACGCTACTCTCGTATATTTTTCCTCTAAAAATTGTTAGTTTCTCAATTCTTTGTTTGATTTATTTTGAGGTTTATTTAACCACTGGCTCATCATAAATTATGAAACTAGCACACAATTTTATATTTACGTAGAGTCATCTATGTATAGTTAATAAAGAACTCCACATCGTAGTCGTTATTACAATGTGTTAGTCCATATTAATATATGGTTGGCCGTTTTAATTTTTGTAAATTATTGTTAACAGCAAAAAAGAAGAAATAGTCGGAAATATTCGCAACAAAGTCTATGTTTATTTTTGTACAATATGTATTATTATTATTATGTTTGAAAAAAACATTATAATCGAGTTCCGGGACTACTTTATTTTCAGTTCAAAGCCAACCACGCAGAAACACGTCCAATAGTGTTAATTTATACGATCCTTATTTTTCCATGCATTTCATTACATCAGTCCATCAATGATTTTTAATAAATGTATGTATTGGTTATTTTCGAAACGTAGAATTAAAGAAAAAAATACTACCCACGCCCATTCATTCAGCCATGCTTAATACTATACACACACGCAGACTGCAGGCCTTTTAAATTTAATGGAAACGCCACCATGTCTTCTAAGTACGTATATTCACCTCTATTCACTGCAGTTCAGGTTCTACATGCCACACTGAGTTTACACACTGGTCATTCGATTTTATTGAGTTGCTGATGGGGTTTTATCTTTTCAATCTCTCATCCTCTTTCTATCTCTTTCTGTCTCACATACTTACGTATTATATAATTCGCATACTGTACTATATTCCCTTCTATCATTATTATTATTTTTATTAGATACCATTATTGTTATATTATTATCATACTATTTGACTTTCCGTCTTTAGTAATTGAAATAAATAGACGTATAAACATGTTTTAGTATACTGTGAGACATATATTATTTTCAACGAGATATACCACTACTTTAATACATGATAACGACCATCTTGTGTTACTTTTATGAACATTGTTGGTTCCGATACCATGGTTGTTGTACTTTTTATTTGTTTCAGAACGTGATTATTTCTGTGATTATTCGATTATTACGCGGAAATATATTGACTGTTAAAATGACGTTCGGTAGTGGTGTGTTCTTAAAGTGGTAAACTCACTGTTCGGTTTATAATATTACACACATTCAGCAGCCTTATAATGGACATGACCGACCGCAAAGTTTCCACATCTCCACTAAAACTTCCGGGACAGTAATTACGTTAAGGACGTTCACCGTCTTAATTGTCGGCGGCACAAGGTAATGTAATAAATTATAGTACGTGGATATTATCAAAGAGGGAGAACCGAATTTAAAATTTCATGGCTGATGTATTTTATCAGACTATTCGTCGATATTATTTTAGGGAAATACTGTAGTACAATGGCGTTCGAAATTATGTTTAGATACAATCGTTGCAAATTGTGGGATTGCGAACGACCTAGATGGAAACGAGAAAAAACACTAGTTTATACTATTGATGGCAATAACGATAATCTAATAGCGACATAAATTTCCAAAAATTGTGAAAATACAATATTGTATAGCGTGTTGCTTAATATAAACCATGTCATCAATTGAAATCATATTAAAGTGTTATTTATTTATTTTCATATACATATTGCGTTGTGTAATTCAAATTCGCTTTGTATTTGTGTGTATTTGAACGTTTTTTTTATTGGAAAACTTTTCGAAACATTTATTATTATTTAAGTAAATGTATTTTTCAAAAAAACATAAATATATTTTACAACGAGATTTAGTAATCTCATAAAAATACACCTAATCCTTAAACAGGGCAATAACATCGTTGTAAACGTATATTATTATTTCAAAAAAAAAAAAAAGAAAAAGGCAAAAATTCACGTTTGGACATTAAAGTATAAAGCAGATAAAATCTCATAGCGGTAATGCTGTACTGAAGTTTTATCCGCAAACCGTGAAGTAGAGGTAATACGTAATGAAAATTCTTTTATCGAAGTGAAAATTAAATTAAAAGTTGGGGGTGGCCCGATACCAATGTGAAATAAGTGTTTTAGAAATCACGAGAAAAGGACATTTTTCTTAGTTTAATCAACCACGCCCTGTAATAATTGATAACTTTAGTCTTATAACAAACGAAAAACGATCGGTCAAATGTCACGCAACTAAAGTCGAGAACTATATTATCATAGGTATTTGTATTAATGTAAATACTTAATTACTTACTTCAATTAAAGTTAACTGAAAAATCCTAATTAATAAATTATATAGGTATATATTCATTGCCTTTAGTCACCACCCTGGGGTGTTAATAGTTTTAATACATTATAGGTACCTATATAAATGATATGGTTTTATTAAAAGTAAAAAATCATTATTTGGAGAATTCTTCGTTTTAAGAAATATTTTTTATTTTAACGTCATAATTGATAAAAAAAAAAAAAATAAATAGAAATATTCGTTTAATATTTATTATACTAAAATATTTTTGCTTTTTTATTACATTGAAGAGCAAATTTTCAATTTAAAATTTCATATCAAAAAATATTTCTGAGAATCTTAAGTAAAATTTGTTGAGGTAAATTTAATTCAAAAGAAGTAAGTAGTTGATCAATAATAATTACTTAAAGCTCCCACGAACAAAATCTACTGGTAAAAAGATATTCTGTAAAATATTAGTCCACTCGTCGAAACTTTAAATACTCATAAGCTATTACTAGTTTAAAATTGCTCTAAAATTGACGTACAGCTTAATTCTACCATGCGTATCATCGCAGGTGTAGTAAAAACTACCCCCACTCGATGACTCCTAGTGCTGTGTAACATACATCCACCTAATATCTGACGTTTGACAGCTACTGCAAGAGAGTGGTCTAAATATACATTCATTGATAAACTCTCAATACATAAAGATACACCTATGAACTGCACTTTAAGACTCAAGTAAAGGAAGCCTGTCTGTGTAACAGAAATAGACCTTATCGAAAACCAGTTTAATGAAGAGAATTACTGGAGAACAAATTGTAAGGGCGAATGTAAGTTCCTACACGAGACCTAGCAGCTAAACAAAATACATACGTAAGTTCCTACACAGCAAAAATCAGGTACATATGTAAGTTCCTACACGGTAAAAAAAGGTACGCGTGTAAGTTCCTACACTACGTATATTAAAAGTTATCAATCTAATATCAGTTATATAATATTATAATAATATTGTCATACATTTTAACCCTTTATTCTATATAATATATTAATATATAATTTATAAGCTATCTATCTAATTTAATTATACATTTTTAAAAATAATAATTATACTATAATAATCATTCATAATTGTAAAAAAAATATAAGTAATGTATTCTATACAATATTTAATAATTTACTTAATAAATATTATCAATTTAATAGTTATGAATTATTATTATTTTTAAAATTATTAAATTAAATTAGATAGATAGCTTATAAATTGTATATTATATAGAATAAAGGGTTAAAATGTATGACAGTATTATAATATGGTATAACTGATATTAGATTGATAACTTATAAATTATAATATACGTAGTGTAGGAACTTACACATGTACCTGCCTTCCGTCGTGCAGGAACTAACATACATACCTTTTTTTTCGTGTAGGAACTTACGACTCCCCAATTGAAGCCTATCAAACACCGACAGCCATCAACTAATCAATGATCCATGCTCCCGAGTACCTGGCTTCTCACTTAAGCGACGAGAATGGGTCACCTTGAATAGAATTCGGACACGGAAGATGTGGAGAAATGCTATTCAAATGGGTTATGAAAGCCTGTCCTGCGTGTGACTGCAGCCACCTGTCTCAAACAATAGAGCATATTACAGGACACTTCCCGATCCGAGCTTTTAATGGAATAATCACCGATATTCACGTCGTTTCGGATGCAGCTCTTACTTGGTTGGGATCACACGACGTTCTCCTATAAAGTGTAACCCCACTACACAGAAGTTACCAGTTACTAAAAGTTTAACCAAAAACTTGACTAATCATATTATATTACTTTATTATTTATTTATTTTATTTTTTTAACCTTACCTTTGTTTTATTTTTATTTATTTTAATGTTCTATTCTAATTAAGTCTATTTACTTATTTGTTAATAATTTTTTTATTGAGTTGTTATGCTTGCTGAATACCAAACGATATATATATAGTTTAAAATAATATATATTTTATAATTGTATATCATACAAAAAGTAAAAACGTAAAAAATAAAATTTATTCAAAAATAATGGTTTCAAATTATGTAAAAATATATTTTCAAAAACATAAAAACTTTTCAATATCATCATTGTTTAACTTGGAATGAAAAAGTCTATGTATTGTTCCCTATTTTGACCCAGTACTCAGTATTATTGCTAGCCTGTCGAGTCGTGCAGCAGACTATACGGTCAGTGCGCTGTCGACGGATGCCGTCCTAAAGCCCGGAAGTGGCACGGTTCTAGTATATACATTTCCGTTTGCACAGCCGGAAGTGTGTATCTTATTCCTAAAGTCGCCTTTAGTCACCACGCCGCGGCGGTGGATGTAATCATACAGAGCGAGACTGTTAGTTCAAAACTCTGAAGTTTTTGACACAAACATCTGTTCCGTAGTTATTTGCAAACACGCATTTACTCACATCTGAGTAGCTCCTGATCGCGAACATCGTTGCTTAATAGTGTTGTTCTGTGGAAGAATATAACGGAAAAAGCGAGTTTATTCGTTTTGCTGAGCTTTTACCAGTACAGTCGGATTCGAACAAAAGGTCTCCCACCGCCGTATTTCTCGGGGCTAATGGATCAGGCGGCACCGATTGTGATAGTGTGTGCATATATATCGTATATATAATATTATATATATATATATATATATAACGTCGGACATCGGCAGAGCGGTTCTTTACTCCGTCGCGCGGGATCAACATTCCATCCCCACCCATCAATAACTCCTCGACAACCACCTTCAACACTCCCGCTGCTTACAGCGTTTCAGACACGTTTGGTCACGATAGGTTTTGAGAAATTGTGAAAATTTCTTTTCGATTGCTTTCTTTTGTCGCCGCTCTTTCGCATCACTCCTCTTCCCCACCGCCTACTTCGTGACACCATACGACGGCCAAGTCCTTCTTTATGTATTCTACCTACGATGGTTTTCGCAACACAAGATATCTCTTTCAAACTGTTACCCTGAGAATCGACTGCAATCGTCTTATTGAAATAAGTTATTGCACATCGTTTCACGCTACAGGAGGTACGCCAAGGTGCGCGTGCAGTGTACACTACACAATTTCTTATTACTTTCTTGTAGGCGTCTCACAAACTACCTACGTACACTCTCGTGTAATATTCATATTATTATCAACGAATAATACGATTTTCGTTAATTTTACTTAGTTGTTTGTATATTAAGAAAGTTACAAATATTTTCAGTATACTTATAAGCACTTACAATATGTAGGCGCTTAATATTTCTAACGATCAACTCAAATAACATTTCTTTTTTTCCTATTTTAAAAAATACAAAAAGCTGGGTATTCTTTAAACATACGTACTACGTGGAAATATTATTATTGATATATAATATGTGAATATTATGTATATTATATTATATATATATATATATATAAAAAAATGAAAATTAATAATAATGTATTTATCAAAAGTAGGTAGGTCACCTATATAATTATATATAACTATACTATTACTCACAGAATGTTAAATGAGAAATTCAGATTAGTTAGCTAGTTTTAATACTTTATATAGTGATCTATTATTCTGATTGAATCAAGGTATGATTTAATATTCTTTGAAGATTTCTGGAATACCATAATACGTACTAATAACACAAATACGTACACTATAAAAACAGTATTTAAATATTTTATGCATAAAGAATTTATCCTAAGAAACGTAAATGTAATACTTAAGTAAATATTTATTATTTTATTTAAACTTTAAAGTTATTTACACATACGATTGATAACATTAAACACTTTTATTGTTTTTACCTAATCCTAAATTATAAGTTATAATAATATATTAAATACATGAGTTATACATTAACATATTTGTATGTAAAGAGTTCACATAAGTTTATGTACTTACAATTTTATCGTTGACATAAAGAAACTACAAACTTCAGTAATACTCACATGCTAAAAAAATCAGAAAGTTACGTAATGTGATTACAATTTTGAATGACATGTGTTAAAGGAATTGAATGTCATGTAGAAGTAATACTAAATGGTTTAAAATAACTGACAAAAATTAAGCCAACCTTGAAAGTTGATGTCCACCTTATTTCTTCTAAAATCAAGAAACCTAAATACCTACTTAATTGTTTTTAATAATTTTCAAAGTGATTTATAATGTTCAAGAAATCAACAATCATAAGAAAGGAGCTATTGATATATTATAATCATTTTTACATAATTATTATTTTGTTTTTCATTAGTCTTTTAATGTTTTTAATTGTTCTTTCGTAGATATTTAAGCTGTGACAAATTGTATTATTATTTAAATATATAAATAAAAAATCTAATACCATAGAGATTTACAAATATTACTGTATAAGTGGTATATTCATAATAGTTCAAATATTTATAATTAAAAAGTCCAATTATTTTCATGAAAGTAAACTTCATTTCATTAATCCTATATAATGCATTAATAGTGAATAACTGTTCTTTTGTTTATACTCAACTTTTTAGATTTTAATAAGAGTGCAGTCAAATGCACCAATGCATTTTGTTAGTTCAGTTATACTAAACTCTGTGTTAAATTTTTCTTTTTATTAAAAGTTACTAGAAACAGAATATTACTTAAGTTAAATCTCGATAAAACTTTAAATATTTTGTGTTAAACTATAAATACTAACTAAAAATATAATATAGATATAGCGATGTTATAATAAAATCATTGTTTTTATTTATATATTAATATAATAGTATTTATGTTTTAATCTTATTATTCCAAAATACAATTTAAAATTATACATTTAGTTATATTATATTGTATTGATATGTTGTTGGTCGAATGCATCCAATTAACTGATAAAAATGTATTCAAAGAAATAATAAGAAAATCTGTAACAGATTTTTTATTTGTTGTATTTGTTAAACATCCATAAATAACTGTGGTACTATGTACATTCCGTTTAGTTTATTAGTCTGTTATTTTGTGTCCATAAATCTAAGTTGAGTAGGTATATTACTATTCGTTATCGGAAAATAAATGATAAAAGCGATGGATCGTGTCACCACCACGACCCTTTTGATAAGGTTATACATGTCACGGAAATCACATAGTTTATCATAAACATACACCAGGTCATTTTCTGTTAGATTTATAGTGAAATACACGCGAACGGCATATGCGTATTATCGATTCTCTCTTAAGGTATGATATATATATTGTATAAAGCTATTTGTACACGAATAATTGGCTAAGAAACATGAAAATATAAATATATAAAATCAAATACTTAACTTGATTGCATTTGACACTTTTCATTTATATTTAATTTGATATTAAAATAAAATAAAGTTATGCTATATTTTGCTTTATGTTAAGTCATTAATATAACATCTTTCTATATAATTTTTATATTTATTTAATTCATTCAGTTGAATACGTATTTTTTAATACGTATTCAACTGAATGAATTACTAATTATTTGAATACCAACAAAATTGTAAATTCTATAAGTATTTTTTGTTTATAAAATATAATGTACCTGTCATAAGAAGCAACGAATTGGTATATACATAAATAGAATATAGTTAAATTATATTTAAATTTTTCGCTTAAAAAAAAAAAAATAATAAAAAAACAGGAAATGGTAAACCTTATAACTATTACTGGTTAGTTGTAACTTGTAGTTATCGTCATATTCTATAATGTTATCTATGCATTGTTCTTTCATACGTTACGTTTTTAATACAAAAACTTAGTTAACAGTAATATTTTCAATGAATTTTAAGTGTACTTAGGTTATAATGATAAAGATTTAATTTGATAATTTAAATGTGTATCTATATAATTTAATATTAATATTGTTTTATAATTAATTACAATGAGTAAATTATTTTTTATAAGGCAATTCATAAAATTGATTGTTCTAAGTTAAAGTTTTTAATCATACAAGAAATGGTAGTTTTTACTTTTCATCAGAATTACAAATTGTCGTATACAAGTTGAGATATTATAATGTCATTTTCCATTTGAGTTTATAAGTCGGGATTGTTCTTCTGAATTTATAATTTTTTCAAATGGGCATCATTTTTCGTGTCTTTATTTGTTTGACACACCAGTCTACCGGCACTGTCACAAACTTCTCTCACTTCATTTATAAATAATATTATACTTCTTCCAAAGCCCACTATTTCTTGCAATTTATTTTTGTCATTTTTTTTTTTTAATTTTATTGTTTTTTTTTTTTTTAATTAAATTATACGACCATTAAAGTTTCACGAGAAAATCTTTTTTTAAAATAGATTTAAATGCGTATTCAATATTACTAGGAAACATTTAATGTATTGAACTTTTTTTTTATGATTCATATACCTGTCAATCAAAAATTATAACTTGATTATAAATATATATTTTTTCAATTAACATATATGACGAAGTGTAGTATTGTTTAAATTATATTGACTGAAATAACTCATAAATAAAATAGGTAATACAAATGTTATTCTCAAGTTTATTTTATGTGAGTATAATATGATAAAAAAAAAGTATAAATAATAATTTATCATAAATAATGTTTATAAAAGGGAAGTTATTTTAATAAAAATAGCTTATTCGTTTAATATTATAATTTATAATACGTAATTTTAATATAGTGTTTATTACTACATGAACAATCTGATACTATTATAAAATAATATTTCTAATGATATTTTATTATTTTCAATAGTATATTAAATGTTTATGCCCACAGGAATTTTATTTTTATATTTTTAGAACTAAAATACGTCTAATTATAATGATATACTCATTCATTGTTTGATGTATTAAATCATGATTACCTATATACATTGTATCAATAAACTATGAATTTAATTAATAATATAAAATTCTTCTATTCTTTTATATTGCATGTACTATCATGTTAAATATTTAAAATTATTTTGTCAAACCTAAAAAAAAAAATCTTAAATTTATGTGAATAATATTATTGGTAATTTTATAAATGGTGATGGTGATTGAGTAATTTTAAGAGTGTTGTATAATATAAAATTAAATTATAAAACTTAAAATGTAGTATTTTAAAGATAAAGTTGTTTATTTTCATGGGAAATAAGGTATTGGAGCCATAAATTATTATATAATTATAATATTTATTTACAGAAATAATTACAATTGATAAAATATATAGAAAATATATACACGATAAAAATAATATAGTAATATTTACATAATTATAACTATGCTATGAGTTGGTTTAATGAGAAATAACAAAGCATTTTAATTTTAATTTTATTATAATTATTAGACTATTATTTATTTATATATTATAATATAACGCTGCTGTTATAAGAGTTAATAAATATTGATTAAGCAATGCACTTATGAAACACGATCTACTTAATTATGGATAAATAAATCAATATTCAATAATTGCAATCACTTGTCTATTGTAGAGAAAGAACAACTATTTTATTTTTAGACAACCAAAAATACGTAATATAATTAAATCACATAAAACATACTACACTTGCTATTATGGACATTATTAGACTTTAGTCTGTATACATTTTTGTTAAAAGTTTTTTAATCGACATACTTACTTACCGTAAATATATTTAAAAAACTTACATTTTATTAACAACACATTATTTTTAAAATGATGCTGTAGTCACAAATGTGTATTATGAATTATGATCCAAATCATAATACTTGTTATAAAGTTTATAAGTGTGTTGACTGTTAATCTGATAACAATAATTAAAATAAAAATAAATAGGAGTTTGTCAAGGTACAGACATGTTTTTAAATGACTAAACTTAAATAACCTAAACAGGTGAGTTTAAATTATATAAAAATTGTTCATCTGATTTACGTGCCTCTGTCGTGTTGTTTTCAAATGTATTTCATGTTAAAACTGGAAAGATAAACTCTGACTAGATTTATGTAGGCATTTGCCTAAATATTATTGGTTGAAAATATACCAACATATTTTGAGCTTGTGTGCTTTGAGTAGTTGTATCTTTACGTTGATCAATACTTTATTTATTTTTTTAAATTCTATGTTAAAATATTAATGAAATAAAAATATCAATTATAATGTATAATCCATACGATTCATTTTTCCATTCTACATTTTTTTATGTTATATTAATTTTATGAATGTTATTCTATAGAAAGCACTTCAAATGTATTATTATTACATAATTCAATGAGATAACTTACGAAACAGATTTTTTTCGGAACGTCTAAAATAAACGTATTACAAAATAATGGATTTTATTGATTGTCAGTAGTTGTTTTAATTATGTTTGTAGTATTTATTATTTATGTAGTTTTAAGTATTTAATCGCTTAGTTTAGATATGTTTCATTTTTCAACAACGTTGAATATTAAAATACACACAATTCAATTTTTTTGAACATCACTACATTTAATTTTAGTATATTTAATGATATTAGAGTAATCAAAAATAGAATATAGTTACAATTCAAATATTTTATAATGGATTAAAGTCTTAAAAAAGAACTTGTATATTCGTTTCATTTAAAATTATATTTACCAAATCAACATATTTTTTGCAATTAATAATTATTTTATTTCAAAATAACTCAAACATAATATGTATACGTTACAAATAGTCATTCAATCGAGTACATTCGTCCACTGATGTATAATATAAAACGAATACTAAAAATATATTAGTTTCGTTCTTTTGAAATTTACGTTGCTTAGTATGCATAGTTTTTTATAACATTTTTGAGAAGAACACATACGTTTTTATAAAACTAATTTTATAAAAAGATAATTTAAAAAAAATAAAATGAAAAATTAGTTTTATTTTCTTCCACTTGCCGTTCCAAGTGTGCTAATATATTATATACGCAATTTTAATACACGTATAAAGTGATTTGTTTGTGATTCGCTCTCGTATCGTTTTTTTTCTACTGGTGGCATGCGGTAATTAAAACAACCGTCATAGAGGTGTATGGAAATCCTATGTATAAAAGCTCGACTCAAATACACTCGTTAATAAAATTTACCATTCACACAGCTGTCAGCTGTTGAGTGGTTAAGTCCCGGACGCTATTATGTATCCCAAAATAACGAGATAATGAAATTAGGCAGTAATCCAGAGTTGGAATTACGTTTTCATAGTTAAGAGTTCTAATGAAGATTTTCATGCATGCGTACCATATGAGATGTGTATATATTATAACATATATCCACACAAATTTGATTCAAATATTACGTACATTTTAGTTGGACTTGTTTTTTTTTTTTAACTTACTATCTGAAATAATTGCGATGTTAAAGTACTGATTGTACAGGATGATTCCCCAATCATGCATAATATTATTATCAATACTTGAAGTTGAATAACTCATAAACTACTTGATCAGATAATTTTAATTTCAACACGTCATAATTCCCAAAAAAATTATCACTAAATAGTTTATAGAGGAGAGTCTAGTTAGAAAACCAAATTTTGTGTCATGACACTTAATAATAATCTAAAAATCTAGTAGGTATTATTTTTTTAAAAAAACTGCGAAAAAAAGAATTTGAATAAATTTATTGCTAAACGTAAAAAATCTGGGGTGAGCATATTTAGTGAATTCATGATATTTTAAAACAAACATTTAAAGATAAATATAATTTTTCCATAGAATTAATTAATGATTAACTATATAAAATAATATTTTTCAATGAATATATCGATAAATGTAAAAAAAGACAATTATTGTGAACTATAATAATGTATAGTGACGCACGCGGAACACACACAAGCAGACATATACACCCACACAATATATTTTTACGGAATAATAATTTTTAATGTAACGAGAACAATAATGAGACTTGATATAGGTACGCATATACACGGCCATAAAATATATAAATACTATACTACCTATTTAATTAATTTTGTCGATTGACGCACATTTTTCTACACATTATACCGTGACCATTATTCATTGTATAATATAAACATATTGAACGTCTATTCGTTAAAATCCGTATTATTATTCATGTAAATTCCAGCAATATGAATACAAAATTAATTACAAACACTCGTAAATTTAATACGTGAATATAATTAACACTACGTAAATTATGGACATGATACTGCATATTGTTTTCAATTAGCTGATTATAAAATAAGATAATAATATTATGTGAGCTTATTAAAAATATATTACTCAAGCATACTATCGAACATTACACGAAAAAAAAAATAGGCTTCCTAATAGCTAAACGTTGTGGTAATTTATTTTTTTTTTAAATGCCCTTGATTTGAAAATATATTAAACAAAAAAAAGGTCATTATTATCTTACACACCGTTTATGCAATTCAAATAAAAACAAAAAAAAAATACATTTCTGTTTTTTAATTATCGTTTAAACAAACCCGTCTCAGATATTCTTTATTACACTTTTATTTTCTGTTTCTTAATTCAATCATTATAAATTGACAGCAAACATGATGCAATACGAATGCAAAGAAAAAATATATAAACTACTTGTGACTCGAGTTTCACCACAAAGGAAAAACCTTTTATTATCATAAATTGGATTATAGACAATTTATTAATAATATTTTGTCATAATATAATACTTTATATTTCAATATTAAACTTATAGAAATGAAAACCTTTAAAAACTCCGTAAAAATTTTTTTTAATACAAAAAAGTAACACAAATGTATGAAAATAAAAACAAACTGTAAGCTTTTGAAAATAAGAGTGCAAATATTATGAACTTTTTCTATTATCATATTTATTTATTTTTATTCATCCGTACAGTTCAAATTGCCCTTATTATTTTTAAAGTATTCTGATAAATATTCAATTATAGGTACCTATCTACTCGAATTAGAAAATACCACAAATGTTAGCTTAAATTTATAAAAAAATCAATTCAACACAATAATATAGTTGTGTAAATTATTATTATAATTTTAGTTTTAATTGATAAGAATTTCGATTTTCTAGTCTAAACTAATATGCTTTGATACTCATTCACAATGTCATGATAAGAGCATTTTTTCTATTATGGTTATATGTTTTTTTGTCTGAATTCTATGTTAATGCAAGCGATTACACTATACTACATAATTTAAATGACCGCTAGGCTGTGTGCGTATTTATGGAATGAAACAAACAACATTACATTTTGATGTGAGTGATTTTGTTACATTAAAGTCACGTATAAACTCTGGCTTCAGTATAAAACACATCTACAGTCTCCGTCAGATTATAATAAAACGATTGTCTATACATAGATTAATATAATCTATTCAGACTAAATCAAATATCACATGCAGGGTAAACGATAGAACTTCATATTTTGAAAATATCTAACTTTTAAGTTGTGATTACTATCATATAACAATAATATAATATTTGGTTTGCATGATAGGTAACTTAATATCAAACCGAAATAATAGTTTATTGATATAGCCATAAGGATAGGTGCTCGTATACACTATTAACGTCATAATTTATTATAGTTAATAAATGTTAGATTTGTATACTAGGTTTGTATTATTATTTCCAATGATACCACACATACTTACTCATTATGGGTATCATACTATAAATAAAATATGAGCAGTATTAAAGTTATTACAATTCAATTGATATAATTTGGAATTGAAAGAAAAAGATAAAATGAGATATAATTATTAAAAAAAAATAATCCGGGAATTCATTCTGTATATAGAATAATTTTAGTGTAGTTCGTCATTATAAACACTAAAACAGTGCTAATTTTAGATATAAATGATATAATTAAATTAAGAACTTGCATATGTAAAACGAATCTGAGTGAAAACATTTTTATTAGCCTATACATATTAATAATACCATTTTATTATGCATTTATATTGATATTAGCAATTTATTTTACATTTAGAAATACGGAAGGTTGAATTAATTTATTACAGCAGTAGCCGTAGCGCACAACACTGTGAAAGTATTTGTGATACAAATAGACAACAGATTAAAATTAATCAAAATATTTTGAAAATTTATTTTGTAAAATAAAAAATAATAACATAATTCAAGTGCCTATGAACAATATTTTGAATTACGATAAAAAACTATTATTTTTTTAAAATTTCCAATGTAATAATTTTAATTTTAAAGGACCAAAAAAACATTATTTTTATATTTCAGTAAGCAGTATACTTATATTATGTGGTTTTGTATTTTTAATATGATTGATTGAGCTTAAATATTTCAACATAAAAAAAAAAAATCTAAACAAATTTTACATCAATCCAAATATTTTTAAAATGTCATAAGAACTACTATCTGCAATAAATGGTATCATAAATACCATTATAATCACCTGAAGTATATTTGCAGTTATTGTCTTAATTAAGATTAGGATTTAGATTTGTATGTAGTTTATTATTATTATTATTTTTTTTTTTTTTTGTTTATTATGACCACATAAGGAAATTATAAGTGATTTGTAGATTATGATAAGTTACAATTTTTGTGATATTGGATATTAACCCATAAAATGAAATTAATTATCTTCGAATGATTTTTGTTTTTTTGTTATAATTTGAAAACAAATAACAGTTGTTACTTAAATTTATTAATTATTAATTAATAATATTAATTATTCATTAAGTCAAAATTCGTCGTTTTTTACCAAAAACTATCCAATGTTCACTTAATTTGTTAAAAATTTAAAAAATAAACAATCACAATTGTTTTTTTTTTATATATACGTATATAAATATTTGAACTTAACATTCATACAACATAAAATATATTATTTTTCTTGGTGAGTGACAATATTTATTTGTTATTATTTAAAAAAAAAACTATTCGTTGGAATTTAAAACGTTTACTTATATTACAAATTTAACTACTATTGCAATGAGCAAAGTTTTTTAAAAATATTCATTATTAAAAAAATATTAATTTGTGCTATAAACCTATATACATTTGTTTTACGTGAGATACTATTAAGTCAAAAATTAATTACAATAATACAGTATGGTATATATATATATATAATATATTATAATGATTAAGTACTACCACTCTATTATAATAGCCAAACTTAGTTTATACAGCATTCAGATTCCTTATATCATAGTTTCGTTATTATCTAGCGAACAGATTTCATCAAATAAAAATAAATCTAAACACTTTCCTTTTCACTCCGGTAATCCTCCAGGCGGGCTCTTCTCACCTATATTGTTTGCCATATTCATCATGGATATAAGTTCATGCTAGTTTCAGTGATCATCAACTATTTGCTGACGATCTAAAACTTTATGCTAATATTAATTCTAGTGAAGACTCCTTTAAACTACAAGAGGATCTAAATAGACTTAGCGTTTGATGCGATAAAAATGGCCTAAGATTAAACATACCAAAATTTGTCAAAATGTCATTTTATCGTTACAAGATGCATTAAGAGTACTTTATTCTTGACGATAATCTCAAATAAATCAGAAATGTTAAAGATCTTAAGTTAATTTTCAGAATAACCTGATGTCTCTTTTCCTATTGAGTACGTCTGCTTCAAAGCTTTAAGAAAGTATGGTTGTTTTGTAATAAGGAGTACAAAATATTTAAAAGATGATCTTTGTCTGAAAACATTGTATGTCTCAATTGAAAGGTTAGTACTAGAGTATTGTTTAATACTACAGAATCAGTTCCAAATAATGTTTAATTGAATTACTTGAACTTCTTGAGAGAAGCTTCTTGTGTTATTATAGGTATTAGAAAAAATAACAATGTGTTACTGGTGACTTTATTTCTTCTTTGTATACCCGTCTAAAAACAATTGACGTCATGTATACATTTTTACTGGAAAAATATCTTGTCCAGATCTATGAGAATTTATATTTTTATATGTCCCTTATATGGCATGTCTCCTTCCAGTTCTATCTTCTCTATAAACATTCATTGAATTTTGAATATACATTGATCGAACGGATATAATAATGCAATGGACCGTATCTCACATGAATGTAATAATTTAATTAAAATCTATATATTGAATACAAAAAGCCTGTTTCTCTAAAAAGAAATATTCATAAGCCCCCAATACCTGTATTTATTTTCTAATTATTCTTATTTTTAATGTTAATACCTAATTAAGTGTAATTTATATATATATATATATTTTTTTTCTAATGTTGTAGTATTATATTTCATATAATATTATTTAAGCAAATAAACTAATAATACAATTAATCAATGCAAATAACAATATCATTAAATTGTTAGCTAAAAATAAATCAACTTACTTATTAACATTTAAATAAATTTTGTTAATAAAAATATCAAAAAACATGTTGTGAAATAGACTGTCGTCTTTGCTCAGAATCAGTTTTAGTATACAATTATATACCATTGAATTCAAATTTATTTATTTAACACATCTATTACAGTGACCAATTCGACACTGAGTATACAGCAAGTGGTACCCACTTACCCACCTTTTTTTTTTTATTAAATCCATCGTGTTTTGGAAGGAGCCTGGTTCTGACGAACAGCTGGAAAGAACATTGAGTAATAGGTTAGCGAAATTGGAGAGAAGTTTTAATTTGTGAGCCATTGCAGTAGACATCGCAATCATCAGTGAAGAAAATGTATTTAACATGATTGTGTAATTTGTTTGCAAATATCATTTATGGTTACAAAAAAATAATAATAATAATAATGAAATACTGAATTTATGCCTTTGAAGAGTCTGTTTTTATATATCACTGTTATTTTATTAATAATTTATATTCTATTATTATTTATATATATATATATATATATATATATATATATAATATGAAGTTCATAAAAGCCATATACTTGTAATTTCACCTATATAAAAAATAAAAAAAAATGTTAATAAAACTGTTTATTTTTTAATGTTATATTTTGATATTTTAATAAATTTAATTTACAACAACAAATTTTACGGTATTTGAACAGATTAAAATATTATCAAGCGTTTGTACAATTTTAAGTTTTTGCACACATACATTATATAGTCTTACCATCCAAAACGTTTTTATCTAAGTAAAAGATGTTTCTAGCAATTTTCCTGATCACATTTTTCCCGACACGTATTGTTCCCCATAATAATAACTACAATTGCTAGATATTCGCTCGCAAATACACGCACACACACTATAACTTACGGTTGCATTTCGTTCAGTCATAATGGGATTTTTTTCCATATGGTGCTTCTAAATCTTCATTTTTTTATACATATAATCGAGTTAATGTTATTGTATCGGCCATAAATTCGCGTGGAGCAAAAAAGAGACCTTGGTAGCCGTATAAAGTTTTATTGGGTTATATTATTATTATTCTAAAGAAACGCAATTGCGTTTGCTGCGATTTCATTCTGCTCATAAAAATTCAAGATACTTTGTGTGTATATAAATAAACTTATACGTATATATTTTATAATACATGCATTTATTATATTTTCTACAATAATAATACTACTATAAGGACCATCAGGCTATAGTCTATTTATTAATTTGAAATATATATATATATATACATTTCAAAGGTTAGGTTGGGCCTATATATATTATATATACTTATCGTCTTTGTTGAATACGCGTAGTTTTCCCATTTTTTTTTTTTTTTTAATGAAATTTAATCCGTTGAGTGGGGAGATTAAAATACTAAATATAAAAAGTATTTTTAAAACTATAAAATAAAAATACAAGTGATTTTTTTTTATTTATTGAAATTTTGTATAAAAAAAAAAAAAAAACATTAGAAATGTAATTTGATTATGTATATATTTGGAATAAGGAACTGTAAGTATATACTATTATTGATTATAAATCAGAGTGATATAATGATTTTAGGTTTACAATTAGATTTATTTACATGTTGTTTTTGTAAATAAAATAAAAATATTATATTATATCTCAGCTTTAAGACTATTATGTTAAAAAATGATCACTTTATTCAATCTATGCATAAGTTACTGGCTAATTATAATATATCAATGTTTGAATTAAATAATATTTGAAATAGTACCTTACTATAGTACACTGTAATATTAATATGACTGACAAACTAGAATGTTAAATATAATGAAATTTGTAATTTAGATATTTTTGAACATTTTTTTAACAGTTAAGCACGTTCAACTATATTTTAATAGAATTTCTAGCGATCAATACACAGAAAAAAAAAATAAAGGTGAAACTTCGCTTAATATTGTAAAAAAAAAATTTTAATTTTAATATGTTTCAGTTTGTATAATATTTTGTATATCACGAATTCATGAATAAAAAAAAAAGTTAATGTTATACAGGATTCTCACAGCTATATTAATTTAGTTTTATACAAAATATATTAAATATACAGCTGACAATATTACAATTTTACTCGATATTCAGTTTGCACTTAATCATAATTGTTTTAGATACATACGAATGAAACCATGCTAACAGCATAATATATTTATACATTCCAAAATAAATAGTAATTATTGTGTACTCGATAACCGGGTGTATAGTAAACAAGAACTGTTCTGAGGGACTATTCATATTTTAACATCAATACGAATAATGTATATTATATTCTATTGAAACACTTCTACGGGTTCATATTATTTAGTAGTATTTTCTGATAAAATTATTAACCACTAAAATAATAATTTAATACCTTTAATCATTTGAACGATTTACACATGTTTTTTGTTGACTTGTGCACTTAAATAAAATTCTTATTTTATTTTATTTATTGATAAAATACATTATTGGAATTTATCTACAAAATATTTATAATAATATAAAACCAAGAATAATATTTACCAAAAACGTTAAGCTCATTAAATATGAAAATAGTATATAATGAACCATATAAGGCTAACTATAATTCTATATTTATAAATTTAAAGAACTCGAAAAAAAATTAAAGCATTCACTGATGATTACTAAAGTATTATAAATTATAGAATAAATACTGAGAAAAGTTAATAGCAAACCCATGAAAATGGAAGCAGGCAAACTCGATACTCGGTATCTGAATAGTACTTAAGCATGTGTTATTCAGGATAGAAAGGTAAATTATATAAATATAAGTACATATTTATGCACTTCAAAATAATGTATCCTCTTCGTGATACATACGATACACTTAAAATGTGTGACTGTGTTATAAAGATTGCAACGCGGAATCCGAGATGTTTTTCTAGGCTCTTCCATAAGGTGGTATTTTATTAAAAAATGCACGACCTTTCCAAAACATGTTAATTTAAATTAACCAAAATTACCGTTTTTACTACCAGAACTTTGTTGGGTACCTATAAATGGGATTTATTTAGTCATTTGTCTCTCCAGTTTTTACAGTCATATAGTATTCGTTAATGTGAATGTGATGTTTGGCTGTTGCAGATGTTTAATTATGGTGGACCATAATCTAGATTCTAGATTATAGAGGTCGGTGAAATTTCACATTACACAATATTGATATTGGACTTTTAAAAATTAAACATTGCATATCATACCCGTATATACATATTGCATATATCAAATTAAACAAATTATGATACGCTAATACGAACAATATAATTATTACATATTGCCTAACCTAAATTTATTTCAACACAAAAACGTAAAACTTCAATCGAATATTGTAAATGAAGTGAAACTCTTTATATTTTGTATTAAGTTTATAAATTGAGTACGAAATCATATACCTAAACTGTTTATCATTAAATTAAAAACAAATCGTCATATTTTTCAATACCTATTATATAAGAATAAAACTTGGTTAGTATCAACTAAGAACTACTAAACTGTAAGTCGTTAAAATTCGGCTACGGAAATATTAACCACGAAGAATCTGTAGTACACAATGTTATAAGAATAATTTTTTATTGACAGTTTTCAGTCTTGAAGTATTTTCTGCTTCAACAATATTAGTAGGCGCCGTGGGTCATGTCCCTTGTCTACTCAACCACAACGTTTGGGTTCAAATCAAGTGCATACATATATACATTTTATACATATATATATATATATATATATATTCTATATAAATTATATTGATTGGATATAGGACCCAAGGGTGTTAGTTGGCGGTTCCATCGCTACTGCACTTGGCGACCGATATAATTAATTTCGGAGGGTTGAAGCGCGTCTGTACCGGAGACAGAAAGGCCAACTTCTTACGGGACACGACCGCTTTGAAAATAAATTCCCAGGCACGCTTAAAGCGTGTTGATTTAGATGTACATTACGCGGCGTACGTAGAGTATGTTTTTTCCCGCCGCGTTAAAATAACACAACGATATGGTGGCTTTAAGATGAACCTAAAAATACGTTTTCGCACGCGCACGTATACACACGTACGCATGAACGCATTTGCTACACACATACAGATATTGGCGTGTGTGTCTGGGTGGATGTGTGCATACGGAAAATTCAACGTTCCTCGAGGCTGAAAGGTTTTCCACGGGTAATTCGATGAGTATGACGAATGATACGCATACGTCGCTCGAAATCCATTTATTCCCCAACAGTTATTTCTTATGGTAATTTTTTATACTAGTGTGATACATTTTCAGTTTTTCATTAAACGCGTCATGATGGATCCGAAAGTCACCGAGCTTCATTTTTATACTCACACCTTATTCATACTCCTGTGCACCATTTAAAAAAAGGGAACGTAAGTTAAAATCTAGTTAATGTTAAGATCCTGTTGATATAAAGAACAATGAAGAAATATTGTTGATAATAAAACTGTACTGAATAATTTACATTTAACACAACTAAGCGCAACTATAAAAACACAGTAGGTACCATATTATTTCTATTTTCTTGATTACAGTCTTTACTATTTACTCTGTAACACTACTATTTACGATCAAAAACAATAAAAACAATACAGTTTATAATAACATTGGATAGCCATGACATACAAAAATCTAAAATCTAATT
Source organism: Aphis craccivora (assembly GCA_009835225.1). NCBI lineage: Eukaryota > Metazoa > Arthropoda > Insecta > Hemiptera > Aphididae > Aphis > Aphis craccivora. The sequence continues at coordinate 56,718 of VUJU01000024.1, forward strand.
ATTATTTTTAATATGTTACTTTTCATATTAAAAATAAAAAAAGTAAAATGGAATTATATGAATATATTACTATAAAAACTAGTAAAATTATTATAGTTTAAACAATTTGTTTTCATATCAGTTTTTTAGTTTTTTTTTCACTGAATTAAAAAAAATATATATATTATTTAATGTTTTTCAGCTATTATTTAATAGAAAAAATTTTCAAAAAAGTAAAATAAAATATCATACCTAAAAAAATCAGTTTAATATTCATCATAAAAAATAACTGTTTTATATAACATTGTGTAAAAATGTATTTTTTTTTTTTTTTAACAGAAATTTACTTGAAAGTGACTTGGATCTAAATTATTTATATATATAAATATATGTAAATGATTTACTTAAAATTTTTATTTTGTATTATCCTATGATCCTAGAACAATATATTTTATTATTTTACTACACTTGTAATAATTATTGAGTATAAATTGGTTACAGTGTTAAATTAGTCAAAACAAAATCGTTGAATCAAGGCCAATAAAACGCTAACATTTATCTCTCCTTCTCTCGTGGGTCACATATTATTTTGGAGTAGAAAGTGTCTCTATCCTTTGTTTCCGATAAATCACTAAGTTTAGGTATCAAGTCAACTCCAGCTCTTAGCCACAAGGAAAGAAGGACTAAATAATTCTGAAATAAATCGTGGGTTAACCGATTTTCTTCTTCGCGGGTGTTTTTTTCTTTAGACTATTTTCAAAGAATTGATATGCAGAGAGGTTTTCTTTTGTAAATAAGACCTTTTTAGCTTCAAAACGTATCCGACCGGCCGATATTAGAAACCTATGGCATGCGAGAAGAATTGAGGAAACGAGATAAAACACTTTTTCGGTTATGCAAACCATTTTCGATTAATTCGTTTGTTTGACACATTTCCGGAGAGAACTAAACCATTCATAATATATTTTTTCTTTTCATTTTAATGAAAAAATTTACTCCAAATAAGAATAGTTCCAAGATAAAACGTATTAAAATTTTAGTTCACAATTATTACCATTTACGTTTCTCTAATAGTCTAAGGTTCATTACACAAGTACTCAATTTTTAAAATGTATTTAAAAATATAAAAAATTTTAATGAATTAAAAGTTATAAATACAATTGTTGTATTTCTTAGTTTTAAAAAGGTTATTAAATATTATTTATTATGAATTCTTGATTAAAAATGTTGTTTTCACAATTTTCTTGTGATTATTGTTCCAAAATTATCGTCATATTATAATACGATTAAAATATTATGAATATATTGTCTAAAAAAATCAATAAAATGGAATAAAATTAATATTTAATTTAATAGAATCTAGTATTAAGTTTTCTTTTAGAGTTTCTTGTGAAATTTGTGAATGATATTGGCTCAATGATACGACTCCATATGAGGAAAGATTCATATAAATTAAAGTTAAACACAATATATAGACTTACCATTTCAACTGAAATGTAGAATAAAGAAGAGAGCAGTTTCAGCCATGAAATGCTGATTAAAATGGATTTCAAGTGCAATTATTGCAAGTCGACAATTAAAGAATTGCGCCTAGTATAGAGTTTGAGATTGGTATACGACTGTGTGATTAAGCGCTCTATAGTAAAAAAATAATAAATAAAAAAATGCTCCGTAAACGACCGAGTGTGCCCATAAGTCGCTCAAACGTCGTAAAGGTATTTATACAGTCTCGAGAGAATTGGTCTCAAGTTGATACGAACATTTTGAAAACTATCGTTCAGTACATTTAGTATGAACAGACTTTCGAGTTTTGAGAAATGATTTACTTAACTTAATATATTAATATTCACGTAAATCGTAAACGACATTTGAAATTTAAACGACGTGGTTTTAGAAAGCACTGGACCCATCATATTTAGGACAGTTTAATTTTCAAAAGCAAAGTAAATTGTTAGGTAACTGTTTTGTAATGTAATCAGTATTATGGTTTCACGATTTAATCTGAATTTACCTATGATAATTTCATGTTTATTACTTCCGACTTTTTTATTTACAATAGCTGCGTAACGACTATATTATGAAAAATACATAATAAAATAAATGTATTTTTTGACTTAAAGATATACTCATACTTTACCTCATACTAAAATACGTTATATTTTTACAAGAAAATTTACATTTTATCTTCTATTTACTTCAAAAACACTATAAAAATATGTTTAACGATAATATATATATATATTTTATTACACTCAATTTCAGACATTATTATACCGACCGTTTTAAATTATAAATTATAAATTTAAATAAATCAAATTTGTTGTACATTTATATTTTAATAACATTAAATCATAGTACATTTTTTGAACTGTAATATTATTATTAAATATAAAATGAAAAATAACGATAAATTATTTTCGATGATCATAACTATATTATATGCCAACAACGTGAAATATTGCATACATTACAAACTTTAAAACGTATATTAATTTCGTTTTTCATTTTTCATTTGAATAATATCTATAAATGAAAATCTTAAAATTTTTTATTTGTTTATTAAAAAGCTTTATTTCATTATTTAAAATAAATATATATTAATATATATATTTGATCATACATTTTAAAATCATTTGAAATAAGGAATGGAGACATTATAAAAAAAAAAAAAAAACAATAATTTATTTTTAGGTAAAAACGTCAATATTGTTTCGTAATCGACTCGAAAAGATGTTTTTTGCATTAAAATTTTAAAAAAAGTTCGTCTATTCATAGTGCCGTGTCGTGAGGTGGCATTTGTTTTTTGTACAGTTTTCTTTTTCATTTATATTAATTTACTATACAAACAACTATAAAGCACGTTCTCGGGGAAAATCTGTGAAAATAACGAGCTAGAACTTTATTATTATTATTTTTAGAAAAAAAAAACATAATTCTTGGGACAACGATCGGGTGGAGGCAGCAACAGCATATAGTGACGGCGCGGCTTGCCCGTGGCGTATCGGCGGCGTTCCGGTGGAACGGCATGGTCTTATAAGTCGTGTATTGGGCGCACATTTAGCGTATCCATTTCGGGACACGACAAGAGTTTATAAAACGCCGGGAGAAGGAGAGTGAGTGAAACACTAATGTACAGTCAAACGATTTTTGGATTCGGTACATAATTTTTGCCGCGTCGCCCGTTAATCCGCTGGACATTTTTCAACCAGTTCAAAGGTCCCCGAGCGGCCGATTCGTTTGGCCGGACTTTTTTTATACGTATTATCAAAGATATATAACACTGAACACGTAACATACAAAAAATGTTGTACGACCTTTGCGTATAATATACAGTTTTAGCGCACGAGTGATCGTCCGCGTGACAGATCACACACCCGTTCACGCGAGTCCATTTGAACACTTTCGTAGTTGTTGTCGAGGAGCCACCGCCGCCGACACCGTCACGAGGCGGACCGGTGTAAAAGTTGTGCGCTCGTTTTAAAAGCGCTTGATCGATGAACTTTTTCTATTATAAACGACGAACGGTCAGCAAAACATGTTTGGTGGGGCGGGACGGTGTGTTCATGTGTGTGTGTGTGTGTGTCTGTCCAAACGAGTTTTAAACTGTTATTAAAACTCGCAGGGCACTTCCCAATGCGTTTTATTGAGCTTATAACGCGAAAACTTTTGGACGCACAACCGGAGAAAAGTAATCACCAGAGCATGCACGTACACTGCGATTTTATATGTTTTTATTATTTTTACTCCGCGGAAAAAAAATAATAAATTATCCAAGACATTAATCGGTCCATCGATGTCCGATGGGTTTTTTACGTTACGTATTATTATTATTGTTATTATTTTTTATTATTCGTACTGACCTCTATGTCGTTGATGAACCAACTGACTTCTGCTACAGGAAATGTCATTTTGGCTGTACAGTTTGCTTCTAAGAATTCACCTATGGAGTATATTTGACGGAGTCCTTCTATTCTCGGACCATCCTCTGGATATGCTAAATTACAAAATATAATGCAAATTAGTGCGACTCGTTCCATTAATAATATTTGTTTAAGCGAAAAGAAAATATATTATTAAAACAAATTATTCTATGTCGTTATATCATAATAAATTAATAATTTGATTTTTGTTTCAGTATTACATTTCCAGCGTGTGCGTGTACAATATAATTCGCTATTGATAATACATATTACGTTTTTGTTTGTATTATGAAAAAAATGTTAACGGGTTTTGACATTTATATTTACAGTGAAATTATGACAAAAATCGAACTAATGTATTGCAAAACAATGTTTACATAAATTGTTTGTTTGGACATATGGTACATAGGTAGTATGTTTAGTGTGTACGTTATTATCGTATATACTCTATCTGTATAATTTTTAAGTAAAAAAAAATTAATAATAGACTTGAAATTTGATTAATGAATAATAATATGTTTGTACTGTTTAGATATTATCATTATTGTTATAATTATTTAAAATAACAAGTACATTTAGACTTTGTAGGATAATTCATCAGTGTCAAAATCCAGAGAGATAAAAATTATCGATACCCAAGTAAAGCGAACTCGAAGTGAAAAATCACAAAATTATTGTAGTTGATTAACGAAGTTTATGAGATTGAAAAAATCTGATGGTTGTAAACAGAGAAAATAATTACAAATAATGTTTGGTAGCTAATGTATAATATACTTCGAAATAAAATTACAGATAAAGAACTACAATAAATCATAGTTTATGGAGAAAATATGGTGTGAATAAAATAAGACATTGAATGGAAAAACCTGATTGCACTGAATGATTTTCTAAAGTTCCGGTGACGATAACTTTCAATAGATATCAGTAAAACCACATAAATAGCTTAGTATACTATTATAAGCCAGAGCATAGTAACAACACGCTGAAAATAATCGTTCCAACATTTATACTCCAAAAAATATTCTAAGCATATTAATTTAGAATACCCGTAAAAAGTCAAAAATATAAATACAATTTTACCTAAAAAAAAACATTAATCGACTAACAAATTTAAAATTAGTTATTGTTTATTTAATTTTTACTATAATAATATACTATAAATAACTTATTTTATAGGAAGATGTATATGTACAATACACATTGATTTATTTTGGGATAGTTGTGACGTAAAGTGTAAGTTTTTTATTCAAAATTTGTATGCATTAAATTCAATGAATTCATATCACGAACAACTTTTGAAGTTTACTCGAGGGAAATATGAATTTCAGCATTCAATATTTAGTTCGTATTATCTTTGAATATCAATTATGTAAGTAAAACAAAAAAAAAATGTAATACTTACTTTTATTTAATATTATAATTTATAGGACAATATATTAAGTAAATAAATATATTATTTTTGCTAGATCCAATATTTATTGAAGTAATACTTATTATTAGAAAATTGATATTAATCAATACGCGCATATGAATAATTAAAATTATTTCTTACCGATGACTGTCATATTGGCGTCTTCAACGACTGTTGGGAAATTTGGAGCATCCGTAGATACTTCGCACTTGTAATTGCCGTTGCTCGTCCTGGTCAACGGAAACAGCGTCACTTCAGTGGCGGAAGACTTACTCTCCTGGTGGGTAATAACAAGAATAATTAATTCAAATATTTATAATTAAATTCAAATATTTATCCGGAAAATGTGAATGCAATGAACACTAAATCTACGGTTGAATAAAATGTGGGACTAAACCATTAAACCACAAAATGTGAGCAAATAGATGTAGTAAAAAACATGATCATTTAAAATAAAATTAGATACTAGAAATATGCTCGATTAATATAATATTATAAAATGTTTGTTCTTAAAATATCGTAATTATACGTTACTAGCCTATGTAACCACATAATAAAATCCTTCTTAAGAGGACGTCGAACGTGTATTTTTAAAGTATAAAACAAGCCTCGGCTCTATGCACACAACACAATGCACAGATACCGTAGAAACAGGTTTTTAACTTCAATAGAAAAATCACGACTTATTCTATGCTTCCTCGATGGAGTTTTAAAAAAAAATGTTTTGATTTATTTTTTACGTGAAGGGAAGAAATAAAAAAAACTGACATTTTTAAGCTTGAATATTGGTTGATATATTCAATCGATCAAAAAAATCTCTTCAAGGAGGCATAGTTTAATATCTCTCCTTTCAGCAGAATTAATCATATTCTTTCTAAGTAAATTATTGAAGGCGCTGTAACTATAGAGCGAATGATAGTTCAGACTGCGTATACACATTTTGTCTATATCACAGTATCACACGTGTGTAAGATGGAGACAACACATGCGGGTACGACGTCCTCTTAATAATATGTAGTAAGTATTACAAAATTTAAATAGCAAACGATTTTTAAAATAAATTTATTTAAATTTAGTTTTTGGCATACCTATTTATTATTTTTAAGTGTTGATCACTTTTAAATAATAAATTAAAAAAAAAAAAAAAACAAAATTTTTTTATTTTTTCAAATATCTAAAGTTTCGTTATTTATAAATTTTTTATAGTTTTAAATTGTAGCGAGAACCAACGTATTAAATATTTAAGTGTTCACATTGAAAATCAAAATATATATCAAACATAAACCCCCCAAAAAAGTGAGTAAGTGGGTACTGCTCTGCTGTACATAAGTTGCCGTATAGATCATTAATTATTATTATATATTATAGGAGTGTTAAATTTGAATCCAATGATATGTATCATTGTATACGAAAAACGATTCTGAACGGAGATGATTTTTCAGCCTAGGATATAATTTCCAGTGGTTAGTGAAAAAGGTGGTTTATGTTTTAATGACCTAAATACACCAAAATTTAAGTTCTTTTATAATTAATGTAAGCTAAATTTATGAAAAATCTTGTATTAAATTTTTAACTCTTAGCTATTTATACAAAAATTTTTATGAATTATACCTTCAAAATAATTTGCAAATATTCATGATTTTGTCAATATTTGAACTTTAAATGCTAATAAAAAAATTGTGCCTATGTATTTTTATATTTTTTTAATAACAATAAGAATTACTTTTGAGTAACTTTGTATTAAATTTTCATGTATTTTGGTTGGGCCAAAAAAATTTTAAGACACTTCAACGAAAATTTCAGTTGTCTATAAATAGCTCAAAAAAACTCAAAATATTTTGAAAAGTAAATCATGTAAAGAAAATGCCAATTTAAATAACTAGTGAAATTTTCTAGTATCTACGACTCATATACTTTTTGAGCAATAACAAATATTTAAAATCGTTTGAGGATAAATCGTTATCGTAACGTAATTTCTTAAAAATTTAAAATTCAAACGCGAAATTTTTCCTATAATGATGCTTCGAGTTTTCTCTATACATACTTGAAGGATCACTTAGTGTTGTATTTTTAATCCTTAGTTATAAACACAAACATTTTTATGATTTTTCAACTTCAAAATTACTAGCAAATTTTCGCGTTTTCGACAAATTTCGTAAACATTTTAAATATAAACGCTTATAAAAAAAAAATTGTGATTAACGATTTTTAATTTTTTTAGCTACAATAAGAACAACTCATAAGGAACCTTGTGTTAAATTTTTAAAATTTTTTGGTCATCCAAAATTTTTTTATCGACACTTCAAACACGATTTCTCAAAAAAAAAAAAAAATGGAAAATTGTATCGGTTTATAATTAACTCAAAAAAAGTCAAATTTTTTTGAAAATTTAACTGTATATAGATAACACTAACATAAAAATGTAGTGCATATTTAAAGTATTTACAGTAATTAGTTTTTGAATTAAAACCATAAAAAAAATCGATTTGGTCGAAAACTGGTTTTGCGTAAAAATTCCCATGTTTCCTTAATTTTATTTTGGTTTTTCCCGGTGCTTTTGAAAACTATTGGGAAATTCAAAAAAAATGACCTCTTCAATGCACCAACTTGATTCATTTTTCCATCGGAAGCAACCCCCATAGTTTGAAATTGAAGCGTTATTTCAACACGTTTTCGTGTACTCAGACACAGACAAAAAAAAAAAAAAAACACAGCATTGTAAAATCAATACATTCATCGCCCTGCTCAGAATCTAATACGGTACTACGCATCGTTAAAGCATTATAAAATAACTGTGCTGGCAACGATGACGGTAAGCATGGTAAATTCCTCTACTAGCTTGCGGGTCTGAGGACCAGCGCTTACATGAATACGAAATAAACGACGATGTCGGTACAATGTCGTCTGTATTTATGGTTTATGTGGAGAGAGAATACACGGCAGCTAGCGCGTTTATTTCGTTAGGTTTTTCTTTGGGCGTTCCGTGTAAAAACGGCTGCCGAGCCGATATAAACTACGAGATACAAATGCAACGGGGTATGTGATAATGTTTTCGCGGTTTCTATGTAGGTCAATGAGTCGAAAACTTTCACCACAAATTTTCTCGAAAATGTATATGTACATAATATTCGCGAGAGGATTACACAACGTTCGTTGTTTCATCTCGCCGTTCAACCGTCTCCGCCAGCCGCCAGCGCCATCCCCGTCTATCGCGCGCACATAACCTGACCCAATCGCCGGTCTTACGGTGGCAGTGACAAACTCTCCGCGGCGGTGCAAAAATTCTACCGACCCCGTGGCCCTAGAAAGTTTCAGCCGTAATTTTTAAACCACAGTTCTACGCGAACGGCGACACGACGTGCGATAAAATAATTTACCACACGAAAATAAATGAAAAAAAAAATAATAATAATAACAAAAATCGACCAAAAATGAGCCGACCAACTTTATACTCACGTCCACGTTTACGCCGTCCATGCCAAATACGAGCGTCTGTGGATTCAATCCGGGCGTGTACCGGAAGAATTCGTGATCGTCCTTGTACCATTTTACAGAGTACAGACTGTCGCCGCCCGTGTTGAATTGGCAGTGCAACGTTACTGAACTTCTTAAGTCCGCCCATTGAGGTATGATTAATTTGGTTAAGATAAGACCACCTTTGTTACCTGCGAAAATACACGAATATTAATTTTCGTAAAAAAAAAAAAAAAAACACTTTTCTTTAAAAAATATCATCATTATGACAATAACAAATGCTTTGTCGACAACTATATACTAAAACAGTGTGACGACCGAGTTCTGATTCAGAACTCGAATGACGTAAATATACGTCACGGTTACAAGATGTCGGTGTCCAGTGCTCTATTGTTACGTTTGTGAGATAAAAGCTTTAACGAGTATTTTGTGTTTTTGTTCTATAGATAAACAGATTATTGGACTAACAAAAACGTTTACTATGTACATAATACACGACGTTCACAATGGAATTCCTACGCGAATTTGCAGCGTGCAGGTACTGTGTCCTATGTGTACATGGTCAAAAAGTTGGCGGTCTAATATTATCGATTCGATGATGATTGTTTTGTTAAAAGTATTCAATTATTATTTCATAAAGTCAAAATGAATTCCTTATTTCGGTTGATATTCAAGTTATTATCTGAATTTCACTCTATCAATAGCTTTTGTTCATTTGATTATATATTCTTTTTTTCTTGAGTATATTACTTTTGTTGCTAAATTATAATTAGATAATATCGATATTAAAGTAGATTAGTGTAATAATATTCTGTTAAAAAATCAATTAAAAAGTGCAGAATTGTATCTCGTATCCTCTGCGGTGGCTATGTTCAAATTATATTTACATACGTGTTGCGTACTTTATGATCGAATTAACCGTTTTTTTTTTTTTTTATTAGTTTAACAATATTTAAAACTGTGCTGTGGTTACGAATAACCCATTCATATATTATTAATTATTCATGACGAAGTGTGCAAAATTAAAGGATCACATACTAAATAGGTAAATTCTGAATACCTTTTATGTAGCATTTGAAATAAATATTATATAGATTTGTATGTGTTTTTTAATCGTGTCACTTAAAGCTGTATTTACATATTTTTTTCAGTTAAATAATATGAAAGCTTTGATTTAAATATATACATATTATAATTATAATTATGTAAAATTATATATAGGAGATAATAATATATTACACTTGGAATTTTAAGCTAATAATTCGTTTTCGTATTATAAATCAATTTAAATTTTTATTGACAAATATACAGTAACTGTAATAATTAGTATTGGTTGCTAATAAATCACAACTATACGTAGAAAAGCCTGTGATAGTAATTAAAAAAAAATAATAATAATAATAATAATAATAAAAATATTTGAATTGAAAATTAAGAATAAATAATAATTATAACAGTTAATAAGATCCTATAGATCCACATATTATTAATCCAATAGAATAAACTTAATAATATTCTAATAATATAATAAATATATTATAGAAAACAACTTTTAATGTGGGAATTATTATACTTGTATACATATATGTACAAAACAATATGACAGTATATATATGGATAAAAAATGATTATTTCGGCAAAAAAAAAATAACAAAAATAATATTAACATAATTCGCATAAATTAACATGTTAATTTTTATAAACAAATGAGAAAATTGTTCAAAATTAGTTGAAATGTATTTTTGAATTCATTAAGTAATATACGTGCCATTCTTCACGCTTTATAGTAATATAGTTTACACTTCAAGTCAGTACGTTTTTTACTCGAAACTACTGATTCGCGTACACTAAAAAGTTTAGAAACAACTTCCTTGTGATGTCCATAATATTGAAATACTTGTAACTGTAATCTAAATACCTATATACTATAAGTAATTTCAAAAACTTATGCACCAGCACAAACTCATGAATTACAAATTAAAATTAATCTAAAAACGTGAAGTATCTGTTGGCTTAAAATATAATATTTCTATGTAAACAACAAAATATATCAGGTTCTTAAAGTTTCTTACTTTATTATATTATGCAATTGCGTATACGAGCCATTAATAATTTAAAATAATTTTGAATTAACCAAAATCCATTAAGATTGAATACAAAAGTTATATTATATAGACAGTGAACGGGATAAAGCATGTTTGATGCATTTGGTGTATTATGATATTGAAACAAGTTGTATTACGAGCATAAGTAGAGAAAAGCATTATATTTTGTTATCCTTTCTGACGGGAAACATAATCTTTTTCAGTCATATTATTGATTGGTTAAGATAAACAACATATTATTATTATGAACATAAAAATTATATAGTATGATAATAATGTATTTTTTATCATTGCTGTCCGTACATATTTTGATGTATTTGACGTATAAATGTATTTTTATCGTTAAATCATTTGAACGTACTGTAACATATTTTAGATACATTCTCTGGAAAGAATAATACAAAATATATATATATTTTTAAGAACGATCAAAAAGGTTAAAATAGCCTATCCAATAACACGAATTTCACATCATAAACTTTTTTTCCATAATAAAACACATTCAGTAAAATAACGTGCACTATAATATTATTGTTAAGTATCGAGGTAAAAAGAAAAAAATTAAAGTTGACGAGACAACGATACGTCTCCAACGGCATGAAAGTCTACTCAAAACTCCAACCACCTCTTAAAATTAGCCCACCTAGCCAATAATTGAGAGGATTCTCAACAACGAAATGGTGTAGTTACCTTTCTACCACTCACAATCATATTGCTAATTATTTGTTTCCCGAAACTCACAAGGGACGATTGCAATAGCTATAAAGACAGTATATTTAATAGAATGAGTAGTGTACCTACTTTGCTACTATTAATATACGTTTTGTAAATATTTCGTTATTATGGAAACGAATATAATGTGTATGCTGGGTTTTACATTGTACACCAAGAGCGTCGTACCCTCATAGTTTTTAAGTTGTTATCATTTTTAAAAGTGCAAAATATAATTTACCTAATGTGTTTTTATATAGTAGTCAAGAAGTGGCAATAATTTTTACTTCAATAATGTAAAATCAAATTGAAATTACTGGGTACAATTGACATAGAGTTAGTAACATATATAATTAATGGACATAATAGATTTAATGATACCGTGATGGTCGTTCTTTTGCATTTCAATGGTAGGAAACATTGTGACCAATAAACTCCGTTAGTCTATTAAAAACGCTCAAGTGCACTTAAGTTACCCTTTGTAATTACGACGGAATAATGCGTGTCGTAGGAAAAAAGGGATTATATTGAAATTCAAAGCACATACGAAATGTTTATTGCTCAAACGCGAGTATGTGGAAACCCGTGGGACACTACAATATACAATATTGTGCACTTGGAGGAATGTTGGATGAGAAAGATAGAAAAAAACCTTCCTAGTGTGCACTTCCCGACCCCGAGCAACGACGTGTGCTCTGAGTTTCGTAAAACAGCTGTGTAAGAAAAATCTAGTAACTCTTTTTTTTTTGTATTTTTTTTACCCCATACTGCATCGCCGGCGATACAGTCTCGCCGATAAAACTAAATCAAAAAGATTATATCGACTTGGGAAAAATAAAAGTTTCATAAGGACCCTCGTGGGAACGTTATCCCGTTGTCCTGCGGTTTCAAAGGAACATTTCGGTGCCTTTCGCGTTATTATTCTTTGTCAGAGAAATCCTTTTACGTTTTATTGCCTTAACCACAGCAGGCTCTTACGCTACTTTTAAATGGATTGCAATCTTTTAAAATAAAACAATAAGTCATCGACAGTAAACCAATTAAAGGTGAGATTTCTAAATTATTACTCGTTTATGGTTTGCGGGGGTCAACCGTTATTATACTAAAGACCCCGTGATTGCAATTGATAGTGACTTTTCCGTTGAGTTGATGACTTAATACCATTTGAATTGTTATACTACTGTGTGAACGCACATTTCGGTCCTGAGTTAAGACTCAATTTCTAAACGGTCAGCTGATGCACTGGGCCTGATTGAATTAATAATAGTTTACAATGCCAGATTAGTTGGCACAAAAGCCAGGGACTGAAAGTGGGTGCGTTTAAACTTTCGACTGAGAGAGTAGAATAAAGGGGTTGACTAACACCGATATATCCCATTAAACTTACCACTTTCTATAGTCAGGTCTGCAATTAGCTAGTTAAAACTGATGATCCAGCTGCTTCAGTATTAACTCGGCCACATTAATTACCGGCCGCGGCCTCCATGCGTCTGACAATGAACGGATATATTATCAAAGCTTAATGGTTTCTAAAATTAGAAAGGACAGACAAACTTTGTCAGGTAAGTTTCAAGTCGGACGTCAAAAGAGAACCTGCAAAACGAATGGTTTTGTATGGCCTCACTCAAACTCGTGCGCTTATATCGTACCAAATCATCGACAACTGTTGCTATCAAGTCTCAGGTCTTATACATTACGTATTAATAAGACAACTAAAGCTGATTTGAAACAATAGATACTAGTGATCGTCTCAAATAAATAATTAAAACTAATTAAATTATAAACTAACTATCAAACATTTGACTGAAGTAATTTAATATACCGAATTTAGTGGCAATAGTTTCAGAGCAATTTGAGTAATCAATTGACTTTTTATTAATATACCAAATTGATATTATCATAATGACATAATACAAAGTTATTCAAAATGATTCATCTAATTTCAAATCCTTATATTATTTATTTTTTAGGTTTAGAACAATATATTTTATATTAAATAAAAGAAGAATATGTCACATTTAATTAACTGTATCAATAAATGTTCTACATGGCTTCCATTAGTCACAAGAACAACATCTAGTTGGAATATAATATAATACTGATTCATCTCAATACACTGGCGACTGCTCTATGTTTTAGCTCCTCTCTGGTTGATGATAATAGTGTACATAATATACAGAATATTTAACATACTCCCAAAACACATAGTCGCATGGCATAAGATTAGGTGACCCAAGAAGTTTAGGTGCAAAGCATCGGATGATTAATTTTGAATAACCCTGTATTATTTAGGTTTTTTTTAAAAATTTTATATATATAGCCTTTTATCTCGATAGTCTAAAAAACTGTTACCACTAACTTGAGTAAAATAAGTGAAAAAAGACTGCAAATACTAATATATGAGTATTATGACAGCATTATAATAAAATGTAAATTATATTTTTGTTTTTATAATATTATTTCTATACACTTTTTAATGAAAAAAAAACATTTTAAAAAGTATGTTATCAATAGCTGTTATATTATTCCTAGAAATCAAACCTGTACGTTATAGCAGTATCTTTATATTATTTATACTAATTAAAGTACTTATATTATATTATATATTTACTATAATTTATATTATATTAAATAATTTGATTTAACTTCTCCTTAAAACGATATTTTAATGCATCGTTTAAGTGTATTTTAATAGATGATAGACCCTTGAACATACGCAATGTTAATTTAATTTAATTTTAATTTTTAAGGTTTTGTGCCTTTAGATTATTATGATTTATATAGTTTAGCTAAGTTAATTTGTTGGTTAGTTTTGAATTAAATAATAATAAATAATAAAATATTATTTAATAGGTATATTAAAATTTTACATTTAAAAGAAGTTATGCTTAATGGAACAATACCAACAGTTATACTTTAATAGAAAAAAAAAAATAGTTGCAATTAGTACCTTCAAAAAACATTATTTTAAATTTGCATTATTTTTTTTTTTTCATTGCTGCTAGTACATTTTAGTTTTCTATAGAAAACTTATTTAATAAATACCACATAAATAAGATTATTTTTTTGTAAAACTCAGTATTAAATTTTATTTCTTTGGAATTTTATAAAATACAATTATTTTTTTGCTGAAGTGAAAATAAAATAAACTTAAGTTATTTTTAATAATATAAAAATATGTTTACACTTATCACTGTGGTAGTTAAAATCTATGTATTAAAAATTAATACAAAAAAAAATTATTACATACTTTAGTTCATTGTTTTAATATTTTATAAAACATTCTGAGAACTTTTGATATAACCATCAGAATTTTAATTTTACATTTAAAAATATCAATTTCAATCTAAATCTACTGTACAACATTTTCTGTCCATATTTTTTATTATTAATTAAGTGAATTATTATTATTTAATTGCAATTTGAAAGTTAACTTTATACGTGTTGCACTTATATATAATATTATATTATATTCTGATTATAAAGTAATGAGTAAAAATAATACGTTTTAATATATAGATATAGATGTATAATATAGGTTTTTGTTCATTTAATGCAGATTGAGTATATATATAATATTATTTTGAAATGTACTCGTGTATTAAAGTTTAAATGGATTTAAATAATATACGATTATACCTTCACAATGTTACTTAGTGCTTAGGTATAAAACCATTAAACTAAAAAACAAACTTTATGCTAGTTTACAAAGGTTTTTATTTCATCCCTTATAGAGGGTATGATAACCTTTGTCGTATCGTTATAATTAAAAAAAAATATTTATTTAATTATTAATCAGCTTAATATAATATCTGGTTTGTGAGCACGACCACTTCAATAATTCGAGATCGGAGCTGATAAAAAACGTGATTTTAGAGGAAATGTCTGACTTATTGTTTAATATTAAAAAGACTATATCATAATAGTTATAAGAAAAATTTAATCGAATAATGCAAAACACAGTAAAGAAATAAATTTGTATATAATGGATATATGTATATATTATATAATAGTTGAATTAGACTTCGGGTTTTTTAGTTAAAAATAGAATTTCTGCTACTTGAACAAATTATATTCAAGCACGAAATGCTTTTATCTTCTCACTCAATTTATCTTTATAATTTTTACAATGACACTATAAATAATTATTGTTTGGTTAAAATACATTTTATTTGATATAATAATTGTTATGGATTTGTATTTTATTCTAACAGTCAGTAAAACAAATATTAATTGAGAGAGAAATAAAAATAGATAATTACGTTTTTAAATTCCTTGTATTATTACTCATATAATTAAAATCCCAGTAGTAATTTACCTAGTTATAGTATTGTGAAGTCTAAAAATATTTTTATCAGATGGGTGCTGGGATATAAATTTTAATTCAGTAGTCACTGGTGTATAAAGAATGTTAATGAAAATTATAGTAGAATTCTAAAGTGGTATAACAGAAATTATTTTAACCTTAAACTGGTCGGCTAAAAAGATAGACCTTTTAGTAAGTGCGCTATCAATATTCAACCATGGCAGGGATCACCGAATTTGCATACTATCTTTTTCGAGTACAAGGATAAGCATTATTGGATACAAATTCGTTCACGGCGCACATCGTTCATGGTAAAATGTAAATTTCTGACAAAGTTAATATAAAAATTCTAGAACTTTTATTGTGTGAAATGGGATAAGTGTTTTACATCAATTATTTATCTTAAAGTAGCATAACTTCTATCGTTCAGTAAATATATATATCGAAGAGTGAACATTTAAAATGTAAAAAATAAAATAATTCCACAGCATAAACGTTCTAAAAGTTTTTATTTGAAAAACTTTGGTAACCAGTAGACGTTGCAATTAAAATTAGATACCTACTTAATATTATCTATTATAATAATACCTAACTATTAAATATTATGATTTACTGTGGTAAATTATTGATTCATTATCACAATATTGTATACTGTTTGTTTGGCATTGTATATGACACGGTGAAACGATTAAAACATCCAATACAGTCGTTCATAAGTAACATTTTATGGCAACAGATCTATGTGATTCAAGAAAAAAAATTTTTTATAAAAATTTCGTTTCTTTTGGACTTTTTTGTTTTTTATTTTATTCTCATCGCCTGGTCCAAACTAGTTGTTCTGTGCGCAAAAACATGAAGGTGGTTTTTCACCAGTCAGCCAGGATGAAATCTACCCTTATAAACACACACACTTACACACACAGTACATTTTGTTGGCTTCCGTCGTCGTAGGTGTATGACCGAACACACAGCCGAAATAATAAACGACGTCCGGCGACGTGTCGAGTATGAAAAGCGGTCAACCGCCTCCACCACCAGCGTGTACCGGCGCGTGTAATCTGTGTGCAACCCTGAATTGATCGAGCGAGGTAAAACGTGCTATAGTTTTTATAACCCTTTAGTTTTGCAATTATTTTTTTTTGCGTCACGTCTCTTTGTCAATCGTTGCTCGGTAATCATCATTATAATTATTATTGTTATAACAGCGATGAATTTGAGCGTGTTTCGGGCCACGATAACTTCATTTTGGAATTTGGATAATCACAAAAATTCATAATTACATCTTGGAAATATGTTAACAGTGTCAACACGTTTTGTTTAATATAATAATATAAAAGTCTATGAAACAAGAAACTATGATAATAATATGATTTAATTGCTCATAGATGAAAAATCAGAGTACAAAATCAAATCTTTACATGGTCTTCGACTTCACGTTTTAACCACATAAATGCGTTTACTGAAAATTTTTTTAAAATACTCGTATTTTTCGTTTTAAATTTTATAGGTTTATAGGTAATTCTGCAGAGTCAATTCCATTTCTTTATTTTCAAACTCGATATTTGAGCTTAAGAAACAATATTTTTTATTTTTAAATTTGAATGTGTTATATTGTTAAATTAAATAACTTCTCATGTATCTCCGATAATTTATTACAAATAGGTTTGAGATTATCGGGTTTGCTAATATTTCGATAATCCCTTTCAATTAATTTACATGTCTTTTTATTATAAAGGAAGAAATTAACAAATTAGTTAACAAGCAATTTTACATAATATCTTAAAAATTAGTATTGGTGTATGAGTATTCTTCAGCGAATGGTTAATTTTCATCCTTTTGAATTTATAGGTAGCAATTAAAATTTGAATAATAAAAATAAAACTATTTTATAATTCAGTATTACATTAGTAATTAGAATTACATTGTGTCGTTAAAATTTTTTTGTTTCATAATAGAACATCAAAGGCTGTTATTTTATTGAAACCGTTATTTGATGAGTCGTTTTTCAAACAAATCAAAACTTTATTTTGTTATTGTTTTTATTTCTATTGGTGTTTCTTTAAATATTTCTTCATAATTATTATAAGTTTCCATCTGTTTATTATTATTATTATTATTATTTATCTCATGTTTTTAATAACTTTGAAACTTTATCGAGATTTGTTACAAACAATAAAAACTCCCTTTTTAATTTTTTACATTAATGTTTGGTTAACCAACGTCTTTCATTTATCATCTACAATAATTTTATGACAACTTATTGGTATCTAATTTATTCTTACTTCGTAGATTTAAATCTGTTTAGTTTCAAATGAAAATGATTTCTTTGTTATTATTATTATTATGTATTATTATTACTACCAAATCAAGTTTTCATTTTATTGCTATATATTCTGTTTTCTGTGAAACATCAATAACCAAGACAGTAGGTACATGAAATATTTGAATTATTTCCGTTGATATCAAAATAGCGATAGGTAGAATTTTGGACAACAGCCAATAACTAAAATCATTTGATTTATTGAAGTATATATATTAATCGCAAAATAAAACTGTTATCCTGCATATGACGAATAAGGAAATAATGTTGCCCTGTTAGTATTCGGATTATCAGAAAATTGATCATTTCCCCGAAACGCTTGATTAAGCATTGTAAAGCAAAGAATTTTAAATCGTTTAAACGTCAACGTAATAGCAAATCGATTTCAAATGAGAATAGAATCGTTTATAATGGGTAATAAAAATAAACTAAATTATTTTTTTTTCTTCTATAGTTAAACATTTATTGCACACCCACTATTTTATAATTACTTTCTGACCCTTGATTTATAGATAAATGATGGGGAAGAGAAAAGAGCCACAAATCATTTAGGAAATTATCGCGCGAGTCACGGGAATATATTAAAGTCATGTCAACCCGTTGTTCCGTTGACATTATATTGGCACTTTTTTGACACGCACAAATAACGAAAAATATAGGGAGAAATTTGATTTCAAATACAAAATCAACTGCAGATAATAATATCCAAAAGGTAATCGGCAATTGGATAGGTCACTGTGCACTTGGTTAGTTCATATTTCATTATGATTTTTTGAAATGAAAATGTGCGTATATTATGGTATTGAGTTCAGGATGTTCAATTATTTTTGTATTACTCTGTAGAAATGATTTCAACTCCATCTTTATTGAAATGCCATGAGAGTTAATTTCCGCAAGAAAACTATTAGCAAATGTTATCGTAAAATAACAACGACCTTTTGTGAATGGTGAATAAAAAAAAACAATTAATAAAATGTAACTCACGGCAGTACATTAAGTAAAATGTTTATTTTCTTTGAACACTGCCAATTACCACTAAACTTACTATGAAACATTTAACGGTAATATGGCATATTATTTAGATACAAATAGTTAGCTTAAAATAAACAAGAAACCTACCATATATATTTATTTTCGAAACTTTACACTTAATATTCAGTTAATTGCTTTATAGTTTATATCGAAAAATTAATGTTTATTTATTAGTTTGAAAAAATGCTTATTAGGTAATTTATGTGAAAATTAATATAAGTACCAAAAATTGTTTTAAAAAAAACTAATCATTAGAAACGAGAACATTTTAATCTTAATACATTATAATACTAATTGTATCGTTTTAAAATTAGAATATTCTTTATATCGTTACGCGCATGTGTTTAATGCAAAAAAAAATAACAACCATTAATGACCTAACGGGTAATTAATTATATTTTATTATTATTAAATTGTCAGCGGAAAATTTATTTTGCGAAATTCCGATATATTTTTAATAAATATTACGCATTTAAAGTGAGCCAGGACATAATAATGATTAATTTATTGCAATTTATACAGGGAATGTAACTATTCAAATGGATATATAGTAAAATCTAAGCGATTAATGTTTCGAATTACTGATCGTATACAATACAATAATAATATGATGCGTATTGATAATATTGATACGTATGATAGTGTACGTCCATTTCGATGACACGATATTATAATGAAAGGCTTTGTGAGAAATATGACAGAAACCCAAAATCTATGGTTTTATGATATATTAATATATTTTCGTTTGTGTGTGTACATTATATAATAATATGTTTTGTAAAATAATGTTTGCTGATTTTGAATATACAATTTTCAAAATTTAAACAAATACATAATTTTTGTAACATACTAATTAAAAACTAAATCTATAAACATGCCAATTTATGAAAAACACACTCATGAACATTTCATGAATTCGAATTAAATCTTAATTAAATTACACAGTTAGTACATTGTAGGAAAAGTAAAATACGCTCATCATTAAATTAATACCTATTGTATAAATACTGTAATGTTATTTATTTTTTGGTTTTTATTGTTTATTTTACTAGTGTAAATCTATGAAAATGGATGAAGATAAAAAATTTAAATAAATTTGTCTGAGAGAAATTACAGTTTTAAATTAAAAGTGTCGCTTTTCAAGCGAGGTGAGTAGAAGCAATACCCTCTATTGTTATATATTATTTTTGATTTTATATTTTTTGCTTTTAAAGCATCAAAAATATCATATAACAATATCGCTAGTTGTAAAATAGTAATACATGCGTCCATTTGCAGCATTGAACGAGTAAATTGCTTTATGGATGTGACACCGACACACCTAGTTTTTATACACCACTAAACTTTCGTGGTTCAAAGGTAAACCGTACGATCCCGTCACTGCGAAATTACGGTAGACAGGTATTTTCCGTACGGTATCGCTAGCTGGTTTAATTAATACTGTTGAATTAACTTTTGCAGGGGTTATCAGGTAAATATTGTTGTTGTCCCTCGACACTATAAACACATTAACAGTTTGTGCGCTCTTTGGTTTACCGATGTTGTGTGATAATCTGA
This sequence comes from Aphis craccivora, assembly GCA_009835225.1. Classification (NCBI taxonomy): domain Eukaryota; kingdom Metazoa; phylum Arthropoda; class Insecta; order Hemiptera; family Aphididae; genus Aphis; species Aphis craccivora. The sequence continues at coordinate 77,533 of VUJU01000024.1, forward strand.
ATGGATTCTACCTTTAACTTCTTCGCGTATATAATTTGCTAAAAAATCCTGTAAGTGCTAAAAAAAACCGAATTAAGAATCGTTGATCGTTAAACTCACTTAGGTTAAGTTATTGTTACGAATAACGCATTATTACTAATTAGGTACTATAGTGACGATTTTTTTTTCATGTTAAACATTAGTTCATACAAATGCTGTAAGTAAGCAACATGTTTTGCAGAGTATGTTTTTGTTTCAATAGCATGTACCTATTGAGTATCTTAACAAATTGTAATTATTATTATGATAATGGAATGGTGCAATAATAATTATTATTATTTTATTTTTACACTAAGTATATTATAATGGTTTTCTATTTTACCTTTTTTAATTTTTAATGCTTTAAAAATATTACATAATATTAATATGCATGTATAGATTAGAAATGTATATAGATTTTTATAATTTAAAATTTCCCGAGCATACAATATTCAGTTATTTCCTGAGGAAATCATAAAATATCAAGACGATTATTATACATATCAAACTATGACATTATACGGCTTATATAGTTAGAATTTTTGAGTATTCCAAAACTGTTAGTATAATATTTATTTTAATTTAATATTTAATAACTTCTAATAATTATATTACTCTTTTTATAATAATTTATCAAAAAGTTTTTTTACATAGGTATAAACATTAAAATAAAATAATATTAATTTTGATTTTTTTTTTCAATATCCTAAAAATGATATTTTCAAATAAAAGGAAAATTAATTAAGTTATATTAAGAATTTCAAAAATATTAATACCCTTAATTGTATGATGAATCAATTATTTAAAAACACTTTAGATATAGCCAATATATAACTTAAAATTGTAAATTTAATCAAAAATAATGGTCATCTACCTACCTTAACAAAAAATGATGTTTGAATATTGAATATTGATTATAACGAGTTAATTAATGAATCAATTACGTGTTGTAAGGCACGACTTTCCATGTAGCTTAAATTATCGGATAGCCACCCATCGAAAACAAGCCACTGGAGAAGAGGCTTAATACTAGTGCCAGATAGCAACTGGTGTGCACTGTGCACCCTTTCATGAGCTCATGACATGGCCCATGTCCCTATTTTACCACTGTCTAGTGTGGTATTATTATTATTATTATTTTTTTATGTGATTTTAAGTACAATTTGGCAAATATGGATATTAAAGCACATTGGCACGATAATAAATGCACACGTAGTATTATATATATTATTATTACGTTAGTCTTCAAATATATGTATATTTTTAAGGATTTATATTTCTGAACTTTAAAGATGTCTTATGTAAAATTAAACATTCTATACTTGTGCGATATAAAAAAAATATATTACATCACAATTTATTGGCGTAGATATTTCACATCTAAAATAGGTAAATGAGTAGGTGCATTTAACTAAACCGCAAAGAACATGATTTTCATGTGATAAAAACTATGTTGTATCAACTTGAAGAATTGCATAGCAAATATAGAACACGTACTGCCACGCTTATTTAACACAATATTCGTTAATACGTACCTAGATCACATTATACTTGTACTTCAGTTTTATTTTTTGTTTGGAAACTATACGAAATCATCTAAAAAACAGTAGTTAATATTCATAAACATTTTATATTGCGGACGGTAGACATTTAAAAACTTGAAACAACCGTAAAATATGGAAAACTCGTTTTTGAAATAATACTTTTGTAAGAGAGAAAAATACAGTAGTATAGGCAAGAGAAATAAACTATTCTCGTCCACGAGTACAATATTATATTATATATTATAACTATGAACATTAGAATACACGTGTTAGTGACTACAGTAAGTACACCGAGTGCATGCACAAGCGCTAAAAAAGTTAGCTTAGATACAGAGTAACGTACAACCAACCCACCGACCGACGGTGTTAAAGCCCACACATACGCGCACGTATGTTATTCTTCACTTGGATACCCGGCGGTTGTGATGGTAGTTGGTCTGAATATTTGGGGCGGTGGCAAGCAGTATAAACGCGTGACGGGTTTAACGCCGAGCTTGTCATACACTACAGACAACATATATTATATAAATAGGTATATATATATTATATTCCATACTTCCCTAAATATATAATACGTAGGGGATAGAAACGTGTTTATTAGCTAGAGGCCAAATCCCAACTCCCCTCTCATGCCACCGCCGATACTTCCCCTACACAGTGGACGTCTTGTTCGTTCGTTGCTCGTTAGTCGTCGATGCGTGCGCACACGGAGACGACGTAGAAGCAACGAACACGGAGATGGATGCCGGGAGAAAGAGCCGCTGGCTTTTATACGATCTTTGAGAGGTTCGCGACCGGAATAACAATAAACTGCCAAACGACGACGACGATGATGACGACACAACTACGACGACGCCGACGACTATGACGACGGTGACTACAACTACGAAACAGACCAACGAACGTTCAGAGGGATTTCGGAGAGTGCGGTGGTAGTGCTCGCGTGTATGTGTTCGCATAATATACATATATAAGCGAATGGATCCGATGGGACCCATAGAGTGAAGAGTAGGTGGTGTGTGTGTGTGTGTTGGGGAAGGGAGAGAATATCTCTGCGATCGTATCTTCCTGCGGGACCGATGTGTTGGTGTGCGGAAAATTTTATTACATCTCCACGATTGCCCACGCGGGTGCGCGATGTTGTTTCTTTTCAACTATACACACATCCACTGCTGTAATATATACCGAACGCTATAAGACGCTCTATATACATATATGACGGTACCTCAGAAATAATAAGCGCACTGGGAATGGGAAATCGTGATAAGAATTTTCAGCTGTCGCCGCCCGGACGATTGTTGGCCATTTGCTTTCATACGGCGCGGCGGCTGTGGGGGCGCGGCACCGAGGAAACATACCGTATAATGTTATACATACAAGACGCACAATTGCGGGTGAAAAAAAAAAACTTAACGCGATGTATTCGGTCCGAAACAGTTTTCGCTGGTCATCCGTGTCCTGTATGTGTACTACACACATATGTATAAAGATTATACTAGAATGACATTATTATTATTATTATTATAGAGACGCACGCTCGTGATAATGCTAAGCTATCAATGCTGTGTGCGAGCAGGTTTTAAAAACCAAATGGAGAAGAAAACAATCTTATGACGTGTGTGTGCGACGGTTACGACGGTCAACAACTGGACGACGGGTGATTATAATCTTATTATTACAGTGCTTTTGTCATACATTTTTCAGCGTTATATAAAATGAATACTTATTTGCATGAACCACGAGTTATACTAGTGTAAACAGTATCATTGTGAAACTGTTTTTTTGTTCACGTTTTTCATGAAAATGATGTAAGTATTTTGATAAATTTCGATAAATACCCACAAATCCCGTTTAAGCACATTCATTTAGATATCGTTATTCTCAACCTTAAAATGTATTGTCTGAATATTCTAAAGCAATCAATTTCTATCCAATTCACTATTGCATTTTATTAAAGCAAAATATCTGAATAATAATCATAATGAAAATAGTACATTTTTATAATATTATAATGTTTGATTATTTTAGGTTTCAAACAAAAAAAAAAAATGTTTAATTTTATTAAACTATGAGTTACAAACTGTTTGTTAAAAACTATTATTTCCAAAACTTTAAAAATTAAAAACAAAGGAGCACATTATAACATTATTTCAGAATAATTAAAAAATTTAACAGACCAGGAATTGTTGTTTTTATGTTAAAAAGCACTGTAAACTGTACTAAAGTTTAAAATAAATTAAAGGATGCATATGGAAATTAATAAAAGGAATTGTTGTGAATTCTTTAGAATATTATGCAAATGATTTGAGCATAACCTAACCTATCGTTAGTCATGTCTAGTTTTCAATTTTAAAAGAAACATTGAAGATAGGTATTAGAAGTACGGTTATCTTTTTTTCTTTTCTTTATTTCTATTAAAAAAAAAAAAACTGTATTTTAGTAGATTAAAGTATTGAAACTTGAAGGTAGGTAATTGAAAAGTTTCTCGTGTAGTGTTTCGTCGATTGTAAATCTAATATACTAATAGTTGTTTTTCTAGGTACGAAAAAATTTAATTAAATTCTAAATTTGATTCAAGTTATGAAATAATATATAACTAAATTTTGTTAAAAATATTATATTATAATAACAATTAATTCTTATAATATAATATATTTTATTTTAAATCAAATAAACATAACATAATTGATAATATTGTTGCTTTTAATTTTCAAAATTAAAATAAATATGTTTCAGTTCTTCATAAGAAGGCAAGGAATACTTTGTTATGAATTAATATTGTGATATTCTTTTGATTTATAATATAGTTTAAATTGCATTCAAATTTATTCAAATTAATAAATAAATCGTATTATGACCATTAAATAATTAAAAAATGTAATTTTATATATATTTTTACCAAAATTATAAATTTACTTTTATTTAAATTCATTTAATATATACCTATATGTATTATGTATATACTCGTATATATATATATATAATATATATTTTATACAAAAACGCATTTAAATTATATTTATATTTTAATCCTTCTTCTAAATAAATATATTCATAATTATTTATTCTAAACACACATTCCTTTATTTTAGATTATGAATGGTATGATGTAATTAATTGGACTAACAGTGATATGCGTTTTTCTTTTTCATACATCTGAGTCCAACTTTAGTCACCTTAAATCATCATCATCAATATAGGTTTCTGGTATCAAATTAGAAATATTTGTTTTTACTATTTTTTTTTCGTTTTAAGTTATTTTAAGAGTTACAAGTTTTCAACAAACCATTTTAATTTGTTGTAATTCAAAAATTATAAAGCATCAATAAAGGAAATATTCATCATATTATGCTATAGTCTATAATATAATATTATGAATATGTAATATATAATATATTACCAATATTAGTAATAACTTTAATTTATCAATATAATTTCAAAATATTTTGGCTCTTTTATATTCTATTATTAGACTTAAAATAATCTATTATTTTTAGATTTGTGTATGATTTTTATGAGGAAATAAATTATATTTAAATTAATACTATATTCCCAATTAGTTATTCTTAAAGCAATTGAAAAACATCAAAAAGCCTAATTTTTCAAAAGCATTTCAAGTTTCAACTTTGAAGAAATTTATTAAAATATGTTTTGTTCAACTACTGAAGTAGTTAATCATTGAATTCAAATTTAATATTACAGTGAATTAATCAATGATAAGGTAAAATCGCATACTATACAGTAGACTGACGTTCAGAGTTTAATTTACGTATTTTTCATGGTTTAATATATTTCAATTATTTCAGTATTTCTATTTATGCTAAGTTATTTATTTCTTACAAAATATTTAATAATATAATAATAATATTACGCTAAAAAAAAAATAAAAAAATAATTTAACAAACCTTTTAAAGCAACTATATTTTATTCTTTTATTTGTTTATTGTTCTCGTACATTGTATTCAAATGAATATGATTATAAGTATTATATATTTATATTTATTTCGTTTTTTATTTATATAATAAGTACGTTAAAAATAAAATTTACGACCATTGATAATACAGATAAAATTAAAAAAATTATCTTAAAATTCTAAAAATGTCACTTTTGTAAGCATTTTTGTCGAGAAATAAATTCACAATTTATTTATAAATGGATTATATAGTAAATACTATACATATTATTGATATTACCATCATTAGGAAATATGTCCTGAATGCAAATAATGAATCACTCCAATGTATAATTTAAAATTGAAGCTATCGTTATTTTCAAAGTAAACAAATACTGTTATAGAATGTTTCTACTTCGTTAGCAACAAAAGCTACAGAAAAACAAATAGGACCTAATTTTTAACTGAATCCTCTTATATTTAATCACGTTTTATTTTAAACACCTCTGAATAATATTTGATATTTTTATTCCTTAAAAATTTTGAATTTTAAAAACTGTATTATTGTCTCAAAGGCCTCTCGTGAACATTAAATTAAAAATTAATATCGAAAAAGTTTTAACTAAATAAAGTAAAATAATATATTCAATCTTTGTCATCATTTTTATTCAGTCTTCGATCAATAATAATTCATAAAGCTCGTATATCAATATGCTCACATAAGAACCGTTATATTTGATTATTTCATTTTTAATTTTCGTTTTTTTGTTTTCTGTATTAATTACTGTAATGTGCATAATATTTATTATTTAAAAAATCAAAAATATTTTAACTTATAACTTATTGAATATTTTGTTAAAAAATAGTTATTTTTTTAATTGTCGTCACTGATTATTTTATTATACGTGCTTATTATTTTTAGCATTGCCAAAAATATTTTTTTTTTTTTTTTTTTTTTTATCTTTGGGACTGTATAGTTTAAATGTTTTTCTTGCAGTAGGCGTAGAATGAATAAAATGTAGTTTAAAAATAATGTAACTTTGCTGTTGATTTTGTGTCTAGTCACTTTTTTTAGGCACATTCGGAAATGAAGTTTCCGGTCCTAGACACACGGTGTGCTACTACCAAATAAATCCGGTCCAGCTTAAAAGCTCCCTCTTGCAGTCAGTCAACACGGTGATAGGGGAAAGCGACAGGAAGCTACTTCCGGTATGCGCCGGCTCGTTACGTATGTAAATATACATAGTAGTATAGAGAACCGCTGTGAATAACGTGCAACATTAATAATAATAATTATTATTATAGCAGAATACACATACACACTCACACATATACATACGATCACACATACACACATACCACAAACGCAAACTAAATACGCATTAAATGTTACAATACAAGGGCCATTGAAAGTGATGCTAATGGAAAGTCAAACTGTATCGATTTTAGACGGACACGACAATAGAACGCAATCATCCGCTATAATTGTGTCCGCATTATTTTTCCCCTTTCCAAGCGTGAACGGTTTTTTTTTTCACCCCAGGATGTCATTATGAAATGGGATAATATTGGACATGCGACGACAACGAATGTTGAGAAGGTAAAAAAAATAACCGTTTTTTTTCCAATTATCTGACCTTTTTTCGCCTGCGTGGCGTAAAAATCAAAACTAACATTGATTGCGAACACCAATTTTATTCGGTATAATTAAATGTATGTCATGTAAAAAAAAAAAAATAACATCGTTATGTCAGAAAATAAGTGTTACACTCGAAATATGAATAATACGTTTAATTTATTAACGGTGCGTAGTACAAACGGATGTTATTTAAACGGTACTATAACTATTTTATATTTTTTTCACATTATTGTGTATAATATTAATTGTGATAGTCACAATAAAACCACATATTAAGCTATATCTCTTATTTCTTTCATGAAAATTCATAAAAAAAAAAAAAAAAATATATTATTCTTTAAATAAACATAAAATATAATGTGAAACTTTTCTTGTAAATATTTTTAAAACTAACTTTATAGTGACTTATCACTACATTTATATTTATAACTTCTCTATACTATAACTTATCACTACACTTAAATTTATCCTACTATAAAGTGTAATACGACTTAGATTGTAACCAAAGTGTATGCAAAGTGATATTATCGGTGTGAAGATCAAAGAGAAATTATGAATTCCATACATGCTTATTGGTCTATCGTGTAATGCTTCAATGGTAAATAAGAAAGCCGTAGGAGCAATAATAGAAGGGGTCTATTAGCGTGAACGATGTATTTCTGGAATTATATTACATTGTAAAGCTAGTAAAATAGTATTTTGTTATATCAACGTTTCATTCAAAAGTCCATGCTGAAAATTTTCAATAATTATATTTAAACGACTTGAAATAGTGATACAAAATTAATTCTAATTTTTTAGTGTAAAATCCACGTTTATGATTTTACAACATTAATAACAATTTAAAATTATTAAAGACGATTTTTGGTCTATTTATGCTTTTATAAAATAAAATAATAAAGTGTTTATATTGTTCGTTTTAAGAGACTAGTTTTGAATATTTATTTGTTTTTAACATGTAAAATAAAATAGTATAGGAAAATCAAATTTGAATATTTGTTTTAAAATTCCTGATCTGATTTTTATGTTATTAATTTAGTTACAATTATGAGTTGTATTTTACGGGGACACGGAAAAACAAAATACTTTTTCATAGTTGTATGACGTGTAATACCACTAAAAACCAAGTATTAAAAATTCAGAAGATATATCATCATTTTTGTGTGTGGTTTTAAAAATCGTAAAATAATCGATGATGTTAAAGTTTTTGACTTTCGAATTTATTATTTATAGTTTTATACCCAGACTAATCATCGTATTTTTTTCCTATAGCCTAAAAGTGTACCACAGAGTAAATTTCGAGATAAATAAGCTATATACACCCGCTACAGTTTCAATCCGATGTGCATGCATTTTTTATTTATTTTTTGACGATTTCATGACCATAACGGTCTGATCTCTTAATAAAGATTTGATTTACAGCGGTATTTTTTAAGGTGTGCGTTATATATCCGTAGTGGAATAGTCGTAATCCGAATGTACACATAATACCAACACTCGCTCACGCACACTGTCACGTAATCTTGAAAAATGAGCTTTTGTAAAAAGGGTCGATTGTACCTATGGGCTGACACCCCGGTACATAAACGTACAACCCAGGGCTGTTGGCCGTGTTCCAACGACTTGACAACGATATCGCGTAATGTATTCAAATCGCGTAAACGAATTAATGATCTTACGATAAAAATGAGTTGTTGAAATTCCACCTAGACCGGTTCAAATGCTCGAATGCATGCGCATATGTAAAGAGTCATCATGGCGGCGTAGTCGTATTATGCCGCTCACGTGTCGTTCTCTAAATGAACACTACGGTCATGTGTGACGGACTGCTCCTAACGTTATTTAGGCATTGTATTCTCGAATTTTCAAAGACTATAGAACAATCAAATTAGCCGGGTGGTTTTAACTAAAAGTCGAGACTTTCGTAAAAAATAAAATAAAATGAAACTACGGTTGTAATAAAAGTTTAATGCGATTCCGCTGAAATACTCATGAAAGGATTAATAATTATTGTGAAGTTTCAAAGGGTTCTAAATAATAATGACTCCATACCACCATACCGAGGGAAAAAAAAAGTTGGCCGTGAAAAATTGCTAAAAGTTGATGCTAAATGACTTTGGATGTATGCCAAATAGAATGAAATAAAATTATATGCGTATAATGTTTGTATATATATATACGTATATACTATAAACATTACGAATGATAATTACGAACATTAAATGACTGTGCCAAATGCATATTGTAACGGATTCTGCCACAAAAAAGTTCTTTCTTTAAATTTTTGTTTGCTATTATTATTATTATTATTATTTTTATTTTTAATTTGAGTATTAAAGTGAAACGATTGTACTAACTCATTCAAATATCGATTATAAAGGTTAAAATAATAAATTAAAATATGTGATGACAAAAGGTCAGTGTAGTAAACAATATGAAATCGCATTAAAAGGTAGACAACTTAATTAAAATCGCACCGAGATAACCTATCGATTACCCGATATTTTATTGAAATATTATCAAAGAAGATTTATTATTTTTTATAATATACCTATTATAATATACAATATAATTATTCTATAATATTGTCATGAATCAAACAATATGAAAAAAAATTATATTAATTAGATAAATATATTATATTATTAATATTTAATATTATAAACAATTGTACGATGACCATTTTTTAGAAACTTTTTTAAATCATGATTATTTATGTGGCTCTTCGTACAGGTATTTTTTAATTTGACGAGATTACAAATCAGATTAATATATGGATAAAACAAAACCGTTTACATTTTTTATGAGTATTATTTTTTTATATAATTAATTTAGCCAAATATTTATATGTATACAAAATACATATTGCGTGATGTGGTGTCCAATTGTTGTTCTGTAGCTTTTCAGATAATCTGACGTTGCAAATTCCAATCGTTATAAAAACTACAAAATCCCCGGAGATCGGGTATTTTTTTTTTCGTGTACCTACATGCCATTGTGCGGATTCACCTACAATGGTCTTCGTGATGTAGTCTGAACTTTATCCACGTGCATTTTCTGACGTTGAATAGACGTTCTCTCTACGTCTTGGCCAAAAATTGATATAAGTAGTTAAACACAGGTATAGACGCAGAGTAATGGCAAGCAGAAAAGAGCAACACAAATGGGCTTTGAATTTATTACATTGGCAGTAGCTCAAACACGGTTCTTTTTATCTACTGTTTTGGATTTTTTTTCCTATTAAAATGTAACTCGGTACTCATTTTATGGAAAAATATAAGGTACCAATGCAGTTAATACATTTTATATGAGATAGAAGCATTGCGTCGGTATAAGTATTAATTAATAGTAGAGAGTAAAATATATAGTATATAATTAATTTCATAATGATAAATTAACTGAAAAAAAAAAACAATAATAGTATTTAATTATGATAAATGTATATTATATTTTAAACATAAAAAACTCTATGATCCTATCAAAAAATTACATAGCTATACAAATCAGAAAGAGAATATTGTCATCATAATTATTAGAAATTAAAATTATTTTATTTTTTAGAGATTGGCGTAAAAAATATACATAACTGTATTAATTATATAATAATATTATAAATTGCATTAATTTTGTTTAATGAAATTATCATGATTACCTACATAAGTTACAATTTACCTAATTCATTATTTTCGTATTAAATTCTTGAAAAATTAGGCTTATATTGTATTATAATTATTATAATTGGTTATCGTTATTCGATATTTGAGTGGTTTTTATAAATGTATATAAATATATACTTTGGAAATGTAGTATATTTATATAATTACTTCAAAAAGTGTATATACACTTATAAATATATACTTCGGGAAATTATAGAGGACGGTTGTCATTGTGCTTAATGTATATGGTATATTACACGAGTATATTATCTGCCTGCCAGTATATGCTGCATTATATTAGAATAGATTGGATTTCGCCTGTGCATGACATCTAATTTAGAAAACTTTCTTCGTTTCTGGACAAGGAGTTTATTATTAGTCCACTGCGTTTTGAACTAAGTTTCTAATTTGCGTTTTGGACAACAAATCTGTCTAATTTATGTGCCGAAGTAAATCCCGAGGATACGGCACTCCCGCGATTTGAAAGCTTTTCGGATATCAGCCGATTCATAGAACCCATCCTTCGACCATCAGTTTGTTTCTCAAACACTACAAATAGTATTCTATCTTAATATAATCACGTGATCAACCAAAGATGATTATTTGAAAATTAAATCGCTCAATGTTAAACTAGAATAAACCATAGAGAAATATTTAACATAAAATTCAACACCGTAAACACTCTGTGATTTTTTTTTATTTTCTCCAATAATATTATTTAAAATAAAAATAAATATTTTATTATATAGGTGTTTCCGTTAATTTTAACCAATTTAAATAATTTAATACTTTATACTGTAATTACAATATCAAAAATAATTTATGATTTTGTATGAAAATTGGTGCTAAATGTGGATTCCATTTCCGTTGTATTATCAATTATTCTTGAATACACTCTATTTAGAATAACAGTGTTTTAAAACTGTATTTCAAAAAATAATCAAAATGCAAATATAACATATATTATTATTAAATGTTTATAAATATAAATTCTAATTATATTTGATTAATAGTTTAATAAGTTGAAAATTAACAACAAATTTAAATTTTTTACACTTCTGAAATATCTTAAAATATAATATTTATTTTTTAAGGTATAGTAATTACGTATTTGAAAAATAAAATATTTTATGTTGATTTTAATATTATAACTTAAAATTATTTATTTGATGTAAGACCTAATTGTTTCATAACGTTTTGTTGTTTAAATCTTAACAGTGTAACGCAAAGACGCAGGTCTTTAAACATTAAATAATTTTGTATATTTAAATGTCAAAATCTGACACATGATTTGTGTATTCACTTGCGATGTTTACACTTATCTTATATGTATAAGAACTATCATTCATTGGTGACATTCTTGACGTTCTAAAAATTTACATAAAAAGAGATAAACTAAAATTATTTTCTAGTTATAACATTTTATTACATAATAGTTATTTATAGTTATACCTTAGAATAGTTTAAGCAATACATATCGTTTAGACAGTTAAATTTATTTTAATGATACCAATAGACACGAAACCCGTGTACTTATAAAACAATTGTTATAATTAATGATTTCATAAAAAACAACTACAACGAAATTATAATTTTTAATTTATAGTCAGGTATTGTGTATTATATTTTATTGTATTTTTTCAGCCAGAGAACTATTTATAAAAAAATTTCAATTGATTATTATTTAATAAAATATTTTACCTTAGAATGCAAAAAAAGGATTATTTACGGTTCAATTAGTTAAATCAATGGAAATATAAATTCATATAAAAGTGCATATAAAAAAAAAAAAAAAGAAAAATTCATTAGAAATTATTTAATTCTTAATTTATTTAGTTTACCAATACATGAATATCAGCAATAATAAATACATTTTATCACGTTTTATTATTATTTTTATTCATTTCTGGTGAATAATTAATTAGTCGTAGTTTTTATTTTATAAATAATGCTAAGGTGCTTTCAACAATTGAAAAATATAGCACTAAATTGAAAAAAAATGAAAACACTAAAAATTAAGATTAGATAAGTTTCAAATTTTTAAAAAGCTTAGAATTTAATAAAATACAGTTATGGTTATTTTATATTTATTAATAATATTGTACTTATTATCTATAGTGTAATATTATTAACTTATAAATCTTTGATATGATTTTCTTTATGCTATTAATAAAATTATAATTGTTATTTTGTATACTGAGAATAGTATGTATTGTTTCATACATTTAAGGCATAGAAAATAGTTATTTTTGAGAGATAGTGTATTTAAAATAACAAAAGTATAGTCGTTATCAAAGAGATTCTGTACTAATAACAGAAAATATCAAATAACTCAGCATTTATAGATAAATAATCTAATATTAAATTCATTGATATATTAAAGAATAATAATGTTTGAATATTGATTTGAACAAATTATGTTCTACATTAAAGATCAAATTAATATTAAAATTAAAAACAAACAAACAGTGAACAATAATATTAAAACAAAGCAATTGTTTTATGTTATAATAATATTGTATACTGCAGGCAAAAGTAATATGGAACGATAAGTAACTATCATTGCCAATGTTTAGTTAAATATTAAAATATTAATAAGGTTACCGCCTACTAAAATGATACATTTACAGTGTTATAAAATAAGACATTAATGATGTAATCAACTTTGGAAAATTATTATAATTTGTTTATCTTTATTGGATTAAAATGCAATTATAAAATAGTTCATTTAAGGTTTCCACTATGAAGTTGTTCAGTTTCTGATTGATCAAAATAATAAAATTATCTACAAAAATTAGTTCTAAAATGTTAAGATTAAAAAAAAATATATAATCTGTTATTTATATAATATATTACATAAGTTACCACAATACAATAAAAATTATTTCTTATCAATGCTATATAAATATTAATAAAATAAAAGTAAAAAGATATTATTCTTATTTATAATAGTTTTATATGCGATTATATAATAATATTAAAAAAAAAAAAAGGCAGAAATCATTTATTATTTTTAGTTTTTGATGGATAGCTATTGTATAGTCTTATAAAATCGATAATTGTTTTTTAAATTAAAAAAAAAAAAAAATCATTTACGTTTATTTGTTTAATTGTTTCTCTTTCTCAAATCTCCGCTTTGTCAAACTGCTTAGCTATATTTCATTTAACTGAGATTATTGATTTTTGTTAGGTGGTTATTCAATTAACGGAGTTTTCAGAACAGCTATTGTTTATATAATTATAAAGAATGGAAAGCCGTGAGAGAAGTTTTTACGAGGGTCAATGTAAAACTATAATACATTTCATTTTCTACGCCTATTCATCGTCAATAATAATCATAAGAACTTTTATTTGGTGGTCATTAAATGTTCATTTTCGATTGACTATGCACGAAAAAAAAAATAAATAAAATACAGTAGAAGGAGGTTGAAATTCTAACTTCAAGATTCACTGACCGTAAAAGTTTAATGAATTTCCTGGCTGCATAAAAACTTTTGGACGTCCAATGTAGGTTGGTTGAACTAGATAGGAGTGAAAAAAGGGTGTGAAATACCTATCGAACGTTTTCATTTAAGCGACTATAAGTTTTGCAAAAAGCTATCGTTTCTGTAGTTTTTTCTTACCTTACCATAAATGTTTGCATAGAATTGTTGGTACATTGCTCGATTTTTAGCATTTTTTATAATAAATTTATAATAACTTTTTTTTATAATGCCAGCCGATAAATGTTAATAAATTAAAAAAAAACTTAACAAGGTAAATGATTATTTCTGTCGTATTTTTTATTATTTTTAAAATGATTTATGTTTTAATTTAAAGCAAAATAAATGAACGAATAAACCCAAAAGCACAGTTATTCAATCCAGAGATTATAGGTAATTAAAAAAATAATTTTAACCTCTGGAATATCATAGTAACTATATAAAATATTATAATCATTTAACGATTTTGAATTTATTGCGGCCAATATCGATGTTAATTTTTTTTTTTAAAGAAAACTAAAATTTTCACACAGAAACATACAAAATATCAGATAAAAAAAAAATTCGTTTATGTAATGATACGTACTTTTTTCCGCATTTTCTTGAAGAACTTATAATTTTGTATTTAGATTATAATTTAAAACTATATTATTCTTGTAACTAATTATATATTTTCAAAACACGTTCAAATATCTAACTCGGTGTGTGTTTTTTTTTAATTAAAAAAAAGAAAAAATAGCACAAATAATGAAGATATTTATATTGAAAATACACCATTAAATTAAATGCAGATACCTATTTCAGTAGTGATAAGAAAAAAAACAAATTATCAAGTGCTTGAATAATTTAAAATTTTCAAATATTATTCTATAATAATTTTAAGATATGATAATAATAATAATTTTTAATAATTTGATATATATGTATTATATTTCTTCTTGTTTAAGTATTTTACACATCTATATAAAGATATAGGAATATAGAAAATTGAACATTAATAAAAACATTACTAAAACAGTGTACTGCTCTAATGAGGAAAACATGACAGTCTCTAATAATCGTTTATGCGTTTTTAATGTATAGATATATTAATGTTTGTATAACAGCTGAGGGAGGTTAAATAACGAGTTTTTTGCGTTAAAAATTGTGTGTATCTAGTAATTTTTAATTTGAATCTCGACTGAGTGTTTTTTTTTATTACTTTTTTTCTTTGAATAAACATTTTTGTATTCATGATCAATAGCTTATTACAATTATATTATTACCATTTATAAATTCATATTCGCCATTGTTTTAAAATAATATGTTTCTAAATAAAACAAGTTAGAAACAATTTCTTCCCTCTAGTCTAAGAAAAGTTCAAGTATCAATAATACTGATCTCCAGAGTATTTGTAAAATATAAATCTGAATTAAAAGTTTTGGTTTTTGTTGCAGATGGTTTGACATACAATTTATAAATGATCAGTTCAAAATTAAACATTTGAAAGTCAACTAATTTTAGTGAATAGTACACAATAAGCAATAATAAAACTGTATAAAACACATGTCTTAATATTATGTAATGTTTAACATATTTGATTCTATTATGTTAAAAATAGTATACATTTTAACATAAGTAAAATGTATTTTATTTATAGTTTACCTTATTTTTAGAATTTTTATAGAAAATAATGCGCCACATTAAATTTAATTTAAAATACATAGATTTATATTTATATTTATTCAATGAAAACGGTTTTTTTTTTTTTAATATAATAAAATAATTAATTTCATTACGTACTATGTTTATTTATTATGCAACAATTATATATTTTAATATAATTGTTGCATAATATATTTTAATGTATCACAAATTTCCCATTGAATTGATATAAAATCATTATTCTGAACCGTTAGTCACATAAATTGTAGTCGATTTCCGTTTAACGAAAACGATTTCCCGAGGTGTAATAATTTTGGCAGAGAAAACGACATCAAGAACGCCGGCGACAACGAAGGGATGGAATCGGGGTTGGGCAGTTACGACCCAATGTTAATCGTCGATCCTTTTTTTCCTGTCCCGTTCCTCTTAACCCTCGCTAATTTCAAGGGAGTACGAAGACCTGGTTAACGGCATTCGTTTTGAAATATTACCAGTACACCATACCGGACCTGACACCTTCTATTCCGCTTTCTGTCAAGGACACATACACTCCCACGTGGGCGTCGTATCTAAAAGTTATCAGTTTCTCGTGGATTGATTAAATACAGCGCAGAAACTGCCTCAGGCTATAAACGTGCAATACTTACATTATATATATGTATATACAATATACATATACACACATGGTATTTTGTCGGTGATAGACGTGCGTGCTTACGTGCGTGCGCGCTGCATATGTCGGCAAAACAAAATCGTATGACCGGACGATTGATATTTTCAATATTTTAACTTAAGGCCTTCACCGCCGTCTATGTTTTCGACCGCCGTCAACGGATATGGTGGTGTGACGACGACGACGACGACGACTACGACTACGACGTCATCGGTAGTAGTGGTGGGGTAAGTGGTGGTGGTTGAGAGAAGGGAAAACTTCGCTGACGGGTATAAATGCGCCATCGCCGCCACCGAAGTCGGAGCCGAAAGCGAATAAGATTGATGATTGGCTGCTTACGTCGCCGCTGAGCGGAAGGAAGCAACCTTGATACTCTCCCGGTGGTAGCGGCGTGGCTTGCAGCAGCTACTCTGATGGATTGATGAGCGTTCTCTCTTTCCGATGGACCTATTTTGATTCCATCAGAATTATAATCGGATATCCTCTCCCACTCGCCTTCGCATAGCACTATGGTCAATGATCACTCCGTCACTAGTGACGTGGTTGACGCCACCGCCAACTACAGTCATCAAGAAAAGTCACCTTAATTATTTATCGTCGGCAATCGACTGCAACCTAGCCTGACCGTCGCCTTCGTCTTGCACGAAATTTCGTTGAAACTACCACTTCGTAATCGAAATAGACTTTTCGTGTTGGAAATAATTTAATGATACCGTTGATACCGTTGTTAATACGTTATTTTCAAACAAAAACAGTATAAACGTATTAAACTCGAATAACATTGAAACTGAACACCTAAACAAAAGATATTCCTTAGTGGCTGAAAATGACTAAGTCATGTGATCTTGGAAGTAATATTGGTCACACCTGTTGCTGTTGACGTGCTATGACAAAGGTGGTGAATGTAGTGAAGTATAGGAGCATCAATGACGGAGAGATTAATTTTATCGTTTTGATGATGAATGTAGTTACAGTACCATAAAGACTAGGTTTTTTTCTTTTAAGTAAGGTAACATTGGATGTAGAAAAAATTATCCAAATAAATGGTCTTCAATGGTCCGAAATTTGATAAAATTTATCTAAACTTAGTTTCATTAGCATATCAAAATCCATCCATTTTATAAATCTTAGTAGGTCAAACACAATATCAATGTTAATATAATACACGGAAATGAGTTAAAATGATTTATCGAAAGTCCAATCATTAATTGCAGGCATGTCAGATTAAATTATTTTTATTATGTAGATAATTCCTTTTTTTTTAGAAAATGATCTTTATGAATATTTGAGTAATTTAATAATATATTTCGATAAATATGATAAAAAAAAAAAAACATTAATTTAACGTTGTAATATAGGTACTCACTGAAATGTCAAAAATTGAAAATAAATAAACTTTAAAATATTGTATATATAAGTATGTTTTTAGTTTTAGATCCTAAACGGAAGAACGAATTCATTGGTTTTACAATAATGTGTGTTTTTCCTGTATTATTTGTATATTACATCAACTTTAGAAGCAATACTTAAAATAATAAAAAATAATAATACGGAGTAAAAAGATTATTTTCGCGACACCAGTTTTCGGGAAAATTGATTTTATTTTTAGTTGTGATTTAAAAATAAATAACTGTAGACAGTAGCTATTTGAAATGTTCACCAAATATTTAAATTGCCTTTTTCTAGACATCATATAAATTTAAAAATATCAACTCAACTTTTTTCAATTCTTTAATTTGTTTCTTTTTTTTAGAAAAAAAAAATTAAATGTAATACAAATGTATATATATAACTTTATTAGAAATAAAAACTAAGTATAGTATAAAGTAAAATTGAATTTTTATTAGCTTTTGAAGTTCTAATTATGAACAGTTAAACGTACAATATCGATTTCGTTTTAAATAATTTAGTAATTGTGTTGTTATTAAAAATGTAACTATATTAAGTGCACCTAACTTAACCTTATCCAATATTTACCTAACTTAATGATATACATAACATATAGGGAGCTGTTAGGAGTAAACAATAAAATTATTATTAAAAAAAAAACAAAAAAAAACAGTTCAACACACCGTTATATTACAGTATTTTATACCGTATATTTTTAGAGACAATATGCTTATTTATTGTTTCTAATCAGAATAATTTTTAATAAGTAAATAGTTAATTACTTAATTCAAATTTGTTAATATATCTAGTTAAAATTATTCTTATTATATTAATATTATTTTATTATACAGCGCACTTCATGACAACTACATAATTGAGTTGTCTATTGATTAGACTTTTTAGAAAGAAAGTTATTATTTTTCTATAAAAATGAGAAAAAACTATAAACAAATGAAATACGAGTATAATATGAGCATATTAGTAAAGCTTAGATAAACCCGTTTTTCCGAAGCTTTTTTTTTACTTAGTGTCATGAAATTATTTCGTTCTTAAAACAGTAATACATTTTTAAGGTTTGAGTATAAAAATGTCAAATTATATGAGAAAAAAAGTTGAGAAAAATGATTATTATAATTTAGTTAAAATATTGTTTTATACATACGTATTATTATTTTTAAAATGATTAATTTTAAAATTATAAATATATTATACATTTTTAAGATAAGTCATATTTTAATGAGCTTTTAAAAGTTAGATCGTTTATGTGTCATATGACTAGGCTATATACAAAGACAACATAATATTTTCATAATGGAATTTTTGTCTTAGAATTTGTAAATGGTCTACTTACATATAATAATATATATAGAGTAAAGCTTGTAGTATATTTCAAAAATTAAATTAACGTGAAATATAAGTAGTTTATAAGATTAAAAATATATAATTCATACTTCATTTTAAAAAATTTTATTTTTTAATAACACCGCTAAAGCAAGTAAACTAAAAATGTATAATTTCACATTTTCATATCAAGTT
Organism: Aphis craccivora; assembly: GCA_009835225.1. Classification (NCBI taxonomy): domain Eukaryota; kingdom Metazoa; phylum Arthropoda; class Insecta; order Hemiptera; family Aphididae; genus Aphis; species Aphis craccivora. Next base: position 97,007 of record VUJU01000024.1, read on the forward strand.
TATCATTTCCTCTTGTTTGTGTGTACATATATTTGGCGGAGAGTTCCATTAGATAATTTATGCATACTGAGTATTAATAGGAAACGACATTTTAGGATTTCGTATTTCTTTGCTGAATTAATAGTCACTAAAAAATTAAGTTTGTATCTTAATATGTACATAGATTAAAATAAACAATTCGTTTTTTAGTTTTTCATAAACTTGATGATTTTCGCAAAATCAATAATGTATAAAAATTCAAATGAGATAATGAGATAATAATATGTATTATACTTATTTATGATGTTCAATTTCCTATCACAATTTAACATAAATACAGAAAAAAAAATAACTGAACAAAAGTTTGTGCCCAAAAATATGTTTTGAAGTAATAAAGGTAAAAATCTAATACAATAAATTATTATGTATAATTTTCTAATTTTTTATTCTGTTTAATAATAAAAACAAAATAAATAACAAAATGCATTGTTTTATTTTGGTTATAATAGGGGGTCAAAATATTAGTCCCTTTTTATTTTTATTTTTTAAATCTGGGTGACACTTATACTTTAAATCCCATAACATATTATATCACAAATTGTGTTCCGTCGTTCCATGTAGTAATATCATATTATAGTACTCAAATAATTTCATGAGATACAGTATTTCCGTTATATATATATAAGCATATACGCTACAACATTATCATTATTTTTTGGATTTATGGTTAACAGTATAGAACTTTTTTTGATAATGTTTTTATATTTACTTATAATAAATGCAAAATGAATTAGTTAAGCTCAAATGATTGTGGTTATCCTCATGGAAAATTAAAATATCAATGCGTTGACGTTAACCAGAATTTAAACCATCAATATTATTTCATGGATAAGACGGGCTTTGTATTTTCATCCGATTAACATTACCATCTTGACAAAGCTAATGATTAATTAATCATGATTTTATATATTTTAATTCACATATCAAAATATACGAACCTATCGCAATAATGCATTATTTTTATTTTAAATCTAAACTCATACTTTGTAGAATATAATATTGTAATTTTTTTTTTTTGTATTACAAAGTGCATTTTTAAAACTAATTATTTACTGTTTAATTGTTGGCACAGTAAACGAATGTAATTATAAATATTATCTATTTTAATCCAGTGAGATAAAAGTAACTTTAAATAACATATAACACGTGTAACGCGGTTTTTGTATATTTAAATACCATAAAATACCAGGTTCATATTTTTATAAAATATCGTTTCGAAACAAAACACAGATGATGCTTTGTGAACGTTTAAACCAATAAAAATGTCAACATAACGTGAGAAATGTGAACGACAATTATGATATTCAGTTGAGTGGGACCGGCCAAAATGTTTCCCTGGGAAATGTTACCAACTTAATTCGTGAGTCTCTGAAAGGAGGGTGGCAGAACGAGAGTAGTTATCGTGTATACGTTCATTTTTCCAAGTCTCATTGCATTCGCGCCGCGACTATAGCCTTTAAAACCACCCAATTTAATAACAACAAGACAGATGAACAAAACGTATAGCGTAATAAAGCGCAAAATTCTTGAGTACATTCTGTCGTCAAACTCAATCAACCGACTATAAATCCCACAGCGCCATTTTATCCTGTTTTTATTGTGGTTGGAAAAAATATTATATCCTTAAGACCGGTGTTAGAAGAGAAAGGAAAAACTTATTAAAATAACCAAAAATATAAGTAGATAAAAAAAAAAAAAACAACAACAACATTTTGTAACAACGGTTAAACCGAATATTATTTAGATCAGACATTATTAAACACAAAATGACTCAAAGACCATAATAGATCCTTTTTATATTATTTTTCTTACGTAAAATGATAAGAATGACAAGTTTTTTTATGAATTGGGAGAAAATGACTGATAGAGCACATAAATCGATTTGAGAAAAATCTATAATTAGCTTTATAATAAATCATATTCAATTGAAAAGTCGATATCCGACAAGTGACAGTACCATTGTTATTGTGAACCGTAAAAATATTTAAAGACGGACGACAAAACCAAAAGACGTCTATTTGTAACAATTGAAACTAATTGTTTGCTTTTTCACTTTTCAGATACCACAGTTATATTTTACTTAGTAACTTCATACTGATTTTTTTTTTTTTATATATATACTACTATTATTATTTTTATTTCACTATAACACAGCTGATTACGTAGTCGAGCGTCATTATTGTTACTCTCGTAAATCGATGTATCCCTCACAATATAATACTGAACGATTTTCTATATTTTACAAGGTTTAGCGTTTCGCCACGCCATGTCTACGTTTCAATGGTATTCGTGTCTCCGAATCGCACACGACAAACAAGTGTGGTCGTAGGTCGTACCGATTTATTATTATTGAAGATATTCTGTTTCGAGTTTCTGACCTTATATAATGCACACGTCATTAGACACGGAAAGTTAGAATATTTCGAATCCTCCCCACCCCAGTGCCCTACTAGCCCGGTAACAAAAGCAGCTCTCGCTCCTCTGCCATCCCATCGTGACGTCGGCGGACGGACTTCACGCGTCGCGTTTCAGCGACACGCATGGTAGCCCATTCGACTTGGTCGACCGCCAAATTTCGTCGTGTACATAACAATAATACGGTCCCTCGAACCTGCGTCGTCGTCGCGTCGCACGCCAAGCCAATATAATAATACTATACGCGTATTTATCGTGTGCGTGTTTATGTAGTGGTTCGAATTTTTTTTTTTCATATTAATATCCCGATGCGTACAATGGCAGTGCACGCGAAAACGATAATTTCTTGTGCCGACCGTTGGACCGTATAAAACCGACGGGGTACGTTTTTTTTCTCGTCAAATCCTACGCTTGCACACGTGTAACAATGAAATAAAACCCGTGTATAAATACTCGACGAGACACGGTTGGTGTATAACATAATATGATATTATTTAGTTGAGACGGCCGTCTAAGGAGGGCTCAGTATTCGATATATAAGTCGGCCGGGTTTTCATAGATCTTGAAAACAACTATAATGGAAAATAAACGACTTTGGACGCCAGTGCGTATACTCTGCGCAGTTGTTATATGTTCCTCGTGTATTCTTCTACCTCCGCGAATATATTCACCTTTTGCGGTAAGAGAAGGTTTCGTTAAACCGCAACCCGAACCGCGGTTACCATCGCGATCGGTCTCGCGCGTGTTTACGCATTTAGATATCGTCCGTCGTAACGCAACACGGTATCAATGAGCATACCTATATGCCCAATGATATGGATACAAACCGATTTATGTGATTATAGTAACTCCCCAAGGCGGGTTTCAAAACGTTTTAATTGTTGCAAGTTTTTCAATTTCAAATGCGTTTGGACAATAGCCGTATTCCCTACTGATGTAAATATGACTTCTTTATTCTGTTTGAGACTCAAAAAGTGTCCGACTGTTTTAATGGAATAAATTATTTTTCTTTTGCACTTTTTACTGATTTGCATGGTTGATTGAAATTGTTTACTGTTCTTTTGGTTGAAAACTGTAATGACACTATATACAACACTACAAAATATATTTGCGTCTACACTGATGCAAATGAACGTATCAAAGCAAAAGCGAGCGTATAAACGCTCTAATTAAAAAAGTTTAAATCTATGCGTATTATAAATTGTTTTAAACACGCTAAAGAATGTATATAATGAACATAATATTATAATTATCATCTCATTTAATTGGAAATATTTTTTAAAAATTTAGATTATGTATGTTAGTAGACGTACTCTTGCTTTCCTTAATTGAAGAATAAATGACTGAATTTCAATTCTATTCAAATGTTTAAAAGAATATTTACATTTTTGAATTATATTCTAAAACTTTTGAGCTTTAAAGTTTTTAATTAAAGTAAGAATAAATATTTTATTTTTAATTGATCAAAGGGAAATAAATAAAATATAACTAACAACTATGGCGTTTGTGAAAGAAAATTGTGCTTCACTTATGTGTGTAGGTAATTATTTCAGTATTCTAGATTATTTCAAATATTTAAATTTTAAATTAACAAATATTAACAGTTTTTTTTTTTTTTTGGAATAAAACTAAATTACAAGATTTAAGAAGGATTATTGATCCTATTTTTTTTTACTTGATGAATATTATTTTTTTTTCATTTCATTATTTTTCTATAAAATAATTAAAAAATTTAATGATAAAAAACACGGATTACGTGGTTCCCACTTTAAACATCATATCTTTTGGTGAACAATAAAAATATATAAAACCAATATGACTAGGAAATAATATATATATAAGTGAATTTATTATAAATCAATTTCTACATAGGTTTAATTGAAAATAATTATCGCTGTTTAAAAATAAATAACTAACCTGATTATAATGTGTATAATTATCTAAAAATATAATACTAAGCATTATTCTTCGTTGTAGTATGAAGCCTTTCAAAATTTGTTTAGATTTATAATATGTTATAAAAATATTATCTATTGATCAAAACTTTATAATCTAGGAAGTAAGAGATTTTTAGTACGAACTTAACTTTATCAATTTTAACTGCAAGTAGTCTTAAATAATATGTAAGTAATGTTTTCATATAAAATTGTCAATTATCTAATACATAACATTAAACAAAATATATGTTTATACTTATTATTATAATTATTTACTATTATTTTATGTGTATATATAAATTATACATTTTATTTAAAAATAGAAATATTATATACTTAGTTAAATAGCATATTTTTTTGTATTTAACTAAAAACACATAATAAGCTTACGTTTATTATAAATTATCATAATATAGTTAAACACTTATAATAAAAAATTAAATTATATGATTGTTTTGTAACTGAGAATATATAAAAAGGTACTTGTAATGTATACAAGTACCTATAAGTATTTGTTATAATATATGAATATTATTAACTTTAAAATTATATAATTGTAATATTTTTTTTTTCAGTTATATTGTAAATATTGGAATTAACAAAAAAGATAAAATTAATAAGCTATTGCTCAAATAAATATAAATCGCATATTTATTAAACATAGTATTTTTACACACTACACATGTGTAACATATATAACTATACTATAAAATACGGAAGTGAAGTGACTTACTCATATTTTACATTAATTATTTTTTGAGGTCATGGTTATCGTATTGTGTTTCATAATTTTAAGAAAAAGCAACCAAATTAGTCATTTAGTTACTGCGTTCTATTTTTATTAGTAACTACATATACATAACTACGAGATGTCCTTGTGATAGTTGAATCAAAAACCTATATACTAAAGACGTCAAGATAGAAATAAGATTTGAGTCACTCGACGACAACTTGAAAGTGTGTTAGTCATAAACCTTGAGATCACGTAAGGACAAGATAATTTATACATGAGCAACGTTTCTATCAAAGAGGTAGTTTATGCTTAGTTTAGATTAGGTTAGGTGAGATGATATAATAAAAACAAATTGGTCATCGCTTGGGGTGTATTTTATTGAATATTCCACCAGACAAAGATAATATTATAGATGGCAATTGTACTATAACTGAATACCACCGTGTATAATGTACACATTCATTCAGAAAATAAAATGAAACAAGGTATATACAGTATAATGTACATCAAAAACTATATCATTGCAACGTCATCAAATATATAATAAACACAGAACATATAAAAATTTACGAATCCAATCAACCCTCTATAACACGTAGGTAAGTTTGATTTGCGAATTTCAATATTTGTTATTTTTATTATATCCACCAATCTACACTTTTTAGAATTACGCTCGAATGCATTTATGCGAATGTATTTCGAGTAGAATCAATTACGAGTATATAACATTTATATAATATCTAATTTTATAATACTATGGACTTGACGTAGATACTTAATATTATCGAGCGTAAATAGTCGTACGCAACAATAGCAAGGGAAATTTATTGGAATATCATTATAAAGAGACCAACCTTAGTTTGTAGTAGTATAGGTAATTTTATTTTCATGACAGTAAGCCGAATGCTAAAATTAGGAAATTTACTTAAAACATTTTATTTATTTTTCCTCTGTTTTACTGATATCAAATATTATTTTAAAAATATTTTATTTATTATAAGTACTTAGCTATCAGTTTTGATATGTTTTATTTATGTATAAATAATCTTAAAATCGTATTTTATTATACATTTATAAATTATTATAACATTTTAATATTGTGTATCCTTTAGGTATTTAATATCAGCTAGTATTGTGCATATTACTAATTTACATACACTAATTTACCAACTGTAACGGTTATCCTACCGGGTTATTTACTTTAAAAAAATAACAAAAACAAATATAATATGTCTAGTTAAATCAATTGTTATTAAATAAGTAATTTTAATATTATAAAATTTATTATGCTATATTGTATAGTATCGTATAGTATTGTATAGTAGGTATCAAATGAAAATTCTTCAACATTGATATTTCTTAAAAATTCGAATTAAATGATAGTTTTACTAGCTGTAGTTAAATAATATATCATGTGATCAAGAACAAATTTAATCGTTTATTTGTCTTTATACATGAAGCAGCTATTTTGTTTTGGAAATTTACAGAAAATAAAATAAAAATGTATTTTACTTTTTAACTCAGTTTAAAATAAATACGAATAGTTTCAAGAATATAAATGTCTGAATTTCAATTTATTTATGTATATAAAAAATAAATAAAATTGTTTTATAATAATAATCATAATAAATGTTATTATTAAATTGTTGTATGAATAACACGATTTTTTTTTTGTTTTAACGATAAATTATTTAACTGAAAATAATTATATGTTAACTTACAAATGAATTTTGGAGTAAACAATACTCATACAATGCGTGTGAGATAGTAAACACAATAGTGTATTTAATATATTCTCAAACTATTTAGGCGTGATAAAATGATTGATGTTGAAAACTTTTTTTGCTTTTATTACTATACTTAAAACTTTATTCTAAAACAATTATAATAAAAAATTAATAACTTGTAGTATACAAAAATGAATGTGTTTCAGGCTCCTTGGATAGAGAAAATTTATTGAAAGCTAATAAAATTTACTGTGTGCTATTTCTGTGAATTTCTCAATGAATATATTCTTATTAAATAACAAAAAAATAACACTTTTCAATAAACTTTGGACTTTGAGTATATGTTTTCTTTCCTTTTGACTTTATTTTCGCATCTATCGAGATTTCAACTTCAAGAAATTTTCTCATTTTATGAATCGACTGACCTTTTTTCGTTGTTGAAAACGTTTCACACTCTCAACGTGCACTATAATAGTGATACTAGGCCCATAGGAGACGTTTTACTCTAGGATTATATTTGTTCTTGGACGGGGTATTTCGACAGGGGTACATTCGTTACGGGCCATTGGTCGCACGTCCATAAAAGTGGAATGTACCCGTCCAACCCGGTAAAAATACTGGCAATTTCAAAAGAGAAAAAAGTTTTAAGAATAACGACTGTTAAATTCATTGATAATAAAATATAATATCACCTTTGTAGTCCACATACAAAGTTAGTTTCTGTTAAAAAATATAACATAATATTAAAATTTAATTAATTATGTTTATTTATATAATTAATTACATAATAGGTTCACGTAATTTAAGATTTTTTTCAAACTAAAAGTAATAATGGAGCTCTCATAAATTATGTTTGGAACTTATTATGAAGATATTATAGTAAAATAAAAAAATGTTTAAAATTGTTTTTAATTGGTTGATTATTTAATAGCTAACATACATTTACTATTAAAATGATACCATTATGCTTATACATATATACTCAAACTAATCTAGAAAATATAAATCGCCTAATTATTACAATAAAAATCTACTACATGGTAGATACGTATTTTTAAATGCTTTTAAGCATAATGATATAATAATTTAATACAGATTATGTATATATATATTTATTTGAAAAATATTACGAGATTGAAATTCAAATACACAATTATTAAAGAATCTCAAAAATTTTAATAAATATGATTAAAATATATTTTTTTTAACGACTTAATGAACAAATTTATCTTACTAATTTAAAAATCATATTAATATTATTTTCAGTGAAAATGGAAATATCCCAAAACTGTTCAAACCATTTTATTCTTTATAATAGTTCATTTTAGTAATTTATGGTATTACATAATATAATCTGATAATATTTTTATCGAATTATTATAAATATATTGCTATAATAAAATAAAAAACTTGTATAACACAATATTTTTTTATGATTTGATATTTAAGAAAATATCATTGAGCTATGTTATAATATATTATAATGGATAAATAAATAAATAAAACGTTAGAATAAATTTAGAATATTGTAACCAGTTTTGAATTTGATAATTTTTTGGTTACGTTGGATACTGAATACATCATCACCTACACAGTTGTGTAGCGAAATTGCATATGTTGAACGCCGTCATACTTTCCAATATTCAATTTTTCTATAAGACAAGTCTAAATATAGTAAACACTAAACAGTTTTATGTTTTTATTTAGATGATTTCTTGAAACTCAGGTATATATAAGTGTATATATATATATATATTTTCCTAAATGACTTTGTGTAATATGTATATATTTACTACACAATCTACATATATTTGTTTAACCACATACATAATATTTAAATATATAAAAGGGTACCAGTAAATGTCGTTGAGTACAAACTGCAAATTCTATCTACTGATAATTAAGATTTTAATACGCAATTCATACTAAATATTATATCGTATTTCATGCCATACTTAATACTATGTAAACACGTATTAACGGTATTAAAAAAATATAATTATATATATATTTATTAAACATAAAATTATCACTCCGTCTAGCGAAAAAAATAACTTATGGGTATAATTAATAAATAAATTAATCATTTTAACGTTTAAAATTCATATAACACATGATTGAATACTCATAATGACTTCAATTTTCAGTAATTTAATTCTTTTTAATTAAAATGACTTTATGCATTGGAGGAAATTTCCAAATAACTCAACATTTTAGACGATTTTAGTTAGCGAATTCAGGCACGTTTTTATAACGATGTAAATAATCCCCATTTTCAATGGCAAACGTTTTATTGGATTTTTATGATCTAAATAGAATTTAACGTTCTTCTGAATATAAAATAAAGTCATTGCCAATTTTCAACCTCGTTAAATTCGAAATAACACTGTAAATTATATGATTATATTTATATATAGGCGCTTCGAAATCGTATTTATTTTATTCGAATACGACAGTGCATATATTATTATCATGATATATTCGTACGTCAACCGGGATGTTAATAATTTCGTGGACAGACATGATACCATTAAACGCGTGTTGTGTACAATAATACGCAGTTAATATTAAACATACAGTGCATATAACATAGGTGTGTACGGCGCGTTGATAATATTATGTAAATATTAAGATATTATTATGTTAACAAACGGATTTTAAAAGTTCAACGCCATACATATTCATATCGTGAGGGTGCGCGAATACACGGGGTAGGTATACATTATAATAATAATATAGCATAGTATAAATACACAGTTAAACACGTTTGACCATGTGCACCGGCTTGTCGCGGTACGGTCGTGTGCGGACCGGAAACTTTTTCTTCGACGCAAGTCGGTATTGTCGCCGGGTGAACTGTAATCTCTATGCTAAATTCCACGATTCCAGCAGCTAACGATGGCAGCGTTGTGTGTGTTTAAAGGGGTTACGATCGAAGGTTTAACCGGGGCGGCAGTGTTCGACTACAACACTATACACTCTATATAGGTGCCTATAATACTACACGAACGAGAGCATAAATGAAAAACACAAAACGCAAAAACACTTTTGTAACTGCAGTTTATATAGTCGCACCGTCCTTGATTCCTGTCTATGTTCTATTTGGTGACTTAAAACAATCCTCTGAAGTTTTCAAGGACAGTTTTATAAAGATTTTCTTCTATTACACATTCACGGGTCTTAAATATATATATGGAGATTTCAAGTTTTCCAAATCCGTAACACAAGATATGTCTTTTAAAAGAAAAACGCTTGAATATTATTATTATTATATTACCGCCCAAACTTTATTATACATAGAATTTGAGTTAGTAAATGTCAAAACAACACAGTCCCATCTAAATGTTTCACAGCGTATTTAAGTATAATATTATAGACAGATAAATTTCTTGAAATTGAAGTTAACGATATAGAACATTTATATTTAATATTATACTTATAGTTAATTATTTATTATTATCAGCATTACACGTTATTGTATAAAATTTAAAATTGTGTACTTTATATAATTTTGTATAATTAGTGTAACATATTGTACTATCAGCTACTTTATTTTTGTGAACTTTTAACGCTTAAAAGAGTAGGTATAAATTATATTGTTTTAATCATCGGGTTTATCAAAATGTTCATGAAAATTACATAAATCAAAATAAATATAGGCTACAATTTAAAAAAAAAAAAAGATTAAAGGTAATATCAAAACGTTTTTTGTATCAAAAAATAATAATGTTTACATTTTTGGTGAAAAACAATAGAAATTAGTTTTCTTAAATAATAAGAATCTTACACTAAAAAACCATACTATTTGTATTATACAGTTTATAATATATTGTAATTTATATTTACAAAATTTAAATTTAAATACCAAAGACATATAATATTATATGAATACCTTCAATATAAAAGTTGTTAATTATAACTTGCATTTTATTTGGAATAATTTTATCAGCAAAATCCTTTGTCATGGATATTGTCCTTACCTGAAAAAAAATATGAAAACTAATTAATACTATTTACATATTCTGTTTTTTTTTTGTTTGGATATTGGTATTATTATCACTATTTCTGTTTATTAAAAACACATGTTAAATTTTATTTATGTAAAAACTAATAGTCTTAAATAATAAACTTGTTAAAAATCAGATAAATGAAACCTTTTAGGCAAATTATTATTTTTATTTTTTTAATTAGTATCAAATTATAAATATCTTCATACAGTGAATTTAATTATTTTTCTAGTCTTAATATGTATAATTGTATTGTGTAGTCTACTACTTTTTATACTTCATTCGTTCTTAAAAAAATAAACATACTTTATTCTCCATACAAATACATAATGTAATAATAACATACACGTGGTATCATAGAGCGTGAGTTTTAACTTAATGGGTAAGTTGCTTGTGTTATTGTATTAATAATCATGGAAAAAGCACATGCACAATATTGTTCATTTCATTTGTAACGTAGCCATTAAGATGTTAATTAAATTCATTAACTACACAAAACTAAGACAATAACTTATTTCATCTGAACATTAAACATTTTCTAAGAACAATCTTTTAGTTTTTAATTCACTAAAGGACGCGTCAACGAGGTTAAATTACGTTTACGGTCACACTACAAGCATCTCACAGTGGAATAATAATATAGGTAAGTAACAGCGTATCGAACGAACGACTACGAGGACGATGTAATTCACAGAAAAAAAATGTAATATCTGTGGAATATCTACATTAAGGGGATGATGGAACATAATATTGCAGCTGTATTGGATCAGAAGTACCCAATTTTCAACTATCACATTCTAATATTACTAGTATGTGGAAACGATTCTATCATACATAATAAGTAATAACTGTGCATAAAATTTTGTATATAATCTACGTAAGAAGAAACACTTATGTGTAATCATTTATTTGGATGTTTGTATTTGCAATTTTTAAAAAGGTAGTCAATGGTGTAACGGACATGTTTCGTGTTATTAAATTAATGTAAATACTTTTTGAATTCAACGAATGATGATAATTTAAGTGAACATAAAAAGAAGATTCTATGCAATACAATGATTAGGAACAAATATTAGAAAAAAAAAAAAAAACGATAATTGATTAATTTGTTAGGATTTCTATAAAAATAAATGAAATAAACAAACAATAAGCGCCTTCTTCAAAAGCATTTTTTTTCTATTAGGTAACGTTATAAAAATTCAATTTTTTTTTTACTTTCTTTCAATTTATTTTTGTAATTTTGATATATTAAATTACGTTTGGGTTTATCTTTGCATAGTCACGTAAAAGTAAAAATAAAATGAAGGGAATACGATATAAAATTATAGTGTATATTCTTGTGACGCCTAATTGTAAAAAAATATTTCAAATTGTTAAATATAATGGAGCGACAGTCGATGTGAATTATTCTTTTATAATTTCATTGATGTTATTTGACCACATCGGTAGTCCATTAATACTTTATAGGTACTTGAAGAATGTCTAAAAGCAGGAAAATTAATTTTTTCGGGAAGTGGGGGGGGTTAAAAATAAAAACACAGAACATTCGGTTATATTGTCCCAAGGAATGGACCACGAGTACACTTGTGTACAGTGGATTAATGCGATTAATGAAAGTTAACCGACGTGGACCAGAATCTTAGACTGGTTTAAATTGTGGTGTTAAAGAATAAGTAAACAATAAACGTCAAAAAAAGTTAAGACGTTTCGGTCAATGTTTCCACGTTATTTTTATTCCTTTTGTTAACTCACGCGTCCGTTGTAGTTTTCCTTTTAATTTTCATCTCTACCGTACATCCAACCCCCAACACAACCCAGATCATAATCCCATCCTATGTAAAAACTTGTTAAGGAGAATTGTGCAAACCCGTCTCAGAATCAGATTCATACCCTATATAACGTATATATTTATTTATATTTACCGAGCCTCCGTCATCGCTGTAACACTTGGCAAGAAAATACTGCATACGATGGCGTAGATTTAATACGTTTTAATATTATCACTCTTATCTAGCCTGTTTTTCTCGGCCTTGGTATTTTTATTTCTCATTTTGTTTCGAAAAATTTACCTATGCATTCCTCAACGTTATAGACGCCGTAATAATGATGATACACGGGGAAAAGCGATTTTATTTCTCACCTACCCGACTGAAAGTGCCACGTGAAATTAGATTTTAATTTTAGACAATTTCTATCATTCAACGTCTTGCTAGACTTTTTCCAGGGAGATATTATTTTTTGCAACTATTTAGCAATCGTTGTTCTCCCTTTTTTAAATAGGTCTTGTTCTACAATACGCCCCACGACCCTATGTTGTTTTGCACACAACGTTGTAACATGGTTTATTACACGGATGTAGTTATTTTAATTTTAATGGAAATTGCTTAGATTTTATGATGTCATGTTGAATATTGGATTGAGGAACAACGATACCAACAATGATGATCTTTTAAAGTTATTCAATTAATTTTAAAACATTTTTACACTAATTAAATGTTGAACGTCCAATGAGCAGTAAATAAATTGAACTTTTCATAACTGTTATCAGGAAGTTACATTATATTTATATAAAGACAACATTGTATTTGAATTTTGAAATTTTTCCTTATGGTTAAACAGTATTTAAAACTAAAAACTACTAGTATCTGAAAAACGTAAATACTATAAAATTGCATTAACTATTTTAAAAATAATTTTTAAATTATTATGTGAAACGAATAATGTAAAGGTTTTACAATAATGATTTATTTTTTATCTTTTATGGCAAACACTTTTTGGGGGCCAAAAGAGTGCTTCAGATGTTTAACATTGGACCTTTATAGATCGTAAATCTTATCTATATGGTGCTTTGAAGAGGTAATTTTCGGATTTTCTTTGTAGTTTCCCGAAGCATAAGAAAAAAACTGACAACAACATTTTAAAATGTTTGAAGAAAAATCAACAAGCTCTGTTTTGACTGGGCTGAACTCAAATCGTTATTTAAAAACGATCATTCCATATAAATATTATATAGTATGGCATGTGTACCAAAGTAAACAAAGCTAGTAAGTACCTAAATCCAGGCATTGGATGTAAAATACGTGATTCTACGAGATATTAATAAAATACATAATATACGGTGATGGATTATGTTTTATAAAAGTGTTCAAATTTTTTCTACATTATTTTTACTAAAAAAAATATAAATATATACATAATTTAAACATTTTAATAAACTAAACTTTAATTAAATATATAATTAATTAAAATTTGTGATAGCATATTAATATATATTATATATATTGTTGACATAATACAAATGTGTAATATGCGAAATATTACAAATACAATTTATTCAATTTTATATAATTGATACGTTTTGTAAATATTTCATTTCTCTTTTTATAAAATTTGTAATTATGAATATCTGTGAAAAATAAATGACGATTTTATATTTTAAACTTAATTTTTTTGATTTGACAATGTATTGTGTAATTTATTAATACTAAACATTTCATTCTGAAATCCCATTTGAAATAGTTAACTTATATACCCATCTCAAAATGTATACATTTCGATATAAATGTATTACGCATACTAATAATAATGTACCTTATTGAAGGTAACTAATAATAGCAAATGTAATAAATAAACGAACTACAAAGGAAATGAATACTAAAAAGTTTTTAATATAATTTTAAAAAAGATCTAAAGCTGAAAATATTATCATGTTTGGTGTTGGGGAGACTATCAACGATGAATGCAAATATATAATAAATAAATATATTTAAATAGGTATAATGGTATATATTATACTTTGCAGAAGGACGACAAAATCCGATTTAAAACTGTAGGTAAAAGAAGTTTTAAAAGGCGAAAACCTCTTTTAGCTACCAACCACTGACATGGTGGGAAGGAAATTTATTGAACAAGAAGATAATATTAAAGTGGAACTTCTGCCGAAGGAGACATGAGTTCCAATTATCGTGTACGGTCTGACTCAGTCTGAGGTGTTCCGCTTTTGTTCGGGTTTCAAATATCTGCCTTTTGTGCATGTACAAGACCGGAAAAAGGGACGCTACAGAAATGAATATATATTACATATATCCATATACTTATAGATAAATACATATGCGCGCATGCATACAGCGAATAGATATTTCGTTTCTACTTTTCCATTGGTTATAAATAACCTACAATGTAGAGCTGCGAATTATTTCCCCGACAATATTTCACCTAGATCTAACGTGAATATAGCCAATGGATTGTGGGTTTCCACTAACTCACACCAAGTGGCGTGAAACTACCGTGTAATACTAGTGCTAATGGTTCTTCAACCAATTTGACCGTCTCTCTTTTTTTTTTTTTACAACGGAAATATTGGAATTTTCAATGCACTGAAATCCAAATATTGTTAACCCTAAAATATAGTTTTTCAACAAATTTAAAATATTTTCAATTATCTGATCTTAATCATTTACAAGATAATATAATACAATACTTTTAATTTATGTCAGTAACATATCGATACTGAGAATCGTAAACATTTTTATCATAACTACATATACGTATATTTTGTCATGTTTTATTTATTTAAAAAGGCTATAATATGTTTTTAGATTCTGAGCGGAGTAATAAATTATTGATTTAACAGTAATGTGTGCATTTATGTATGTATGTTTATATACAATAGTTGAAAACAATTCTTCAATTTTTAATGTTTAATGTTATTTCTTATAACAAATTTAAACCATGAATATTTAAAAACATTATTCGCGGGACTGACACTTTTTACGAATATTTTTTTTTTCTTAAAATTTAAAACAGAAAATTTACAATAGGTATAAATAAATACAACATACAATAAGTAACTGATAATTTGATTATAGGAGTCACCCGATCGTGATACTCCAGCTTTACAGTAGAGCGAAATTTACTTGCTCATCCTTTTAACAATTCATTTTTACTACAAATTTTTTAGAATCGCTTTTATTATAAAAAATAATTCATAGTATATTGTATTTTCATTATGTAGATCACAGTTCTCAATGTACTATAATGAAAGTTGATATATATATATATATATATATATACATATAGATTCTTCAGTTAAAATAATATTGTATTATTAGTAGCTACATGAATTCTCATTTTTATTTACTATAGCGAACACAGAATTTATTTTACCCACAACTTTTAGAAGACTAAATTCTGAGAAATATTAATAACTTCAGAAATAATTTATATTTCATAAACATTTGCCAATTTCCCGCCAACGATCACTATACAACATGCGATTTATGTGAATTTTAATAAAAATATAATACTTTTGATACTTTGTGGTTATTTCAATAAAATACCATGCATATATTTAAACAGTTTTAAGAATTATACCCACAAATTGTGTAAACTATAGTAAAAATTGTCGTTACAATAACAACTTAACTCAATATTATATAACATATAATAAAATATTCATACAAAAAAAAAACAACAACAACAATTAACTTCCCATAGACACAGCGTACTATAACTTACTACCAATTACTACTATATCAGTTTATAAACATTTGAAGGAAAAATTGTGTATATAATTTACACAACAATTAAATATTGAATCTGGCTTTGTTACACTGTAGCAAATATAAATAGAAACGACGACGGTATATTTTACTGCCTTAAAACCAGCGTTCTTGTGATTTTTCGATATCCATATCCATATTATTATAATATTATAAAACGTATCGTCAATTAGACGACAAAAAATTAAATTATAGTGTACACGCAGTTGACAGTATAAATGGAGTTGTAAAAGCGGATCTGAAATAATGAACGGTGGCGATGTAAACGTTAAAATTAAAATTAAATTATTATTTCATCGTGTAAATGTACGCGTAGTATCCGTTTCAGTCAGACGCGTAGTAGTGACACATTGTGGTACACGCATATATATATATATATATAGTGTGCTGTAATATATTATTATATTAAAGGCAGTTGCGGCTGAAATCAAACGGCCCGCAGGGTCTCACGACTGCCCGTTCCGGACTTTGTAATGACATTATACAAAATATTACGTGTGTTGGCGTTTCGGGCTCATGGTCACGCACACACGATTGTTGGCGGTGGTGGTGTCCCGTTTGAAACGTTGCTTTTGGGGTGTTTAAAAAAAAAAAATAAAATAAAATTTTTTACATAAATATCACCAGTGGTGGTGGTCTCGTTGTCACTCCGGCTCTCGTCCGACCGACTACGTTTCACAATACGGACACGATTTACGTTGAACGACAGAAATCATCACGCCATATTCTTCGTCCCGTCTCGTGTTCCGGCGTCTGCGGTGACGCTTAATAAACCCAACTCGGGCTCGCCGGTGCGGGATTACAGTGCGGTGGCAGCGACCAGCCAGCACAGCAGCCAGCTGTATTCTAATACGCAAGCTTGCGTGTGCGTGTGTGTTTTTTGGAATGGATGAGTAGGGGGGGAGGTCGGAAACGGTTTTGCGGATCTCCGAATGCAAAAGTTGTAAATTTATCATCGCGTTTAATGCACACGCGTGGTATTACGCGGGCGCCTCCTAGTTTATCCGGCCCGACAACGTTTCATAAACCTCCCCGCTGTTTTCCAACCGCACATATTATTATATTTTCTTCGTCTCTCGTTGTTTCGCGACACCGAAAAATAGAGCGCCCGCGCACACATACACATACACATACACATACACACAAGTACACAAGTAACGATATTATTATATTATGCGATCCGGTCGGAGGTCGGTTTTTCCGGACCGTTTAAATCCTTTAACCCCCTCCCCTCTTCGGCCTCACGCCGGCAACCACCGCCGCCGATCACCGTACTGCACGACGTATAGTATAGGTCTGGTCTACGGCCGATACAGTCGCCGCCGCCGCCCTAGCTCAGCGCGATGGGATATATCACATATTGCATTATATATTTATACACTCAAATATATACATACGTACATACGATTATTATAAATCATTCGACTCGCGGCCATTCGGCTACAAGTATTTTATACGTGTGCGTGTGTATATATTATGCATTACAATAATAATATATGTATATGCACGCGTGTGCGCTCGCAGACCGCCCGAACACGCACGGCGTATAATAAATGTGTACGGGTGACATAATATTATGTTTCTGGGCTCGCGCGCGGATATGAGACCGGCGAATTTTCCGGCGATACACGTACGTGCGACGACGTGGTGGTGTGGTGCGGCGGAAAAATAAAACACGTCGCGCAGACGGAGCAGGGTAAAGGCGTGCGTGCGGTGTCTTTCAGCGGTGTCTGCATCTCTGCTGCTTCTGCTACTGCTGCTGTTCTTCGCCTCCGAGCGTGTGCCTCGGATAAATATTTGTTCGATCTTCGGAGTGCGCGTTCTTTTTATTTTATGAATAAAACATGGCAAACGGCATGGAGCTGCCGCCGCCGAATAGACACGTCAGACGGTAAATGACCGTACGCCCTTCCTGACGTTCACACCCCCCTACCACACCCATCACAAATGTGTTTTATCGCTTTGCATGGTGGGGGGAGGGTGATAGAAAAAAAGTAAAAATAACCTACCGAGAAGGAGAATGGCGCATGATTTGTGTCGTCCGCCCTCTCGCCCGTTGACGGCGATGCGGAAGAATGATAGAAAAATGGCGATAAAAACAACCGAGACGATGCGTCGGTCGTATAAATTCGTCGACGAATGCTGCACGCAATTTTACCGATCGTATAAACTGTGTTTCCAATGGAGTTCTCCCGCCTCCCTCCTGGCCGTAAACCCATCAATAGCGTCATTTTTTCCGCAAAGACGATTCCATAAAAATACACTCAACAATCGGCAGGTATATTGGAAAAGCGTAATTTTATTTTTAACAGTATTATTGACGAAATAAAACTGATGCAGAGACACACACGCACATTATCCGTAGAAATCGTATAAATTAATTTACTGTATTATGTATATTATTATCCTTCGACAACAAGTCGTCTCAATTAAAATTCTCGGTTTATATTATTGGTCGCCGCCTATGTAGAGCCGCTATATTTACATCATATATAGCTATTGTCGAACAAACAATTGGACGAAGTTATAACTTATAAACGCACATTGCGATCAAATCGTGTCGGTTTATATTTCTGCAATGGCATTGACTTTACATAATGATATGGCGCAAAGCGGAATCATGATATCGGAATTGTTTTTAAATTTAAATAATATTATTACAAGTGTTCTGAATAAAAATTGAAATACACCGCACTTAGAATTGATCGATATAATATATTCGTTTGCGAAGTAAAATATTGTGCCCTACTTTTCGTGCTCTTTTATTCTCTCTTTGAACATCACTGCGGTTTTCAAGCGCAATTCGTTATACTACAGTAGGCAATTTCACAGAGTTCAGCGATTTCACTAACATAGGTACACTATCTCTGCATCCGTATTGGTGATTGTGATTTTTTTCTTACTCTCGCGAAGAATTTTTTTTTGTTGATACTAAAATTATTGCATTGATGTATAGCTTTATATTAGGTACGTTTGATTCATAAGTTTGACACTTCAAACAAACATTTTAAACACAAAATGCTTTTACCTATATAAAATTATTTATTTTACAATCAGTTTTCTAAAAATTTATTTTAGCTTAAAAAAATACTAAATCATGAAATGTCCTTTAAAACTAATACTATACCATACCACATTACACAACAATAAACTATACTACCAAGGGCACAGAAAAAGTTTATTAAAATAATATATACGTTGTTTAAATATTTTTCATATGTTAATATTAAACATATTTTTTGACTGACATTTAGATTATAACTTTGTTTTTTTTTTATATACTTTTTTGTACCTATTATATTTAATATGTGTAGCTGAATTCCAGACATCTAAATAAGAGTTTCTTTAATTGTATAAAATCTGTTGATTGAATAAGATGTACGTTATATTGTAAATACAATATACCAAAATATGAATTCACATATAAATAAAATAATGACTGGTTAGGAGATCGCATTAAATACAATTGTATGCATAAAACATTTATTATTCATATTTTACCTTAGACTTTCTGCAGATTTTCATAAGTAGAAATGTATCAACTAAATAATAGTATATATTGACAATTTCTAACTTGATAAATCATAATTGTAAATACATGCTTTGTAATTAATTTTAATAAATATCAATGAATCACAGAAGAGTATAGTTTAAAGAAGATAATAACCACATGGAATTGTTTAATATCATACAACTAATAAAAGAAACTAGTTTTTTTTTTATTTATGAGTCATATCAAATAGAAAATTATGATACGCTTGGCATAAGTTTTTGACTTAAAGCCAGAAGTGAAACAATCCAACGGTGTGTAACAAATAAATGTAGATAATTTTTTTCAATGTTATTCTATTCGGGAGTTTGGTTTGAACTGTCTACAAACATGATAAAGTTAGATGAAAACTTTAAAACTTTTCGAAAAATGCACTGTTCTTCTCTGTTTGAAATCAGTTCTCTAATAAAACTTTTTTTTTTTTTTAATAAAAATGTATAATTAAGAAATTGCTATTAAAAAAAATATATATAAAATAAAAAACAAATCATTATTAAAAATCCAGTACATTATAACAAGATGATAGTTTATAGATATTTTTTAAGATGGTTTATTACTCAAAACAAGACATAATTATGGTATAATCAATTGTATACTATAAGTTTAATTTACTCAGAATTTGAATATTTATTGAAAACTCAATTGTTATGGAAATTATGAAATACCATTGCCAGACTCAGACTGAATATTTCTTGAGTTACATTGAATTGAAATTCATTAAAAATATTACTTAGATATATATATATTAAAATGACAAAATTTAAATATGTGCAAGTTTTCAAATTATTTACTAGTTACTTGCATAATAATATTGTATATCAAAATTTGGAGATTTATATATTTTTTTTACAAAAGGTGAACAAAATAAATATCAAATAAGTTCAAACATCATAATAATATTATCTAAAATTATAACATCGACTGTTATTAGTGGATTGAAAAAAGTAAGGGGATTTTACATTTAAGTTTTAAAAATATCTTAAGTATGTTACAATTAATAATTATTAAACATGATCTTACTTTACATATTTTAGTTTTTGTTTACTGACCTTTTAGTTCCATTATCATAATATATAAATTTATAATTATTCATTTATAATTTATGGTTAATACTTAATGCATTTTCCATACGAAAAAGTAGTATAATTGTATGTTAATCATATTAAAAGCCAATCGATTTCAATAGAGTAATGACACACAAAGATAAAAATGTTGCACGGCGCTCAAAATAGGCAATTTAACTACAACAATTTCGAATAATAATAATTTAATAATTGTTTCGATAGTTTCATATTTTATGCTGCCTAGTAGACGCCCTAATATGGCGAATCAGTTTTTATATCATCGACGAAATTTTCAAATCTAATAGCGGTAATATTATGTGTGAACGACTCTTGTTGCAAACTTGCAATCAAAGTATTATTTATGTATTTTCGTTATTATACGACCGCTGCGGTGTCGGTGGAGGCGTCCGAAACGGACATAAATAAATAAAACTCGAACTATCGAAAAATTGAGCGCATTTGATAATATTATAAATTTCAATAACTGACGAAACGCTATTCGTTTTCATTAGACTCGATCGATTCGGTCTACTAAAAATAAATCGTAACCAAAGTGTTTTTACAACCCTACGCGTACGAAATAAGTACATAGGACGTCGGTTTTCCACCGAAAGATTCACAATGCCTCAGCTATATCACCTCCGCCATTGCCACTAGCATTACGACTAATGCCGTCATTAACTGAAAAATGTTAACAGCCGTATCGTTTTTCTTTTGTACGTATATAATGCATACACTTTACGCGTAATTCATTTGTCAGCCATTGTTTTATTGCTACGCGTCCAATTTTACGAAAAGGAAAAAAAGTCGATTTTACGGGAACCGGGAGATATCGATTTGTTTTAGGTCGGCGATGTTTTACAAATCGAGTACGGCGGCGGCACGCGTTGTATCGCGCATTTTTGGTAAATCGTTTGCAGGATACAAAGAAAACAACGTACCACAGGTATAGTAATAATAATAATAGGTACAAACGAATTAATGGAGAGCAACCGAAAAAAAAGAACATTAATTAACGTGCATTTGACAATATCGAATAATATACGCAGGGAAATCATTATTCATCGCCGTATTATAATGCGCTCAGATACGCGAACCGAGAGACAGTGTCAAGTGTAATAAGTAATGAGTTTCCTGATACCGCACGCGGCCATAATGTCACGGTGTCATGATTCAATTCGCTAAGGGTGCTTACTATCGCACGATTTTAGTTTCCAGCCGTATAATAACACAAATCACTGTTCAACCCGGCCAAATATTTCTCGCCGTTAAAACGCGCGCGCTCGTTGTTGACGAATATTACAGATACGCGCGAATAATGGTGATATAATATTGTAAACTGTTTACTTTTCCGATGTTGTTTTGCTGTTGCGGTCTTCGTGCGACGCTTCGTAAGACGATAATTTTGGATGTTCGCCGTGGCCTGTGCATCCAAACAGCCTATTGCGAAAACAATGCCTGTACATAACTATACAGTCGATTGTTCGTGACGAATAGGAATTCCGTTTTTTTGTTTTTTATGTCGTGCTACGATTATTATACGCGTCACGGGTCCGCGAGTTTATCGGCAATCGGAAACCGTACATTATCGTTTTTGCTCGTCCGTCGTCCGCGCACAAAATAACTGCAAAACCGTAGTCGGATCGGTGATTAAAATATTGGCCGTGTGTAACTACCCGCACGGCCGTTTGCGGAAACCACGGTCGAAATTCATTACACCGCTGATGACACACCCTCGCAGTTCCACGACCCTTGTACTATATTATTATATTATTAATAAAACAAAAACGTTGGGGAAAAATAAAATAATAAAAACAGTATCCAACGCGATCCGTGCCGGCCGGGTCATTAAAACAAATCATACGCCCTCCGGTGTTCAATATCACGGGTTTCATCTGATATTGATGGCCACACGTTCCACTACCGTCCGCTTCGACTGCGCTCGTAAAATCGTCACTCTACCCGCACAGATTTTCACACGTTCCCTCTATTTCCACGTCATCGTCGGCATCGTCGTCGTCACCGGTGGTGGAGAATTTCACGACACCGTATGAGCAGTATCCTCGGGTGTGCGTGTGTGGTTTAATTTTATTTTTTACACACCCTTTTTATCTACGTCACAATGACCGTGATCGATATCGGTTTTGTTCTTTTCGATAAACTTTAAAATGTTACCGAAATATTCGATACGCAGTTTTCAGACGAGAACACCGCCATAGTACGGATTACTGATTGCACGTCAATAATATTGACACTGCATCGACGTGGCATCGGCTCAATGTCAAAGTTTCGTCCAGTGATTGCTTTTGGGCCTGCGACAGGCACCTAACCAATAAACCGTGAAAAAAGTTACAGTTGGAAAAAATAGTTTCTACGATCAGGTGGCATAAAATTCCAGTATAACATTCAATGTGTAATACATTTTACATAACAAAAAAAATTACATCATTAGAGCAAAATGGTTGAGGATGTAGTGAACGGATGTGGTATGTAAGACGGAGTATAGAAACTTGATTAATTTAAACATTTAGAAAGAAACACCACACTCAGTTTGTTGAATTTTCGGCCTTGGATTAGTTAGTTTTGATCTATTATATTTTATTAGTGGATTTATTTTTAGTACACCGTACACGCAGTTTTGTGTTTTTAGTACACGCAGTGGATAAGATCACAATTAAATTTCGTTTAATTTGTTATTCATTTTACTTAAAAAAAAATAAATCTAATTTAATATCGTGGAAATTTGTTTAAATATATGATGTGAGATTGTTTTTATTATCTTTATTTTAAGGGCCGTGTGATTTCATTAGGGTTGAAAAACGAAAATGAAAAGATCACGCAGCATTTAAAGTACACAATTTAACTACACCGACGTTTCAGGTACCAGAATAATTTTTATGTCATCTTTATGATGACCTGGCGGCGCGTTTGAGATAACGAATCAATTTTTATATCATCGCTCAACGGAATTTTTATTTTTACTATGTCATTATTATTATATGTGCACGACTGTAGTATATCTCACGTCACCGTCCACAAACTATTAATGCTCAAACGTTATTACGATTGCTGCATAAATAACGACATATCCATAAATAAATAAATCACAAACCGCCAAAATCGGCGCATTTAAAAACAGTAATAGTAATAGTGTTTTAGTAACTGACGAAATGCGATTCGTTTTCATTAGACTTGATCGATTTGGTCCACTAAAAATAAATCATAGTCTAAGATTGTTACGATCCAGTATGTAAGCAATACGGAATGACTGTTCTAAAATCAAATAATCATATAGCTATTCTTACATTTTACTTTAAGTGTCCATCATACAAAAAAAAAGGTCAATAAAAAGGTGTCCGTCAAAGTATAGAATTTATAGCAATTAATTTTGTAAACTCATAATTTTGATCTAAGCTAAATACCTGTAATAGTTGAAGTTATAGCGTTGATGAATTGATACTTAATAGTTATTATAAATATGAAAGAAGACAATGATATCATATAGGATCAACATTTAGCTATTTATATATTTATATTTATAAACAATTTAAAGACACACGATAAATTTAAATAATGTATTAAGTAGTAACTCATAATAAAAGGTAAGAAACATAATTTACTTTTTGTTGTATTTGATAATTTATAATTAAAATACGAAACAAGGAATTATGGTGCGATTCCAAATTATTTTTCTGATTATGTAGATCTATTACAACAATACCTTTGAAGATACGTTCAAAGAACTCCCCGATATATATTGAAGTACATAGCGGTTATAATTCAATGTAGGATGCATATCATCAGGTATACGTTAAAATCTTTGAAATTGAACGGAATTGGATTTTGGGATGTGACGCTATTATAAGGATGGTATAAAAAATATTTTTACATCATATTTATCTTTTTAAATAAATAATAACTCATTACCTGTATGCAATTAAAAACAATTTTAAGACAATTAAATTATTTTTTTTGTGGTGAGTTGTGGTATAAATTAACAGATACGACGAAATATAATGAAACTATAATCTTAAACGCATTACAGTCTAATTTAAGTATGATTTTTATGTACTTTGGTGAATTAGTATGCATTTTTGATTAAATAATAAATTAATTACAACTAGCTAATGAGTTTATAAAAATGATTATATTATATATTTTTCTTACGTTTTATTAAATATTAACATAACATCAACTGTCATTTAAAATTAAATGACATATTAGGCTTTGTATTTACATTTACGAATAAATAAATAAATCATAATGAATTATTTAAGAAATGGAAATGTTGCACTAGAGAGAAATATCCACGACAAAATCATACCTGCAAGAAGAATTAATTTCAAGTGAGTAGTTGTTTTTTTATGAATATAATAATTTACATTATAATTCAAACAGAAACATTTTATACGCTAAACTGTTTTTATTTATGATAATATATGATAAAAAACGCTTATTTTTATTTTTTTATTTATAAACAAGAAGATTAAATTAATAGCATAATCAAAGTAAGACCTTTTACGCTAAATACAACATGTTATACGATTGATTAAACACAAATTTCAATTTTTTTTTTTTTTTTTATCAGCAAAATAAACACCGTGCTGTTAAAGTTAGTTTTTGTATTGATTGTTATATAGAGTATTTTTTTGTTTTATTAACTACTCAAATAAAATAAACCATACAATATGGTGTAACAATATAGTGCGCATAAAATAATTTATTAATATTCACATATTCTAAATTTCTTCTAGAAACATTTATAAATCAACTTTTTTGATTTTACAGTAAAATTATTATATAGTTAAATATATAATATTATTGATATAAGTTTAAATAAATAAGAATTTAAATAAATTATAAATTAGGTGCTTTATTTATAATAGAGAAAGAAATTAACTATAATTTGATGTAGGTGTACCATGAAATATGAAATATTTACAACTTAGAAATATTATTTGATAAACAAACACCTTATTTAATATATATATAATATTATATAAATAATTAACATCTAAATTTAGTTTTTTATGTATTAAATTACTTATAATAAAAATTAATACGTTACCTAAACTAATACAAGGAACGTATAAATATATTAATTATTTTTCTGTGTGTTAAATGTGTAATTGATTCGAAATATTTCACTCTTTATATTTGATAATTAATTACAGTTTATTAATATAAAAAAGTTAAATAATTAAATCTCATTAAAAATACTTGCATGAATTACATTGTTTACAACAACAAGTACATTGTTCTAACACGTAATTTTTCATTTTGCTTGAGTACAGCATGTATAAATATATAATACATTTTAATGATTTAATTTCATACCTGAGTCTGAAGAAGTATTCAATTTTAAATATTTTAAAAATCAATAAAGCTCATATTAACCTTTTGTACTTTGAACCGTTGTACCTCTTTCAGATTAAAAAAATAACAATAGTAGGTTAATTTTATTTTTTTGGTCCATTTGATGAAATAGACATGGAACTTTAATAATAATTATGTAGCAATAATATAAGTTAATTTATAAAGTTAAGTACTCTCTATATTTTAACAGAACTCATAATATTTATGTTGTTTTTGTATCTACAATTAGTATTTAATGGATATATAATGTTCACCGTTGTTTTTTTTTTTTTTTGGTCAGTTAACACTTTAAATACCATAGTGAGCATTATCTAATTTCTCTCAAACTTTGTTAGATAGGGTCGGTATTTCAGTTGAAACTTTATTTCAACTATTTTTTTTTTTGACAAGAAATAATATTCGAGTTCCAGAAGTACTTTTTTTTTGTACTACTTTAAATGCCAAATATTATGTCAATAGTAGAGACATTTTAATCTTAACTTTATAAATATGGCTATGGCATAACATCATATAACAGATAATAATACAACAAAAAAATTCATTAAAAAGAATTAAAATTAAAAATGACGTTCATACAAAAAAAAATTAAAAATAAAAACTAGATAAGTCACTCGTATATATAGCATTTGACTAGTTTAATTTTTGTCATTTTGAGTAGGCCGCTGAAATTATGTTTAGATTTGAATTCAATAATAAATAATTTTGAAGAAAAACGATTTTTATCATGAATAGACTACCTATTAGCATATATTTCCAAAGACATTTTATCATATATTTATATCAATTATTTTATTTATTTTTCTATTACAAATACGATAGATTGAATTATTTTTGTTATAAAACAAATTGCATATATTATATAATTATTACAGTGTCGTTGTCAGGATCTTTTAATTAAAGTAAAAAAATCGACTACATAGTTAATGCTAGAAACCCGACCTCCCGACAATTGAACAATAATTCAATTTAAATTAGACTTTGATTTTTTTAAAATAATTAAAAAGAAATAACAATTATATCAAATTTTATTGATTTTCGAGTTATACATAAAATTAACATCAATCTGTTTAAATAATAACTAATTTTCTATCTATCTACCATGGTTATAAAAACGATGGTTAATTATATGAAAAATAACAAATAACATTAGTTAAAGTATTTATTTTCTCAAATCATTATAGTTATATTAGAAAGGTCTTCAGTCTTTCCATTTATGAACATTTCTTTTTAAGTAGTTTATGTAAATATACTGATGTGGTACAAAACAATTATTGGATGAAATATTTTAATTTATTATAAGTAAATAAGATTAAATCACTCTAAATATTAGAGTAAATGTGAGGCATCTATCATGGCTAAAATACAGCCTTAAGTAATTTATAATTTTTTTTTAGATTTTTTCTTAAGATGGGCTATTATGGTTTAAATTTTGAAACCAAAAACAAAATTAAATAAATGGTTGGTATACATTGTTCAAAAACTATTTGTCAACTTTCCAATACTACATAATATTATATGTTATCTAATATTTGTTAGGAATATTATGTGAATAACAACAAATTCTTCAATATTGAAGTATAAATTAATTGGAATTATAAAATAAAAGTTAATACTCGTATAGGGATCTGTTCCTTATGAGTAATTATTTTTAATAATCTATAAATATACTTTTATAATGGATCTATCTTGAATGAAATGAATATAATGCAACTTAATCTATATGTTCTCGGTATACTATATAGCTCAATATTAATCAAAATTATTGAAAATGATAATTATATGCTTAGTTTATAATATTACAGTTACAAAAAAGCTTCAGCCCCCTACAAATAAAATTTGTTGAAATACAATAAATGAAATATTGTTATTTTTTGTTCGTATATCCTATTTTGTCAAAATTTGAACTTGACATTTATAAAACGATAATTGAAAAAGGTTGTGAATTTGTATTTTTAAATTTAAATTTTTATACAAGATCAATTTGGTGGATTTTGTGTTAAGTTTTCAAGTTAATGTTATTAAAATTGGAAATTAAAAATTGTATACCACAAAATATTTTTTAGTTGTATATAAATTGTTGTCATTGTACACTATATATTTGTTATTATATAAACTTTAAACACAAATAAGCAATAATTGGTTATATTTTAAAGACATTTACTTAGATAAAAAGTGCATTTTAAAAATGTTAACTCTTCAAAATGTAATTACTAACATAAAACACATATTTATGTAAGCCCTACTGAAAATTTAAAATTATGCCAAGATCTCAAAACTCTAGAATTATTTGTTTTTTTTTTTTTAAGTAAATAACTAATAATTATAAGATTTTCAATATTTAAAATTAATGGTTATAATATTATTTAATAAAAAAAATAATAATGAATAAAAAGTGTATATAATTATTTTAAAAACTGCATTAGTTAATATAATTTAGGCTGTGTAATAAATAATATTAATTCATTTTTTTTATATATATATATTACTTAAATAAAATATAAATTTGTTTAATTATTAGAAATGTTTAGTGTATAATTTTACTTTTACAATTTTCCATAGATTTTGATACAAACCCTTAAAAAAAAACAAAAACAAACATGGTATATTGTGAACTTAAGTTTGTTATTCGTTTTTGAGTAAATGATTTATTACTAATATTATAAATGTCTATTGCTTTTACAAATTTTAAAAATAAAATCATTTTGTACTGTATTTTTATTACTGTCTTGAATTATTAATATTATTTAGCATATTTTATGGAGTAATCATTAATATTTTAATATACTAGAAAGCTTTATAAATTACATCTATTCAGAAATGAAGTAAAATATATTTTAAATTTGAAACGCTGTCATTTCTTATTTATTTATATTTATTATTAAACGTACAATATTAAGCATTGCTACATAATACGAGTATAAAGTCATTGTTATCTTCACAATACTTAAATTATACTTATTTTTAAACTGCATTTAATAAAATATAATGTATCTACTTTTTGAACACATATTAGTGAACTACGTCGACTCGCCAATTAAATATGATAAATCGTTGTTATTACCTACATAATATATTAAATACATTTTAACGTTTTATTTATTAATAAGAAGCATTCAATATTTTATTTTATAATCTGTAAGTATATATATATATATATATAAAAACTAAGTACTATAAATTGCATTAAATAATAAAATTTGCTTATTAAACAATACTATTTGTTATTTATGTATTAAATATTCAATGTTTTAATAATATTACTAATATAACTATTATTAAAAAAAATAATAATGATTTCTTTGAATTTTAAAAAGTTATTGTTCTTTTGTGTAAAAAATGTTTTTCCAACATTTCTAATTCAAATAATTAAAAGTTCATAGACATTTTTTTTATTCGTTGAAAATTAACTTTATAAATGAAAATATTATATATTGAATATATATATATCAATCATTTCTAAAGGGAATATTATTCAGTAATCATTTTATTAAACTAAACTCTGAATTAATTATATCTATTGTTTTATTTATAAACAAGCTGGTAAATAGAATAAAATGTGGTCTTTCAATTTATCACATAGTAGGTAGGTAAGTTGTTCAAATACGTTTGTGATTTAAATTGAATGCAAACACTATAAAATGTGTTTCGTTTATGCAAGAAGCATTATTATTTTGTATACACTAAGCAGAATTAATCCTATACTTTTTCATTTTTCATTATATATTTTAACGATGAAAAAATAAAAAATAAACTGATCGCTTTTGAAAATCAACTAAACTATTTTTAATAAATTTAACATTTACGAGATAGTCGTCTTATTAAACACATAATTTATTAAACCTTTTATAAAATTGAGTTAATTTTTAAAATATTAGGTGTGAGAAACAGTAAAATATCTTCTATAGAACAGTTTTAAAAAATATATAATAACATTTTATGAGAATGTAAATTACCAGCTATTATGGTTACAAGATTTTATACATTTCTAGATGCACTTATTGTTGTAGTATCGGTCTTACATAGATTTTGATAATAAAAATTGTATTCCTTAATTACGAGTACATTTACTTATTTTAAGATGTTATGAAAAAATACATTTACATACCTAAGTAGGTATATGTTCGCCGTATTTAATAGAATTGAATGTAGTTTCGATTATAAATGAATATAAAATATGCTTTTATATCAATAACCTTTTAGCAAGCAATTTTCAAATTTGTATCACACGTTAAGTCAAAATTACATATACATAAGTATTCATACAATCTGGAGTTTGGTTTAATAACAATAAAAACAAATTTTGACGTATAAAAAAAAAATGAACGTGTTTTGTCCATGTGACCACGTTCAAATTTAGTATATCTTTTTTGAACATGTCATTAGATAAACGAAATTAATCGGCACATACATTCATTATTCGAATACTTAATATTATATTTCATCGAGATACGGAGTTCGCGTTTTTGCAGTGGAATTTACAAAAATTAATAAATTTCGTTCCCGAAGTCGTTAAACAGACGTGTGTGGTGTGTGGATATTATTGGTGGGCGTGATTCAGTTTCGGATGCTATATTCCACATGGGATGTATTATTATAATATACCCCTCGATTAAAATTATTTTAACAGTTCTCCGAAAAAAAAAGTATATGAAAAACGTATAATGCACACACTCAGGGGCGTTATTCGATAGCTTTTTATTATTCCCTTTTTTTTTTTGTATTTTTTTTTTTTTTTTTTTTTGATTTAAATAATATTACACACAGGTAATAATGTATGACCTATTAATAAATTAATTGAAATATATGATGTTATGTTCTCAAGTGTTTGACACCGCTCTGTATTATGAGAAACTCTTCGTCTGACGTTGTAACGAATCATTACTTTAAAATATGTTAATATTATTGTGTTATTAAACTCTAATTTAATGAATATAATCATTAATACATGTATATCGAATTAGATGGTTTGACAAGAAGTCTATTGTATGCGACCACATTATGCAACCGATTGTGGGTTAATTGAATACGGTTGAATAATGTTAGTGGATTAAATTCAAGGAGAGTGTGAAATTCTATCTATCGAAAATATCGAGTTGATGAAAAACGTAAGTGTTATAAAACTTTAAACAGGTCTTATTTTTCCTCGAAACGTCAAATTTCGTTTAACTGAGATTCAAATGTAATATAATTTTGAAGTTTTGTTTTGTTTTTTTCTTTTTAAAATTTTTCTGTTTTATTTAATTTATTTTGATTAATATTTATTTTACGGGAACAAAATAATATGTATCATAACTTGAATAATTTTCAAACTATAAGTTTTTATTAAAATCAAGTATTTTCATTTAAAAAAAATATATGATAATAATAATTAAAATATATCTAGGATGTGTTAAGGCGGTGTTTTGAATATAATAGACAAACAAAAGATAATTATTACTCGGTATATACCAGGTATTTTGCAGTAATATTACTGCAAAATTAGTTGAGAGAAAATCAAAACCCCAAAATAGATGGACTAGATTATAATATGAAGAGGGATAATTGCATACCATAAATTGTGAAAAAACGAGAAACGCAAAATGTGAGAATTGACGAACGGAACTACTGACCTGACATAATTACTTTTTTTTTATTGGTTAACCTCATTCGGGTTTGACAATTTTCGTACTGTTTGCCATCTCACTATACCCTCTACTTTTTGTATTCGAACAATATCTGACAAAAAACTATTGTATAGATCTGACGTCAAAAGGACAAAATAATATTTTTATTTTCCTATGGCGATATTCAGTACTTCTAATAAAATACGTTACTTCGCTCTGTCATGTGCACTAGTAACTAAAATATTAGATTAAAAAAATACATGCATGCATGTATTTTCTATAAACTATATACAAAATGACTGTAAACCATGCCTTGAACATGTACGTCGTGTACTACACGTTGATACAGATTCGTTATGGGTAGATACCTATTTAGGAATTACGTACGTGAGGTATTTTTTTTTCTAAACATTGTGTTGTCTTCAAAGTACTATCCGAAGAGATTCTAACTAATCATAAAACCCATGTTGGGTATGTATTCTTCAAAAATAATGTCAACATTTTCGTATGCGTATATACGTGTGAAATATTTTTTTTTAAAAAACTCCATCAGTAGAAAATATTTGTGTTTTCCACAACGTCCATATTATACTAAAAACACGCTCGGGACTGGCATAAATAATAGTTCGTTTTACTGAATCCGAGATGGTAAAATGCGATGCACTAGATTACGTAGAGTGATTCACAGCTCATTCTTAAGAAAAAAATGGCTAAGAAAAATAGCCGACTTTTACAAAAAAAAAGTTATTCCCTTAGGTTTTTACATGTTACAAATATCCGTTATGCTATTTTCAAGCTCGTCTTCAAGATGAACAATCCTATTTACTATTCTGTTAGGTGCGATTTTGTCAGCCATGCAAAGAATTGAACTATTATATATAATACCATTTTTAGTAATTGCATATAATGGAAATAAGTAATATTTGCAAATGCTTTGATATAAGTAAAAACAATAAATGTAAACATAATATTATTTTAGAATTTTAGATTTGTAGCCGAAAAATTAATATTGTTTCGATTTACTAATGATGAACTTTTGTTTTTTCTTTACCTTAAGACATTTTTACAATAGAAAAATTGATTCAATTTTCAGCAAGTATTAAGTGAGTATAGTTCAGTGATTCCCAATTTTTTATAAACGGCGACCCATTAATTTAATCTTTATTGGATACGCGACCCCCCGTTAAAAATAAATAAAATAAATAAATAAAATTATATATATATTTTATATATTATAAAATGTGAAATACAACATACAGAATAATAATAACATAATAAATAGATTCAATAAATTATAAAAAAATTCAAAAAATTAGTTTAATATGAAAATAACCGTAATCGTAACCGCGAGTTGCGACCCATGGTTTGGGATACACTGGTCTAATTGATATATTAATAGCAAAAAAAAAAAAAAACGCCGTCAGTAGTGTTTTGAAACTTCAATAACAACATAAGGGAAAGCTGGAAACTTCAACAGAAAACCAGTTTTGATCAAATAAATTTCATTATTTTGTTTTAATTTAATAACGAATAAACATAAGTCATTTTTTATCGGATATTTATATTCAAATTACCTATACCTACATGTCGTTATTTTTAAAACATTTTAAGTTCAAAATATTGAAGACGTCACCACATGTGATATTTAATTATTTTATAGTTAAAAATAAATTTAATTTGTAAACTGTTCAGCAGAGCAACCACTTAAATTCTTAATTTTGTTTAAAATTAGACATTTTTTTTTAGTTTTGATCATACTTTATGACTATTAT
This sequence comes from Aphis craccivora, assembly GCA_009835225.1. Lineage (NCBI taxonomy): Eukaryota > Metazoa > Arthropoda > Insecta > Hemiptera > Aphididae > Aphis > Aphis craccivora. Next base: position 130,791 of record VUJU01000024.1, read on the forward strand.
TTAAAAAAGATATTGATACATATCGCATTTTCTATTAGTAGTTAATAATGATATAGAAAGGATTCATTTATAAATTGACCGTGATAGTTATCTGCGAAACTTTTAAATATTTAAATGATAAGAATAAAATAATTTACCATGAAAATTAATATGAAAAATAACATTTAATATTTTATGAAGAAGTTAATAATTTAGATAGTTTATAGTATGTTTAATCATCGTGAAAACGATCATCATAATGAATTATTTAAAATTGTACAATTACATTTGTTTCAACATTTTATTCATTACTAACATATTTTTATTTAAAAAAGTATTTATTTCATAAAAAAAAAAATTATCGTATCTATATTAAATCAATTGACTACGGATAAAAAACAAATAAAATAATTACATTTTAACATTAATAGAAAGGTAACAATTTAAAACTTTAAAAGAAATATGTTCCGTAAAAGGTACATATTTTTCAGAGCTTTAAATTTCACGCTAAATATCTTTCAAACTAGTTTTTTTTTTTTTATCAGGAAGGAAAATGTGATTACGTTAATATGTGAACTTTTCTTTTTGAAATATGTTAAAACTTTTCCGAACATCATCTACATTTGTCATTTTTCAGTTGATAGTTTCATGAAAAAAAAAGAATACTAATAGTTTCAAACATAAATATGTATGTATAAAGTTAGACATGTAAAAGCATTTATCCGTTTAATGATTATATTTTCAACTTTTGAACATTTATTTAAAAAAAAAAAAAAAAATCTAAATCTAAAATATCTTTATATATTCTGTTTTCAGTATTACATATACGAGTATATATAATATATATATATATGGGATATTTGTTTTATATTCTCACCGATATTGTGCAGTAGAACATAATAAAACTCAAATCTATACACAACAGGAAATTTGAAAGCACTACTTAAGCTTATTACAAAGGTTTCCGATCGCGTGCCAATAGGAATACAATACACCGCGTTGTTTTTCTTACAATACATTATATTCGTCAAAGTGAAATATGCCCAACCTGCGTGTAGGCGTTAATTTTAATTTTTATGATGGTATCACACGATAACGATAATTTCTTTCGGCAGTTCATTACTCAAAATTGATGACATATTAAAGCACACCAACCTTTTACTATCTTAAATTACCTATTAATATGATGAGAAGAATGAAATGAGTATCATTTTGTTGACGATTATTATTTTATCTAATTTATTTGATTTACAATTAGCAAATTTAATTGCTGAGATTTAGTATAAACACAATTTGTTTAAGTTTTAATTTTAAGCATTGCAAAATTTATAAACGTACCTTATACAGTAATTATTAATCCCATATCTTTGATATTAATTTAAATTTCTTATTAAAAAGTTAAATTTTATGAGATTTTTGATTGTTGAATCAAAAACTAAAACTCACAATAGGTTTAAATTATTTTCAGAAACAAACTAACTAAATAGTCAATCTTTAATCCTAATATAATATAGCTGTATTTGTTCGACGGTCATCTATCGTGTAGATTGAGCAATACTGTACCTGAAACAGATAAAAACATATAAATAATTAGAATAAAAATAATAATTATGTTAAAATCTATATATACATATTTATATACTTTTATGTTTTTATTTATTTTTATTAAAAATTTAAATCGATTATTTAACATTAAACGTAATTTTAACAAAATTGAAATAATATTGACCCTTTTTATCGTTATGTGTTCAGTATAAACTAATTATTTACATTTTGTAATACAAACATTTATATACACTTTAATTTCTTATTTTAAATTAAACTTTTATTTATATGTAAATACACTATACAGTATATACATATTATATATATGAAAAATGTATTATTTTAAAAAATATTTAAGCCTTTTAAAATGTTATGAAAATTATATTCACTGATAGTTGTACTGCACATTTTAATGCACTATTTATATCAATAAATCACAGTAATACAATACAATTGTTCTAAAACCTTTATAAAATGTCTTCCAAGATAATACTAGTTTTTGGTTATTTTTCCAAATCTTAGCTCTTTTGTTTTAAACTTCTATGAACAGAATCCAAACTTTTATATTTATAAACCAATACTTAGAAAATATGGTCATAAAACACATAAAGTATTTTATTTTTGTTAACACCAAGAATAAATCCATAAATTCAGAGATATTTTTTTTTGTAAATGCCATAATAACAATAAATTATTAATCAAAAATTGATATTATAAAAATCTATGAGAATAGAATGGTTTCACCAAACATTATTATAGTGAGCAACATTCTCAGTGATGACGTTTTGGAAAAACGTAACTTAAGTCAAAACAAACTTTTATTAGTACGATGGCTTCTGAAATACCTCTAAATAATGTTGTGATGCACTTAAACATTATTATGAGAGTTTCCCTTTAGGGACCCTAATGATTTAGGAATGAAATAGTCTATAACCACTAACGATTTTTCTTTTACCAACAAACAAAAAAGAAACACTTTTCAACGTTGCCCGTGGTAACGGACCAACAATTTCAACTCTCCATAGTACCAAGATCAAATAATTTCCTCTGGTTTTCACTAATATCCATACACACATATTTTCAAAAATATATTTTAAAAAAAAGGGTGTTCAAATGTATACTGTGCAGAATATCGTATAATATTATAGACATATAGAATAAATTAGTTATTGTATTTCTAGTGACAAAATCTTCAAGTACAATAAAACCTCAAAATATAAATTTTAAAAGTTGTTTCTTTAAAAATAGAATATGCACTTTTACTAATAAGATAAAAATCGTACCATATAAAATATAATTGAAAAACATACTGTACATTTATAAATAAAACAATAGTAAACTTGACTTTAAACAAATTAGACATACGATAAAACAAAAACCTTTTGTTTAGCTACAATTGTCCTTGTTATACACTTGAATCATACTGAAAAAAAGAAATAAAATACAAATTTTAATTTATATTAACATTGCAATATTATTATATATTTTTTTACTGACAAGTATATATAATCCTTCAAGTGGTTTTTATAGAATAATGATTATGATTAAAATGTTTTGATTGTAATAATATAAATAATGATACCATATAATATTCCTCTTATAAATTATATAATCGAATTTTTAATTGGTCCAATAAATAAAATGATTAAAACTCTATCACAACTAAAACAGATATAAAACATTGAACTGTAAAAGTATGTTTTTCTTATCATATGTATATATTATTTTGTAATTTATTATGTGTAACTAATATTGACATATTTTATTCATGGCAAAAGATTATCGATAATTATAATTATTATTAAAATATTAGTTATTTTAAACTGCTAAATTATTGGTGATCATATTATATAACATTAATAGTTATAAATTAAACTGTAACATGTATATCTTAAACGCCCATAACCCTGGCAGTTGAGGCGTATTTCTAAATAAAAAAAAAAAAAATTAATAGTTATAACAGATTTTTTCTAAATTCTTTCTAATATAAACATAAAGATTATAGATAAATAGTTGAAAAATGTAATAAATTTTATTTTCTGTAATAATTATACATATTTCAATCTAATTGGTATAATATGTCTCAAAAAAAAAATATATTATTATGTTTTATAACGATACAAATAAGAACATTTATATTCGATTTTTATTTGAAGTTTGTTTTGTATTAAATATTTTTTGTTTATCTTTGTTACGTAAATAAAATTTCGAACCAAATTTTACATTTTACATTTTGAATTTGTCAATAAAAATAATAATACTAACTATAATAGTTATAAGTTATCAAATCTATTTTAATATTTCAATTAATTTACTAACATTAATTAGCATAATCTTTTATGATATTGAATTAAAGTAAAATACAATTCGTGTCATAAACAATATTTTTAAAAATTAAATAAAAAAAACCCCATAACTTTTAAAAGGTTGTTGAATTTACTATAAAACACATCGGCAACAAATACTTTTAACTGTAATTAGTTTTAATTTATTTAAACATAATATCGTTAAATTAATATAGATAATACTCTAAGTATATTGAATATTTTACTTTGTAACTTTAACTACAAGGACTCAAACAACACTGTGCCACTGACATATGTTTATATACCGAAGAAAATTGATCACAAAAATTTTTTTTCATGTTAATTTCCAGAAATCCAATAGTTACTCACACACACAAAATGCATACGACTATTTACTTACACACATTCAGCGATAGTTTGTGAGAAAAGAGGACAATTTGACCCCAATCCACACCGCATCACTACCACCACCAAACCGGACGATCCTTTATTTTGAACCTAACTACCCTTCTCCTTCGTTTTCATAGTAAAAGGAAGCTGTCCGTTGGATATTCTCGTCACGTTCGCTTTACGTCCCAGAAAAGCGGATAAAAGACGGAAAATCTCCCCAATATCCTGTCCTACGGCAATTTCCCGTTTTTCCGCGTTCGTGAACCCTAAAAATTAACCACTTTCTTTTTTCGCTTTAACCCCGTCACTTAAATCAACTCCTACCCGTACTCCGGCCTTCTCAAGCTGAATATCCGTCACCTAAAAACCAATATAAAGATTCTGTCCAGAAAAATCAACGGCTATTACTTGCAGCTTACATATTTAAAAAATTGAGACAAACAAAATATTGTTGTTATTATAATTATATGAACATTATATGAATATTAATCTTCTTCTATGTTGTACCTAACAAAAAATTGAAATGTTACGAAATTATTCGACAATAATGTTCTCTCTTGAAGGAAAATTGACATTTGTTATTTGGAATTATCATTAATTTTTTTTATAACTATTTATATATATATCTAATATATACCTATAAATTTTTCTCTAAGACTTTTTATACCAAATTTGATGCTTAACTGCTACAATAATCTTTCTAGTGAGTAAATTATCCAGCACTATCATATTCACACTTAACAGTAGGTTTTTATTACTCAATTTTAATGATCCCTGAAAATGAACCCTTAAACTGGTCTAAGTTTATTCGCATGATAGCTGTATAAGACTTCAATGTTATTGGTGTTTAATAATTTTTATCTATGTTTTTTTCACACGCCATACGCTTCATAAATTATTAATTTTTTTGACTGTTTTTATTTATCTGCGAATATGGTTTAGCATATTTCAAACATTAATTTCAAGAGATTTGAGGTTTCACACGATATTCATATAATTGTTAGTATACAAAGCAAAACAATACCAAACAACAACACCACTCAATCTACCTACCATGGATTTGAATTATGTAACATTCTAGGTGGTGAAAAGTTAAAATATTAATTAATGGGGTCACAAATGTACAATCCAATTGTCGCATGAAATGTCTAGTAGAGATTTTGAGAGCGTACCACTCTTTTAGATCCAAAACAACGTAATAATTGCCATGTCAGTAATTTTTAATATAATATATTTTTTTATTTGTCTATGCTTTTCGTTTACAATATTTTCACTGTTTTTGCAATCATAAACAAAAGTTTATTTCAGTGGTAACATATAATACGTTTTTTTTTTATATTTGCGTGTATTAGTCTGTCATATTTAATCTTAGTTCGTATTTTTATGTATATGTTATATCAGTAGAATTATTTAAATCGTGGCCATAAATAGTTTATAGTTGCAAACATGATATGTTTTATTGGATACAGCATACTTTAATAATGTTTAGGATGTCTAAGATAGTAATAATTTTAACAATAATAAAACACGTTTTAAAAGCATCTATTCTAAATATGTTTTTATGGTTGTAATATGTAGTGAAACACTTTAAAAATTTAGTTTGAAATATTAATATTCATTCCCGTGAAATAAACCTATGTCAAAACAATGAAGTTTTCGAGGAAAGAGCATAATAAAAATATGGAGGTAAGGTGTTATTCATTGCCTTACATCAATTACTATAAACATAAAATATTTACTCATGTAGTCATATACGAATATTTTACCATGGCAATGTGTTCAACTCAATTGTCTGCAACAATTCTAAGACGATTTCTGGAAATCGATACAATCAAATTTTTTTTTCTATTTTTATTTATTTCGTTTACTACACACATTTACTGAATACATCTCACCCAATCCCAAATCTGCTAAAACAATTTTTCCCTGACCCATATGTTTTATATTATCAATATCGGTTTTTATTATTTTTTTTTTCATATAATCTCTCTCATACCAGCGTATCCAAATCTTAAAGGTAGAATCCTTATTCATATTCAATAATACAAATAATACAAATTCAAGATTATTGATGTATAAGAGTATGAAAATGAAAACGGAACAGCGTTTGCAATGTATAAAAAGGAATTAACTCTGTTCAATCAGAACAGTAGGTAGATATTATTATTCATACACGTATACCTAGCTATTGCATATTCATGTATTTAATGTAACTTTAGTGCTGTTGAATATATTGAGCACATTCATATGAACAGAAGTAACATTTTACGTATACTTATGTGTGTTCGAAGTTTTTAATGAAAATAACAATACTGCTATGATATTTTCTTTACTTAATGTTTGCAGTTTGCTTTTCCCACTAGTGAAAATAATAATACATGCTATACTTTTAGTATAATAAAAATATATTTTTGGTCACATTTAAATATGTATTAGAAAAATTAAATTAAAATTAAAATACTTGTTGTAGCCTTGTTTAAATCTCACCGCTATTTATGAAAAGTATTTTTATTACCTATAAAAAAAAAGTTCAAAAACACATTGTTTTCATTAATAATTTAAACCTGCAACTTAGAAAAAAGTCTTGTATTTGATTTATTATACACCGATTATACATATTCAAACACTGGTAATAACTTCAAGTAGAATATTATATGTTAAAGGAGAGCTTTATTTATGTTTTTCTTAATGACATATACTTTTTTTTTGAATTAATTCCTATACATAACAGTCGCTTTAAAATAATAAAACACCTTAAGTAAGTTTTTCAAATTGTTTAAAAATTTATAATATATCTTTGTATGTAGTAAACAATAATATACCAACAACTCTTTACCCGACCATGGAAAATTAATTAGCCCTGAAACTCATTAAGCGACCAGAGGCAATACCGGAAAAGGAACAGAAAATTGTCACTAAGCACTTGTATTGTTAATAGGTTCTTTAAGTTTCTTTTGATTTTTTTTAGTTATTATTCGTACCATATAAAAACAACCTTTTTTCTATTGTACAATTTTTATTTTTATTTTTCTGTTTCGTAAACAAAAACATGGTAATTTATTATTAGGACCAAGGTCAGTAAAATGTATTATTTCTCCATTAATCCCAAAGGCAACAATTAGCAATGGAAACCCTCTCATCACTATATACCCCTTCAATGTAAAGAGGGATACTGAAAAGGTCATGCCCACGTAGCCGCAATCAATCAGCCACCATCCAGCAAATGGAACGAGACTACTTGCACAATCGCCAAGTCTATGCAGTTTATTGGAACTAAATATTGCTCACATATTCACAAACATTACTAGCATTATATTATATCTATAGTTTATTTGATCTAATTTACTCTTAAGCAGATCAATATGCATGAAAATGTATATTGAAATAAAAACCCGATATATAGCTACGTAGATAATGCAACTAAAAGTATATCACAACTATATTTACCTAACTCTCATAAAATAATAAAGAGAAACGTAAATTGTGTATAAGTTTGTTCAAAAATTAGTAAAATATATTATCTTAATTAACATGTTACTGAACTGGATATTTGTGTTTGAATTAGAAATAAATTTATATTTGTATTGAAATAACATTAAAACAAATAAACAAAATGCAAATCAATCTTTTATAATAAACCAAATATTTATAATATATTCACATAATATAAATATTTATAACTTATTTTTATTATAAAATTAAATATTTTTGTAAATTTTGATATTCCTAAAAACATTGTAAAGTAAATACTGTTTTTAATATTTATAATATATAGGTAACATAAACTATGTTTTATCAAAAATGTTATGTATATATTATGAATTTAATTCCATAACATCGAATTACTAAAAAAAAATTTACCGTGATATATTTGCAAAACTAAAAATGTATGTATCTACATAAATCTATAAAAGAAAAGCTATCTATTATTCTGCTAAAGGTTTAAATAAAATAAAATGATTTAAAATAATATATTATTCACTATGGAGGTTCGAAGAATGCATAAACACAAATTTAAACTGTATTAATTGATTATACTATTTTAAATAGTCTCAGTTAAGATTTATTTAAACTATATTCCGAACTATTAATGTGTGTTAAAAAAAAAAAACTATTAAAAACTTTTTTAAAAGATACAACACTATGAATATTACTTCCGTGTAAATGTATTTTTTTTTTTGTATCTGAACAGATACAAAAAAAAATGAACAGGTACAAATAAATAAATGATATTAATGGCTATAAAAAACAATATCAAACTATTTAAGTTAAGTCTTAGGATCAAGCATTTTTTAATTCATTTAAAACAAGTACCTACTAAGTACAATGATAAATAAAATAATTGCAAAAGTTGTTTATGCGGTGTTCATTGATTATCATTATAGACTTTACTATTTATTTATTTTAAGGTTTTGTATTATACTGTAAATTGGGCACAAAAAAAAACTATTTGGATATTATAGTGCAGTATATTTATGATCGGTAAAACAGATAAAATTCGAGTTAATCATCATGATAAATAAATTGTTATGAATAAATAGACGACGGCTATAATATGAGCTTACTACTCGCTAGGCAGGCTTGATAAGATAATTCTTGAATCGTTTAACATAGTGCTTCCAATTTAGACAGTTTCGACATAACCGAAATGTCGCTAAGACCCTCTGAAACATTTGATATTCCGGAATTCAGAGTGATTAACAGTGAACCAAAAGGTTTCTTTGTTTCTGGGTCATTGTATATAGGAAAGGGTCATTTACAGACATATGTATCAATACAACAATTTTAGTTATGCTGTTTATGGTTTAACTATATAACATTATTCACCCGATTGATTAATATATGCGCAAAAGAGCGACGAACAGCCAAATTGATTATTGCTCAGAGTATACCATTAATTATTATTAGTACAAGATTTTAGAGTATGGTCTGAAATGTTAACAGTGAAATCAAAACAGGTGTGTCACATAAATTTATCTCCGAGTATAATGTATACTGCATATTAGTTCTAAAAATATTACAGTTTAATGGAATGAGTAAATCTAGAAAATTATAAAATACTAATGTTTAATTGTCAAAATTTAAAATATAATTAATATTGTTTATTAAAAAAAAATTAGAAAAGTCATTTGTTGTAAAGTTGGTTGGTTTTAAAGGAAAACCTTCATTTTAATATGTCAATGTACCATATGTGTCCAAGTGATTCAATAATAAATCAATTTAGGTATATAAAAAACTATTTTAAGAAGAAAAAGTTATATTAATCACTATTTTTAAGAATATTTTATAATCAATTTATATAAATAGTTTTGTCTCTGCATCACGTACTTTTTTATTACTAATAAGTAATAGCATGCATCTATCATCGGTTTACTGGTATCAGCTAGTTATGTTCAAAATACTTCAAGTTAAGCGATATACATTTTACTTAATATAAAAATATCTTATATAATTTTAGTTGTATATTTACTTAATAATATTTTAATTATTTAATTACTGTACTAAATCCAATATGACGTTTATAATTATGAATAAATTAATAGAACTACCTATTAATTATTTAGTTTTCTATTATTAATACAGTATAATGAGCTAATATTTTCCACGAAATTTACATAACTTATCTACCATATTATTATTTAATAAATATTGTAATATCGTAAGAATAAGTTATAAGTTTTACTATTTAAAAAAAAATAAAAAAACTTCATCGTGCATAGAAAATAATTTTATATATAAATAAAAAAAAAAAAAAATGAGTATCTATATAATATAATATTTGTTTGACAAATAAAACAATTAAAATCATTAGATAAAAATCAATAATTCTTCGTAGCTATATAACTTTGTCAAAATTAAAGCTCCAATGTATATGTTTAAACTCTATTTTAACATGTGTTTTCTATATTTTCAAAATTCTGTAACACCAACTTATGAAGAACCTTGTATTTAACTGTTAAGTTTTTTACTTAGAGATAAAAATGTATTATACATAAATTGATAAAAATCTAAAAAAACAAATAATCTCGAATGTTTATAAAAAAATAAAGTAACTAAAATACTTTGAAAATTATATTGTGTCCTAAAAATATTAATATAAATTTGCGTTGAAAATTTAAATCCCTCTACTTTTCATTCACTATCAAAAAACAAACGTTTTCAAAATCCGGTTTTGCATAAATATCCTCGTTCTTCTGTAATTGTATTTTTCGATTAAACGATTATTTGGAAATATATAGGAATCTTTTTTTGTTGTCCATCTTAAATACTGACTAAATCTAATTTCCTACCAAAAACCAATTTCAAAGTTAAAGACGGCCACAAACAAAAAAAAAAAAAAATAATAATAAAAACACAAACATTTCATTTCTATTTTGAGAATCAGAAATGTATTACTATTATATATCTACTAAGTTGAATGTATCTTTTTTTATTTTTATAAATTATGTTAGTATTTTCTGTACCAAAATGCTTCTAATATTATTTAAAAAGTTTAAAAAGTTAAGGTTTATAAACCTGGTTAATATAAACTATTAATTTAACAGTTTCCAGAGTTAATTATTTACTTTCTTATATCCTATTTAAATAGCTTAGATTAAGCGTTTTTTTAAGTTACAATAATACTCGAATAATAGTTTAATTCAAATTCAATTAATTAAAAATATCTGAATCTAAATTAACTAATGTGGAAGTAATTACAAGGACTTTGATGTACAAACCACGTTTGCTGTATTATTTATTTTTGGTTTTTATTAAAATTTCAGAAATTACTTCATACTCCAGAGTGATAACTTTGTGAGCTTTATTTTCACAAGATAATATATTTATGATTAAAAATACGTTTTTACATTATCTTCTTAAATTATCCTAGTGTATACTGTATAATGAATATTATATATTTATAAATATTTTATTAGAATATGAATCTTTTTTGTACTTGTCCTTGTTCCATTGATTTTATCAATGATGCATATTGCCTTTTCTTTTGTAATTGTTATTTTATATACATTTTCAGATACATTTTATTTTTTTATTGCTGATACATATTAAAAAAACTTAATTTCATACGGTATTTAGAAATACTTATTAAAGTATTAAATAGCACAATACATTTAAAACATTTAAGTTAAAAGAAAATCTATTGAGGTTAAAATAATAAAATCTGATAAAATTAATATTGGTAAATAAATCATTGTCCATTCATTCTCTGATTGTGATATAGTCAATGAGTTACCCCAAATTTATACATTGTAAATAAGTTCTTTTAACTAAAAACAATTACCATCAACTCTCTCAAATGAGCGTGAGTGCAATAGTACTTCTTCAAGTACAACTCGCACGATGAGAACGATAATATTATATTCGTTAAACGTTTCAGACACGTATGTTATGTTTACTTATAAAATATGAAATGATGGTATTTGGAATTGACGATACTATAACAAGTTATAACTTCAAATTGTTTTTAAGATGAAAAAAATGAATTTGTATCAATCCATTATATATATATTTATTTTTCAACAAAAAATTGATTCCTCTCCAAATTGATTCTTTTCAAATTAATTCTTTATCCAGTGAAACCCGTTTGGCCAGAGCGGTTTCACTTTAAATCTCTTGACCCTTCCCCCCACCGATAGCATGAGTCACGGGAATCCAAACCACCCTGTTGGACTAAACACAGGAGGATTATTCGAGCATCCGGTGGAAATTCGTAAAGAAAGAAATCGAGACTAGTATAGAAATTTTAAAGTAGTAATTCCCGTATAAAATTATTTTCTCTATTGGTAGGTGATGCCAACAACGCGCACCATGATCCAGAGGTCTATAATAAATCTGACGATCGTTAAATGCTAGTCGATCGGCAACCTCCGAATCATTATGATTTCTTGCTCAACCAATAATTTCGCTAGCATACGACATAACAGACAGCCACATAATGTTTTGTGTGAAATCAGATCCTGACGACACCTGATAATTACAATGAATATTCTAATCCCGAAACGACCATTGGCATTTATCGACGATGCATATTGAAACGCTGTCTACGTCACACAAACTAGCATGGGTGTGATACAGACACTTTCACCTTTTTATCTGAAAAAAATCACAAAACCGAAGAAATTTGAAATTTTTACTTCCTAATACATAAATATTATGTTTTAAGTTTACAATTCGTATTTATTTATTTTTAATTTTATCAAAATCTATTAATACTAAAATATAGTAAAAATAATGTTACAAATATTTCATTAACACTAAATCAGATTTTTTCCTTAATATGAATGCTACATATATGCCTACGATATAATATTTATGATGTACAGCAAACATTTTTTTCATCTTCTAAGTTCCTTTTTTCTATACTTATTAAAATAACAGTATATCCTGAGTATACCTATAATATAGTGTTTACGGTTTGTAATATATTTTTAACACTATTTATTATACGAAAGACAGTAAGTACCTACTTGTTTAATTATATTTCAGTACGTTAAGCTTTTTTCCAAATTTCAATTACTGGAAAGGAAAATATTGTGAGTTTATTTTTTTCCCTGTCGAGGGTTGGTGCGCAACTGAGTTATATTTTTTTTCAGGTAAAAAAGGTAAAAAGTATGCAATCACATCACGATGCACCAAACAAACACTACCTCCTGCAGAGAGATCGTGACTAGATTACGTTTTAATGTGTTTTTGTTTTTTAATATCAGGTTGATCGCATTTCGGTTATTGTAGAAAATGATGTACATGTGTGGTTTACACAAAGATAATAACATACCTGTTTTCAGAGACGACGTATTTGTGCTTGCAATAATAATAATAATAATAATAATAATAATAATAATTACTAACTGAATATTATATTTTATCGCGACACTGCTGTAGCGAAGTACAAATCAGCTTAAAATTAATCGGAAACCACAGCTTTAAAATTAATTATAAACGAACACCTCCTCGTCTGCCGCATTAAAATCGGTATTTTTCCACAATATTATCATTCGCAAAATACTTATTAATATGCCTATATCGTAAACCTATTCACGAGTTAAAATTATCAGCAAATCGGATTTACAATGTAATAATGTTTTTAGACATTTATTTGTGAAATTCATCGTTTCTGTATCACGTAAAATCATACGAACGTGAGGGTTAAAAAGTTGTCCTTTTGCGATCCTAATTTAAAATTGACTTTTCTTTTAGAAATATAATAGCTGTGTGGGTGGGTATTGGATACTGTTGCAACGCGATGTTGTTAGAGTCGTTGTGGAAATTTTTTTTTTTGTTGTTGTTTCTCTGGCCAGAAAAACGTCACGTCCGAGATTGTGGTTTTAAATGCGGTTTCCCTTTTTCATGCAATCCTTTTTACATTGCACTGCAATGCGATCTTTCCGGTCGTCGGTATTCCACGTTGTCGTGCACCACTGTATATACAACCCGCACACCACAGCGAACATTTATTTCGCCCACGTCCTATTTGTTTACGAAACAGTGCAATGCGTTTGTGGCCGGTTCGTCGGATGTCGGTGCGTTTGATTAGTATCCTAAAACGTCCCTGAAGGTATGGAGAGAAATGTATTTTCTGTCATATGTAGGTACTCGTTTAATAATATTATTACATAATGTTCTCGAGCTACTCGCTTTTGGTGAGCTATGAAAATAGTTTTAATTTTAATTTTTTTTTAAATAATCCGTTGTGAAATTTTGTTTTGTTTTTTTATTATTATTATTATTATTATTATTATTATTATTATTATTATTATTTTGTGCCATCCTGAAGGGTTATAATACTGTCGATAAACGAAATATAATATGATTTTATTTCTAACGTATCCCCGCGTGGACCGTACGCCGATGACGTACTAGCGGATGACGTTTAACCCCAGGGAAACAGTTTTCGGTTTCTCGGGCGCGTACGCCGCAGGTATTGAAATGAAATCCCATTAAACATACTCTGTTTGGTATTCAATTCCCTTCGCTATTGATTTAACAACAATATTGTTGGCAGAGTATTAAGCAATGAAACCAACATCACAATAATATACATTAGATATACAATATAATATACATTGATCACCAAAACGGCGGAATATTGAGGAGAATATTGTTATAATTTCGAATAATTTACGTAATCCCATTCACGAAAAAGCATGCAGAAATGATTCTAATTCCGTTTTCACTCTATTGAACTAGGTATCCGCCACTAAATAATATAAAATATTGATATGTATTACACGTCTTATAGATTGTTAAGATTACATTTATGTGCTATCAGCTTTATAAATTATAAATATTTTTAATTTGTACCCAATATTTTTTTCTTATTACCGATCATTCAATGTTGTTTTCAACCAAAAATTATCTAATCGTATACTTATATCATTTGTCCGTTATTCATCCTTTTTATGAACTATCAAAGTCTCTTCTACAACTTGCATTTCAACAAAATTTATTTCTACATTATAAGTATACTTTTTAATAGCCATTTAAGTGATGGGTAGATACAGTGATATTTTGCGTAATTTTCTCTCCATTTAAGACTGCTCCTCAGTATTGTATTTTAACTCATCGCCTTGAATAAATAAGTTTAATAATGTTTTTTTTTTTTTTTTTTTTTTTTTAACCGATCTTTGCACAAAATAATTTATATTAGGTAGTTTTTGTTTGATAAATATCTTAAAAAATAAATAAATATATTTTAATATATATTTATATTTATTATATTTATATATATAATATATATATTATAAATTAATAATTATAATAAAATCTGGTTATGGTTTATTGTTCATACGTTTGGGAATCATTGTTCAATCTTACGGGCAACAATCAACATAAAATCAATGAAACGCGTAACACAGTGAATACACTGATATCAGTGGTTTATGTCACAAAAACGATTTGTCTCACAAATAGTCACATTATACTACAGAATTATCGTCTTTGTTCTTCAAAATCTTAACACATACCGATAATAACACTATTTTTCTATTTTCGATTTAATAAATGATAGCATTCAGCCCGTCAGAAAAAAAAATCGTTGGAAAATGAAATTTCAAACATCAACTACTGTACTTCGGTGATAAAATTATCTTATAAATACAATTTTTAAAATATCTATACACAATGCAACTATTAAGAAACGCATGGTCAAGTGGATATTGCTCTGCTGTACATTAGGTGCCGTGTGCCGTGTGGATTACTATTATATTGGTTAGGGTGTCAAATTTGAATCTAATGATAAGTATCATTTTATACGAAAAACGATTTTAAATGGAAATAGTTTGTTAGCCTATGATATAATACATAAAATATATTATATTTTTAATTGGTGGTGAAAAATGAGGTTTAAATTTAATAACTTGCATACCCCAAAATTAAATCTTGTACAGAATATTCCAATTTAAACAATTGGTGTATATTTCAAGTTTCTACGGCTAATAATATTTTTAACTAAAACAAAAAAAATTATTTAATATTAAATTATTATTTTACCCGTGAATTTTTGATTTCATAAAAATTCAAATTTAAGATATATTTTTTTTTAAATTAGATAACTCTCAACTTATTTTATAATTATTGTAAACTAAACTTATTGAAAATCTTGTGTTAAATTTTCAATCCTGAGCTACTTATACAAAAATCTTCAACTACAAAATTACTTGCAAGTAGATACAATTTTGACATATTTCGTAAAAATTTGAACTTTAAACGCTTATAAAAAAAAACAGTGACTAATAATTTTGGATTTATTTTATAACTACACTAAAATAACGTATAAGCATCCTTCTACTCAATTTTCAAATTATTTTGGCATTCCAACATTTTTTTATCAACATTTCAAAAAAAATATTTAGAAAAATCGAAAATTTCAGTTATAGAGAATGATCTAGAATATTTTAAAAGTTTAACCGTATATAGATAACACTAACATAAACATTTTTTTGAAATTTTGAAGTATTTAAAGTGATTTATTTTTGAATTATAACTATATAAAAAAACGATTTTTCAAAAACTTGTTTTGCGTAAAAATTATCTTTTTCTTGTACTTTTTTGTTGTTTTTCTAGATGTACTACTGGTAACTTCTTACTTTTTACCTTTATAATATACCAAGGTTATTCAATTTTCTTCAAAAAAAGCACACATACATCATTGTAAAATCAATACATTCCTCACTCCATTCAGAATCTAAAAAGAAATTTAGTGAAGCTATTATTTTTAACTAGATATTATGTGTAATGCATTATGTTAACAAGCTAACATTTTTCATGAACAAATTAAATATTATGTATAATATACTGTTGTTAAAATTACGAAATATGCTTTGCATTGAAAGTATGATTTTGATTATTATAATTGATTTAAAATTAGAATGATGTATTTTATAATAATAACATCTATTTTCATACAAATTTAATATTATAGAAAACGTTTATAATGTAGTAAAATAAAATAGTTACTTGAGTAATTATTGTACAAAAAATACTACACAAAAAAGAAATAAAAATATTAATTTTGAATTGATAGATAACGTGGTATATTTGTCTTTCAAGTTAAATAATATAAAATAGACACTTGCGCCTACATACTAAAATGTTATAAATAAATATAATATGTGTTTATAATTTATTTAACTATTCTAAGTTGTTCATGTAAGATTCAAAAAATGTATAAAAAGCATTTAAATACTTTCTCGATACATTATATTTTTAATATTACATTTTTATTTTTTATTTAGATAAATATTATATATTATATTGTAATACTATATGTATTAAATTTAAACTTTAATGTATTTTGAGCTAGCTCTAAAATTGTCTACACTTGTTTTTAACTTTGTGTTTAAGACAAAACAAATTTATGTATTTAAAATCTAAATATTTTAATCATTTTTTTCTTATTACTTTCTATAAAAAGTAATATACCAGCGTTTCATTTTTTATTATTATTATTATTATTTTTGTATTAATAAATATCTAATAAATAAATAGAAAAATGTACATAACCTATCTATGCTTTATCTTCAATAACGCAAGTAGACTAAATTGAAGACTCTCAAAGTAAACATATTTAGAAAATATTAGAAATAGATGTTAACAATTGTAATAGGATAAAATATATATTTTCGTATTGCATTCACAAATTCTTCAGATACTTTGCAAAAGTTACGAATAGGTACCTGTCAGGTTATATCTGTTTGGCTAAATTAGTTTTTTAGTTAAAATTAATTTGAAAAAAAAAATTAAATGTCGAAAATGCTGAACGAAAATAGTTCAAATAGCTGAATAGAACAAAAATGTTTTGTAATCTTAATTTATAAGTAATTCGAAAATAAAATGTTAGTGTTAATATTTATTTCATTTTTTTGCAGTCATTATTTTCTGAATTATATTCAACAACAAAATAAAATCAATTCTACTTAATTTCAAAAGTAGTATTGTGAATATAATCTTGTTCTTTTTAATTATTTAGAAAAGTTCTGGTAATAAACAGCCAAAATACCAAATAAGTTTTTTTTCTGACAGAAACCACACTTAATAATGACAGTTATAAACACACATATAACTGTAAGTCAAACACATTACACCAAAAATCAAGAAATTTTTTTTTAGTTTTAATAAACGTAATTGTCGACGCAATATCGATGAATATTTTAATATAAAGTTGTAATGACGTGTTATAGCTAGATGTTATGTATCTTCATTATAGACTATAGTATTCAATAAATACATATTTAAAAAATAATTCAGTGGATTGTTAATGTTAAAGTTAAAGTTATAAACAATAATTTTTTATATATAATTTTTTTCCGTTAATTATTTTTTAATGTTTAGTTCATTTTCTCACTAGTTATATTGATATAAATTATTGATGTCAACCAATCGAGCTGTCAAATCAATAACCACCATTAATTCCACGTAAAAACTATGTGATAACTCGAATGAAGTATTACGTATGTTTGTTTAAAAAAGTAAACATGTTGATACCAATGACAACATATATTTACATTCTACGGAAAGTCATTTAAGTCAAAACCCTTTTGTACCAAATATAATAAATAAATATATATATATATATATATATTATATATACATATACAGGGTCACCATTATTTAACCTTCACTTAATGTAGGTATTGTAAGTGTTGAACATTGTTTTTGATAAATAAACAAAAAATCACATTATATTAACATCAATTCATCTTAACAGCATCCATTCACAGACTAAAACGTTTGATTGTCATAGTTTTAATAACGTTTTATTTCTCGGTTCTATGAAAGTTTTTCAAGAACAACCTGTACAGAAGTATAAAATGAGTAACATAATCCATATTTGTTTTGTTATACTGTAATGCAGCTGACAGGAAACAATCACGTCGGAAAACACCTGAAATAACATGATTGAAATTACGCTGTATGAAAAATCGTATAAAACCCAGAGTCTCTGCACTAGACATCAATTTTAGTTTTCTGTACTGTCAGCAGTAAATAGTACTGTTACAAATAAACAAAATGACGGTTAAAATTTCAATTTTTGCTATCGTTCTGGTACGTATATTTTAATAATAACCTTTCGTTAAAGAAATAACTTATAATAATTTATTCTAACCGTATTATATGATTTCACTTATTGTTCAAAATATTTAATGTATTTATTGATAAGGATTATAATTTATATGTCATATTTTTTTTTTTGCATTACATACATTTTAAAATTTCAGTATTTGAAATTTTCACATTCAAAATTTTTTAATATATATTTATTATCTTTATTTAAGAAATAAAATATTAAAAATGTATTTTTCAAAAGTTCTATTAGGAAAATATGTATAATATTACATAATTATAATAATATAATATCCGAACACTAAATCATTGGACTCTATTTTTATTTTATTTTTTTATTATTATTATTTTTAGATAGCAAGTTATGTCAGTGCTGGTGGTGGTGATTACCAGCCGTCGACATCGACATTATCGATGACATTGCCGTTTATGCCATACTACCCAATGGATGGGCCAATCTACACTTCATACAAAAAATCTATATACACTCTAAACCAAGCTTTAGGAAACATATGTTTTTCTGCTCAAAATGTATATGACCAATATAAGTTGTACAAAAACCAGCAAGACCTCAACCTAGAATTCAACGAAAGTAAAGTCAGATTCGATAGTGCTATACAACACTTTGACGAAAAATTGAGTGAATACCGCCAAGCGTTAATGAAATACAAACTATTATTAGGGTATAACAGCAATAATATACCCATATCAATGGACGACAACATTGGCATCGATTCTAATTTATTGTAACTTTTAAATATTACATAATTTTAGAAATTTATAAATAAATTCGTTTACAGAATTTTATCAAACATAAAAACTTGTATTTTGTTTTTAAGTAAACTGAATGATTAAGTTATAATTTTACATTTCAAATCCTTTACTATTATCGATGTGTATGACAATACCATAGAAATATTTAACATATTATTATTATTGAGTATGTATAAAACGTATTAAAAATATATTATTCATATTAAAATAATATAAGTGTTAACTAATTTATTGCTTAAATAGTAATCAATATTTGAACGCGACTCTGTCATGTAACTAATAATTTTATAATGGTACTGAATTAAATTTAGTTAGTAATAAATAATTTATAATAAAAGATGACACTTTTTATTTATAAGATTCAAATATTGATATTTTTCACACATTTTAGTGAGAAGTTCTGATGTTTTCTTTAAACCAGTTAGTCCAATTTATTGCACCCTAGGTACATCAAAATTATTATTTTATTTAAAAGTAACAATGGTTATACTTTTCTCGTTCTTATTTACTACTATTATTGAGGGATATAACACTATCATAGAGAGGATTTCTTATTTTGTAACTACCCTTTTTAGATTCTGAACGAAGTGATGAATGTATTGATTTTACAATGATGTGTGTTTTTTTTTTATTTTTGTGTCTGTCACCACGTTTTGGAGCAGTAAAAGTGCTTCGATTTTAAAAAATGGGCCCTGTTTCTGATAGTAAAGTGAATCTAGTTGGAACTTTAAGGGCTCAAAAGTAAAAAATTTTCAATAGTTTTTTAAAGCGTCAGGAAAACCCTAAAATGTAACAGAAAAACGGGAATTTTTACGCAAAACCAGTTTTCGATTTTTTTATATGGTTGTAAATCAAAAACTTATCACTGTAAATACTTGAAAATTTCACCAAAGGTTTATGTCAGTGTTATCTATATACAGTTAAATTTTCAAAAAATTTTACTTTTTTTGAGTTATTTATAGATCATAGCAATTTTTGATTTTAATGAGAATTTTTTTTCGACACTTCGATGACCAAAAACACTTGAAAATTTAATACAAGGTTCCTTATAAGTTGTTCTTATTGTAGCTAAATAAAATTAAAAATCGTTAGTCACAATTTTTTTTTATAAGGGTTTATAGTTCAAATTTTTACAAAATCTGTCGAAAACGCAAAAATTTGCAAGTAATTTTGAATTTTTATTAGCATTTAAAGTTCAAGTATTGACAACAATTTGTCAAAAGCATGAATATTTGCAAATTATTTTGTAGTTGAAAATTCATAAAATGTGTTGTGTTAATAACAAAGGATTAAAATACAACACTAAGTTTTCCATAAGTTTTCCTTCAAATATCTATAGTGAAAACTCGAAGCATCATTGTAGGAAAAATTTTAAGTGCGTTTGGGTTTTAAATTTTTACGAAATAGCGTAACGATAACGATTTATTCTCAAAAGATTTTAAATATTTATTATTATTCAAAAAGTATAAGTCGTAGATATTTGAAAATTTTACCGGTGATTATGATTGGCATTTTCTTTACATGATTTAATTTTCAAAATATTTTGACTTTTTTGAGCTATTTATAGACAACTGAAATTTTCAATTTTACTGAAAATTTTTGTTTGAAGTGTCGATTAAATTTTTTTGACCCAATTAAAATACTTGAAAATATAATACAAAGTTTATGATAAGTTCTGCTTATAGTGATTAAAATATTATATGAATACATAGGCACAATTATTTTTGATTAGCATGTGAAGTTCAAATATTGACGAAAATTCGTCAAAACCATGAATATTTGCAAATTATTTTGTAGGCATAATTCATACAACTTTTTGTATAAAACGCTAAGAATTGAAAATTTAATACAAGACTTTCCATAAGTTTAGCTAATAATAGTTATAAAAAAAACATAAATTTTGATGTATTCAGGCCATTAAAACATAAACCACCTTTTTCACCAACCACTGAAAATTATATCCTAGGCTGACAAATCATCTTCGTTCAGAATCGTTTTTCGTATACAATGATAATTATCATTGGATTCAAATTTAACCATCCTATAATGTATAATTGAATAATAGTGATCCACACGGCACCTAATGTACAGCAGAGCGGTACCCACTTACTCGCTTTTTTAATAATATTCTTTGAAAAATTATTATTATAATTTTTTTTTTAAATTAAAATTGGACTATCTTTTTAAAGTAAAAAAATTATTGTGCGATATATCAAACGAAATATCTATTATAATATACATTATTGTTGTGGGATTTTCAGATGTTAATAATACATTATACATAATATATTGAAAAACATACGTCACCATCAAAAAAAAAAGAAAAAAAAAATACAACAAATAATTAATTAAAAAAATAAATAAGTAAACAATAAAGTACTTTATATATTTTTTTTTAATATCCAAATGTCCATCGTTTTTATTTACCATATAAGTGTTAACAGTAGGTGATCTGAATATTTAAATATTTAAAATTAGTTAGTGAATAATATTTAAAAGTTTGCGAAGTAGTTACGACTCAGATCAGTTTGTTTTAAAAAATAAATAATTTAATTGGTTTGGAAAGCTACAACCCAGTAAATCTTTTAGTCTGGATAAACTAATGGCTGCCATTAATCGAAAATCATAAGCATTAAATACATGATAAGAATATTGTATCTAATTTTTTAACTAATTAATAATTTTTACTTATATTTTTAATTTCAAATATTTTCTGTTTGTTAAATTGAAATGTTTTATTTTTATTATGTTCAATTTAATTTGAATTTGACATGTACATTATTTAATAAGCACAATGTGCACTGTACGATAGTATACACAATGAATTATTATGATATTAATTATATAAAGCATCAGGCTATATTACAAAAATGAGAAACAGTATACTAATAAGACATTGCAAAACTTTTGGTACGGTTGATCAAGAAATATTCTCAATAAAACTAATACACAGGGTGATTTTTTTATCAAACAACACTCAATATTTCAAAAAGTATTAACTTTTTTCATTTTTTTTTTTCAAAATTTCAGATTTACACTATTTTAGAATTTTGGAACTTTTTATTATTTTCACCCTCATATTTCTTAGGCAAACCACTATCAACTTTTGATTTTAAAATGTAAACCTATGCTTACAATTTCATAAATTAAAAACGCTATTTTATGAATTATCACGTTTAAATTTTCATTTTTCGTCAATCCGTTGATGAGATATAGCCCTCAAAGTTTAATAGTTTTGAGAAGTGTTTATTGAGTGTGAATGTGTTATAAATTGTCAATAGATAATTAGTAGGTAATGATAAATAATATTAGTCTATATAACTATATAACAATTGATAATAAGCATATGCGGTAGGTAGTAACAGGTATAAATATTAACCCCACTTTCCGCTACACCATGGGGCCGACGATATTAAATTTATTAGGTACTATTATAGAAACTGGATTTTACAAATAAAAATCCCAGATATGACGGTGCTAATTAGTATTGATGTGTAACACCTAAAAACCTTCTAAAACCAACCAATTTTAAGCGACTATAACTCGCCGACGGATCAACGAAAGTTAAAAATTTTAACATGAAAATCCATGAAAAAAATAGTTTTATTAAATTATGAAATTATTAATATAGGTTTCCATTTGAAAATCAAAAGCTGATAGTTTTTTAACTATTAAATATAAGAGTGAAAAAAATTTAATTTTAATTTTATACAGTTCTATAAAAACATGTATCTAGATATTTGAAAAAAAATCTATACTTTTTGAAATAATGAGTGTTTTTTGATAAAAAAAAAAAAATCACCCTGTATATATATAATTTAATAAGATTAAAACTTAAAAAAATATTTTTTTTTCACCTTTTTGATGTATAAAAATTAAAAATACATTATGTAACTGCTAAAAATCTAATACAATTTGGTGTCTATCGAAGTCCTTTACTGTCTCCAATTTTATTTAATCAATTTCCTAATTATAATTTGAATTATTTATCTTTAAATGGAAAATAAATCAATTTTGCAGATGATAGGTACTTTACTAGTTATCGCCATTGATTTTTGAATCGAAGTATTTCAAAATTTTCAAAAATATAAACAAATTACCAATTTAATACTGGAGTCTAGAAAATAATTTATTTTTAAAAATTTAAATAAATATATTTTATTAATATTGATTAACCTAATATTAGAATTAAAATTAATTCGTCTAGTCTTGGCACAGCAAATTTCTACTATCTACAAATAGCACACAATAACATAATAAGAATATTTTTGAATAAAAACTACTTATTTCTTAATAATAATTTATTGTATTAGATATCGATTAAAAAATGTTTCTATAAAATAGCATTGATTTTCATAATCAAAAATAGTTTAATGAAAGCTAATAATTACCCCCCGGTAAATTGTGATACAATCATACAACATTCATTATAGTTTATGCATTGAATCAAATGCTTACAATTATGACCAAAAAAATATTACTATTACTTAGCTACCCAGTTCTAAATGCAATTTTTATGTTGTGAATATGACCCGACATTTTTCGATAATTTGTTATAAGCAAATGAACAAATACTTATATTATATAATCTGCATGCTATAAAAATTGACCATACTCGTCATATTATAATATTCATATATTTTTCCCAAATTCAATTAAAATATTCTGAATTATATTCATAATGAGTTTTAATTTAATTTTAAACTACACATACTAAGCAATTATTATAGTTTTTAACTTGATGATAATTTAAATTTAATATTTTAAATAAACAATTTAATATTAAGTCTTATTACAAGAATATTATTGGATAAAAATGCCAATATCCTTTGATTATGTTTATTTTAAATAATTAAATAATTAATTTACTGAAGAAATTTTCCAGTTAAAGTTACATGAAAAATAAAAATAAATTTATTTTAAAAGTGTTTCTTTGAGTATTTTTTACAATATACAATTATATTTTAAAAATATTGTGAAACAAAAAAAACTTTTTACAAGTAATGATAACATTAAAATCAGAAATTGATAACTGATCAATAAAATATTACAAATTAATGTAATCTTTTCTAATGAATATAACGATATGGCTAATAATATTTCCAATATGTGATAACCTTACCACTTGGAATCAACCCCATTAAGCTATCAATCATTTAAATACATTTATAAACAATACTGCATTTTTCACTAAAGAAAAATATGTATTCAGAGAGTATTATTATTTTGATCAATCGGTTAATATAATTTAGGTATATAAATTTAATATAATGGTCTCATTTTATAAGTAAAGTTTTAAATTTGGAATAGTTGAATTAATAATAATTATAAATTGAACATGAAACAGTTTTAAGCTGGATTTCGGTATTTTTAATCGCTTTTATTACTTAAACAAAAAAAAAGGCATAATCGTGAAACTAATAGCTTTCTCAAAAATATATTCAACATAATGTTTTATTATTAATTTAAAAAAACATTTATCTAAGCTAAAAGGAATATTTAAAAAAAAACTTTTAATTTGTTTTTAAAAATATATGAAAACTATTTTAAGACTTATTGGAAAATTAAGTATGTTTTTTTCTTCAAATCCAGTACAACTATATTCAAATTTCTGATTTACTAAAAACAAATAACTGATTTCATAATTTTCATAAATATGTATGTGATTTTGATTGTCATGAATTTGACGTCATACCTATAAATTCTGTACTGTCAATATTAATTGTATTTCCATTCGTGTTTAACAAAAAAATACGGAATGACGTTTTTGTTTGTCAAATTGTAATATTTTACTAGTTAAACAGATATTTTTAAGTGAAAACATTCAATCATCCATCACTAAATTATTCATTTTATAATTCGCTATATAGGATGTTCAATTTCACAAGTCGTGGAAGATTATTTTAATTATGTTTACTTGTCCATAATAAAACTAAAATTAAAAATTTTATAACATTCTATATACTTATATATATATATTTTTTTTAAATAAGTTAAAATATTCGACTCGTTTTTTGAAATGAAATAACAATTCTATACACTTTTAAACACTTTTATGAATTTAAAAAATGTATAGATTTGTTCGTTAAAATTTTTTTAGCGTTTTGAATTATTGTATTACGTACCCTGTATAAACAATGAAATTAATACCAAAGTCAAAATATTTACTATACATACATATATACGTACATACATGAATACAAATATTTTTTATTCGAATAATCATACGAATTTCACTTGCGTCAACAAATTTAAAAAGATCAAACATAACAAAAATCGTATATATATATTGATAGAATTCGAGTATGTTATTCATTTAAAATTGACACGAATATCTAATTCACTTGTAGAAGCTCGGCCAACCATGGCTTTCAAGAAAATTTCGATGTTCACCAGCTTAGTGGTATGTATTTTTTGTAGAATATAAATTAAAACAATACACAATTTTCAATAAATATATAGGAAAAAAATTCAATTACAATTTCAAGAAGTATATAATTTGTATTATAACAAACTAAACATGTAAAGTAGATAATCGTTTTGATAAAGGATATGACGTGTCAACTGTATCTCATTAAGAAGTCATATCAATATATTACGATATATGTCTTAAATTTGAATTTAACGATGAACCATTCCGTTTAAAAAACGATTCTGAGAAAACACAGCCATCGGCGTACATTTTTTTATATATTTTAATTTTTATAAAAATTTAATTTTTTTATTTTTACTATTAGTAATTATTCGTTACATAGAAATATTAAATTCTTTGAACAAAAATAAATTTAGGCATGATAAACAATGAAGGCCATGATTCTCAAAAATAAATCATTAATCAAAATATGTCATTAGTTGGAAGTTCGTTATATAAAAGTTTCACTGTACAATAAAATAACTAAAATCCTTACTCTTGATTTAAATATCTAATTTTATCCAAAATAAAAATATCTCTTAATAATAATTGTTTGTATGGTTTTAAGATTATTTTCACAATTCACAATTTGATGAAAGTTTTTTAAATATTGCGTCTATATTTTATGTATAGGTTTATTTTTTCAACATAAAACAATATCCAAGGGCATTTATTTTAAATATTACTAATAATTAATTTGGCAATGATTTTTAAGTACCTAGGTATTAAATTACTATGTATAAATATAATATAAAATATATTTATAATTTTAGGTGGTAACCATCATAAGCTATAATGTACAAAACATTAATTCACAATCAATGGTGCAACCATTAATAGACCAAGATTTCATTAAAGTCAAAGCCGCTTTGTATCAACTACAAGAAGCTGAATTTAACTTGATGAACGATTCACAAAAATTAAACGACATGCAAAGAGAATATTTGGCAGGAAAAGTTGACTATTCTGCTGTGGAGCGAGCAAGAAATGAATTAATGGAAAGCAAAACCCAATGGTTCGCAAAAGTATTAAATTACCTGCGTGCAACAAATGAATTTGAGCCTTCAATAAATTACCAAAATGCATTCCCCCCAAATTATTACCCCAACCAGGATCCCTTAGACGATTATAACAATCTAAATAATATAAATGAAATGAAAGCCAATCTTGGAATTCCCCCTACTCCACTACCTACAGTTGGAGCATAAAACTTATTTTAATTCTTTCTTTTTTTTTTTCTGTCTTTGATGTATGTTATTGTTTTTCTATTAATCAGACATAACTGATTTCGATTGAAATAAAACAAATGTATCATTGATAAGTAACCATTACTATTTTGTTAAAATTAATATTATATTCCTTTAAAATACTTTCAGAAAAAATAACCATTTTGTGAGTATTATTTTCCATTAGAGAATAAAACAAACTGTATAGTTATATAATGTACATTGGGTGATAGACACATTTTGTGATTATAACATTTTAGTGAGGTTTTTCAATATTAAAAACGATTTACTACTGGTTTTAAATAATATGGTATTTTTATCTAATGCATTAAATAGAATATGATACTAACATAAATTACGAATGAAGTGTTAAAGTAAAGTTGAAAAAAATATTATTATATTTTTTTGAATTTTTATTTGTTTTTTTTTTTATGTATATATACATTTACAACTATATTCCTACTCGATATTATATTTATTTCTATTGGATAACCATAATGAACGAAAAACATATAAATAATGTATAATCTAATAAAATGGTAAATCACTTAACAAATTAAAACAATCTAAATAACTAAGTAAATTATTAAACATCGACACATTTTGAAAAACCAAAAAGCAAAGGTAAAGTTAAAACTAAATCATAAAGCATCCAACAGCGTACCATATGAAAAAATATAATATGTCATCTCTACCGAGCAGATTTAATGTAGACATTGCAACGTGAATAAACATAATATACGTTATATTATGTCTATAATACAATAATATAATATTTTATTATTATGTAACATTTCGTCTACGAACAAGTTTACACAAAACAATCTTTTCTTGTATTTTTCATCGTCGTTTCGGGCACCTGCAACACCATTTCCGGTTTTTTTTTTTCAGGGTAATAAAAACCACACATGCCGGACACGACATAATAATACAATAATATATTTCGCACAATATACATGTGAATTTTCATACACAATTCATTCTAATACGGTACCGGCATTATTTTGTCGGCAGTCAATTGACTTCTATTGACTGGGTTTCTCTCGCCCAGTGTATATCTTGCTAAGATGTTTGCGTTTGCGATCTAACTTTCTGCTTGTCGCCACCGTATTTACATTTAATTAGGTATACGAGACCCGAGAGCACAGCATATTGTATATTATATTATGTGTGGCGTGTGCGTGTACGCGTGACCGAGGTCGTAGCCGTTTATAACCACGTATACCGGACGCACGACGAAGGGTATTTCTGAGTAGTAGGATAACGATATTGTACCCATATTACAATGACTCGAAAAACATTCGATGTTTTTTTTTTTTTGTTTTTTTTTTTTTTATTGTCGTCTTGTCCACACAATCGTGACGCGTTTATACGCACTGAGAATGCAAATATCGCTAAGCGTTAAGTATTAGAATATTTAGAACACAAGTAATAAATAAATAATACACGAATACAATAATTTTATACCAAGAAAACTATAAAAAACGAATCGTTGAATATTTTCATATAAAACCTTGCACTGTTATTAATAAAATGTTACGATTACTGTGTATTCCATGGTAAGAAAAAAAAACCTATACTATCGATTAAATATGACATTTTTTAAAATTGTCCATAATTATTACGACAGTTATTTTTTATACAATTTTTCATATTTTTAACTTTTTATCGATAACACGTAAATTACTATTATTATTATTATTTTATAAAACTCATTTGCAATAATAAGTCTAATAAGTCGTATTATAATCAAATATTTTTTTTTTTTTTTCTATAATATTATGATAAAAACTACAAACATTTTGATGATCTAAACAAGAATATATTTGAAAAATATAAGCCAATAACCATCAAGTTCAAATGGTATTTGTTATAGTAATTACATTATAAAAAAAACAAATTGTCTATATTATAACTGAAATGACTCAATAAAACAAATCACTCGAATGTTTAATTTCGTATCAGTAAAATTCATTAATTACTATTATTTTTATTTTTTTTATGACATTGATTCACAATACTAAGTAGTATTGTATTCAAACCTTTAAAATAGTTCAGTAAAAACTTTTTTATATAGTTAGTTAAAAACTTTAAACTTTCTGATTATCTGAATGTAAAAACATTTGAAAAATATAAACCAATAATCGTCAAGTGTAAATGGTAATGACAATATTATGAAAAAAGTTTTTTTTTTTTTTATGAAATTTGTAACACAATAATTAAAATTGTTATTCTTGTTCATAATATTTTAAATTCCAATAGGATTATACTATTATATATACCATACGTTGTATGTAATTAATAATTTGCTGTTAAGCACGTAAGGTACTAATAATACTTAATATTTAATATCCAAAACCAATTACAGTTAATACATATTAATAGATAACGAAATATTCCATACATTAGTAACATTACTTAAGTTCGCTACCATATTACTACAATTGAAACCGATAATTGGATAACTCGTGATTAGACTAACGATATGTGGTATGCTATCACAATTTGTTGCAATTTTAAAATATTGTAAACTACCTAAGAACAAATATTGAATGAGCATTATAAATACGTTCATTATTTGTTGGAAAAACAAACGCATGAAAAGGTACAGCTTATTATACAAAACGTAGTTTTAATTAATGGTAAACAATGCTATGGAAATAGTAAAAAATAAAATTTAGTATAATAATACTGCAATAACAGTAAAAAAATATACTGAGTTTATACTAGGAGATTACAGCTGCATATTATAAACATTAAACTAGGTATTTTATTTTGAATCCGATTTCACGTAGAAATGATTGAATGTGTTTTTAGTGTCCACGTGATACATTTTAGAAACTGTCATAGGATGGAGTCGACAAAAGTTGTCAGAATATATATTCATCCCTTATATATGTTAATATTCTTCAATTTCCGGACTTGTGATACAAACTGAGTAAATAATGTGTCTAGAATATAAATATGTGTTACTTTTGACGTATATTCGTATTTTTGAACGTTTCTTTATCGCAAGTTTTATCGTCATTTTTTTCTTGTAATTGTCGTCGTTATAATTTTAAATATTATCGTATTGTAAAACAAATAAAAATTCAATAGGATAAATTTATTATGATTACTATTGAACGTCCAATAAAATATTTTTTTTTCTGTAAATTAAAATGTAATATTATTTCCAAAAAAAAAAAAAAAACAATTTATTTATATTGAATATTTCGAATTGAGACCTTAACGATCATTAATTCAATGTTCAACTAAATTAAAAAAGTGAATTGATCAAATAAATAAATCTTATATTGATATTTATTATTAATTTAATAACTTCAATCACACGAACTGGTGTTTGTAAACAACATAGTGTGTGGGTGTGCGACAGAGAGAGTGAGTGGTATAAAGAAAAAGTGAAGTATCATCGATATTATGTATTTTTATTAATAAGTAAGTTTACAGTTCACACGTAGTAATTAATCATAACGAACGTAATATTATCTCGTGTGTGATATTAATTACCAATATGACTTGCACGGTTTAGTCGGGTCATTATTTTTATAACACAACACTGTACCGTACTGTAGATACAATATATTATATTTTGTCTTTGATTTTGGTATGGTATTTAAACCGCAGAGACGCATTAGCGCAATATTTCGCTCGTATATTATATTATATAGTCCCTTCAAATTTATCTTTCAGTAGTGTATTATAATGTAGTACGGACAAATACTAAAGTATAGGTACGCATAATATTATATTAATATTCGAGCGTACAACTTTCAGCATAATATTATTAAGTACCGAGTGGGACGATACAGCGGAGTGTTTAGTTTGGTTTTCACCGATTAATAAAGAATGCGTTATGACCGTAAATTATTGATAATAATAATAATAATGATGATTATTATTTAATATAATTATGCAATAATGGATATCGTGGTTGACGTTCAGTCGCTCGCCGACGGTCGCTTGGTACAATTATTATCTTTACGATGTATTATTAGGTTCTTCACACGCTTAATCGGAGACGAATCGTTATTGTTTCAGTTTCAATCCCCGATGGACCTATGTGAACCCCGCGTAATTTTTATCAGTATTGTGTGTTGGATCAATTTAATCGTCACGTGTTAACACAAAAAAATAATATAAGCCACAGTCGTCCGAACACCACATAATAACGTACGCGCGGCCGTAACAATATTATCATTATAAACATTTAACACGACGATAAGGATAATATTATGATCCAATATAATATATAACATCGTGTTCGACGGTTTTAGTAGTATATACATTTGTCCGTTTTTATTATTCAGCTTACGTCGTCATGATTTACATTTGAATATCGCATTTTATCATACCGTTATTGTATTGGCTATTATGTATTATTATTACGAAACGAAACGATAGTACTGTGCACGTCGTAATGACGAATTGACGACTCCTCGTGTAAGATGTATTTTATATGTAGACAACAAAAACTTAAGGCCCCCCGGGGACTCCATCATTCGTGTCGGTGCACTATAATCATAATATATATTTTTACCGTCGGGCACGATAACTGATTAAGTTCAAACGCTGATTCCCGGATATCAGTAGTTATGTATGTACTTATTATTCGCGTATAAATGTTTTAGTTAGTTTTGATTAATTACTGACAATGTAACTAACGTTCGCAGAAGTGATGAGTAGGTATTTTTTTTTCGTTTTTTATGGATATTTTAATTTAAAATAAACAGTTATTTATTTATTTTTATTTTTTTTTATTGATTTCTGTGTACAGAAACGTTAACTTAATACGCCCAAACGACGATTGCATTAAATTAAGGTTCCGGTGGTGATGTTAAACTGAAAAAAAGCGTTGCATTAAAATGTATACACTTCTGTGTACCATGTAGGTATATTATATGTTAAGTATATATATATTTATGAAAATAGTTTTTTTTAATTCATTGTAATTGAACATCAAACAAAAATAAAGCGTACTTTTTAAAACCCACCCCATTCAAGTATATTAATTATGCGGATGACAGCTGTTTACACTAAAACCGACGTATATGGGTCAGAGAGTTGAAGATAAAAATAATAACAGTAAAAAAAAAATTAATTTTAGTTGATGTAATTAAAGATCGACCGTCACGATAATTCGGGTATAATTCCCTTATAAACAAGAAATGGCAATGTCCACCATCACTATACAACTACCCAACTACCTCTACGCTACAACCACCATCACTATACCACCATAATACGCAGACGGATTAAACGAAAAGATTCGAATAGATACACTGTTTTATTTTTTTTTGCTTTATTATTATTATTATTATTACTATTGTAATTATTAGCGTGCATTTTAGACCGAGCCAATAACGTCCGTAAAACGCATAGTCGGCGGTCGTCCAATTAGCAAACGGCTCGCGGCCCCGTTTGACTCCGACAAGAATAATTACTACGCACAATAATATTATGATACCATTACAACGTGCTGAACACATCGGATGAGATTTTTACTACCGGAACGCGCGATAAACCGATGCGACCCGCACCCTCAATACGAGCACTAAAATAATAATTGTAATGATATTATTATATTATTATACCTCGCGTTTATGCGTTCCGTCCTCTCTTACATGGGTCGCAGAGTAGGTAACAAGTTTTCCGATTCCGTCGACTGCAAACACCGTTCGACCGGGGTGGTACGCGAGAGTGTCTCCTAAATCACTCTGCCGTTTCCCGTGCGCGCACGTGAAAACGACATTTTCTCTGCACATATTTATCGCACATTTTTATATTTATGTCAGCATTAAAAAAAAAAAAAAAAAAAAACATTTACCTGTCCCAAAACTTGGTGAAATTTACCACCGTACCCTCCTGCTCGCTCTCCAACGTCCTCGACTATTTATCCGCGACGAATTTTAAACTAAATAATACTTATACCTACTAGTTATTACGCCGAAACAAAACGCGCACCACACAACAATAATATAATATAATAATATTTCTATACATTATGTAATAGTATTCTTCAGTAGTTTTGTTGCCGACGAAGCGCGCTGTACATATATACTACACTGCCGGCCCCCGAGAACAAAAGGCTTTCATTACACGAGATGCCGTTATTATAATATTACCATTCGTTTATTAATTCATTCGTTCGTTCGGATACGTAGAACAATGTTAAGCGAAACTTTTCGGGACTGCAAAACTCTTCGCACAACGACGGCTTTACTCCACTGCAGCGGGCCTTATTATATTAGGTGTGCATTTTGACACACGCGTCTTGTCATCCAAACACACATGGACTCTACCGAATAAAACTCCGCACACTACGTACTCTGAAAACATAAACCGTAAGTCGTGCACCGACGGATTTTGAAAACTCTTCTCCCGAACACGTGTCTCGTCTTTAATTATACGTTACACGCGCGCCACTGAGTTAATCATTATTACCTACCACTGTACGAAGTAATGCAATATTATTATTATTATTATTATCATTAGACACACGGCACGTTCATAATAATATACGCCATCCCCGCAAGCCGACGTGTCACGCGCTCACATTGTCCCGATATCACCCCGTGCAGGACCGCGCGGTCGTCGCGTGTCGGTGCTGTGTTTGAGTTTGTTATTCTTATACCGTGTTATAACAATATTATATATGTTACCGGTTATTAGTGGACATTAGATTTTCTCAAAAGATACCAGTCCTTTAATAACCTATTATTTTTTTTATCGTTTTGAAATCGCGTTAAGTATATATAATATGATACAGGCATCGTAGATTGTGTGATGAAATCCATTTTTATTTAATTTTGATTCATTAACATTGTAAAGCACACCAACCTCCGTAAATAGAAGAAACTGCACGACGATATTCTACCTATTCATTCGAATAAAAACAACGATCGATTTCTGTGATAATCTTGATTACATATATGTATATATATATATATATATAATATATGCACCTTTTCTACCTATGTATTATACGCTGTATTTATTAGGCTTACGGCCGATGTAATCGGGTTTTTCTTCTTAAATCCTTTTTGAACGGCTTTACATCTAAACTCGTTGTGATTAAAACTTCTACGATCTATACATGGTTTGTCAAATGCTGTCACCGTATAGCGTAAAATAATATAACATCATTATAATATTCCATTAAAGATTAATAGTAATTATTATTATTATTATTATTCACTCTTAGTAATTGGCAAATTAATAAGGATGCCACATCGTAAAAACTATTCATAGCTGTAACATGTTTAACACGTTGAACATAAAAATATTGTACGATTTAAAAATAAACCATCCTGGTATTGATTTTCCCATACTACTTTGATTAAATTATACCAATAATAAATTCCGGTTAGTAAAACCAGAATGTTTGAAGTAAAAGGGTGCGAAAAAACGATTGATATAAAAGACATTTAAAAAAAAAAGTGGATTTAAATCGCAAATCGTTTACATCCTTAAATTCCAGTTGAGAAAATAGTCCCTAGAGTCTCGAATAAAAATAGAAAAAAGATAAGACTTAACACGAATGCTATTTCTTTCTCGATTTAAAGTTTAATGTTAAATGCCAATTTAATCTATTGTTTTTAATTTGTTTCTTACGTACAATTTACCAGATAAGCATCATTGCTAAACTAATTTTATCTGTTTTGACACGTATTCTTATATATCAGAAGAAAAACAATAATAAAAAAAGTTACCACGTGTAATTAACAAGGTAAAGTTAGCCATGATATAATAAAAGTAAATCTAATAAACGTAAAGAACTGTGTTAATTATTATAAACACATCGTTGACTTATCATTATGGTACTATGTGTGTCAACAAATGTCATGATTTATAAAAACTATTTTCAATGATATGACGAATAAATAAATTAAAAAAAGGAAATATTAATTAAAATGCTAATTGACTTAAATTTAAGTTGAAATTAGTTTCAAAGAATTTTTTTTGTAGATAAGAACTACGTCAAAACAAAATTATATTTCATAAGAATAAATGAAACTTTCATCTCAGTGAATATTCCAACTACTGCCATCACAATAGGATAACGCGTTGAACTTTTAGACTCCGAATAGCAGTGCATTATCTAAACAATGACTTATATTTATTATTTCTCTCGTGAAAATATATGATTATTTAATAAGGCAAACTATGTAACGAAATAACTGCTTATATTTGTCAACAATGATTATTTGCAATAATTGTGAGTATGTTGTACAAATGCCGCTAAATTTATCGAATATCTGTTATGGAATAGTTCGTAATGACATAATATTATTATGGTCGGGTCGGTTTATCGAAAAATAAACAGTTTTACTGTCGGACGATTAAAACAGAATTTTATTGTACAATTCCAACTTTAAAACTACGCCCGCAGTTAAGTTATTAAGGCAGGCACGTTATATTAGACTTGTTTCG
The DNA here is from genome assembly GCA_009835225.1 of Aphis craccivora. Lineage (NCBI taxonomy): Eukaryota > Metazoa > Arthropoda > Insecta > Hemiptera > Aphididae > Aphis > Aphis craccivora. The sequence continues at coordinate 166,418 of VUJU01000024.1, forward strand.
TACAGACCGAGAAAATAAAATAAAAGTATTATTATTATTAATTTTATTCGTTCGAGATTACTTTTAACGAATTCCGTGACGAGAAGATAGTGTTTCATGTTTTTTTTTACGAACTTGTGTGAAAGAACTTGTTCGTTATTATACTAGTGTAATGATGGATTTTTAGCTTTTTTTTGCTATTCGTATACATTATTGACCGTCTACGAGTGGTCTCTACGTCTCAGTGACACAGTACTCACCTATTCCAGCAGCGACGGAAATTATAATTGCAGACAGCGTGGCCACATACCACGTCACTCGCCGGTCCGCCATCGGGGACCGGAGAAAACCGAGCGGATATCTATGAAATCGACGAGTGTTCTTTTTTTGAAAAAAAATTGTCATCTACAGTTGTGATGAATGACGTTGGGTATGATATTATTACAATAAAATATTATGCGGTTCGTACGGATTACGGTTTGTTCTCTGCTTTCCGACTAGTTTAGTTATCGTTTGGGGTTTTCGCGAAAGACGCTCATTTCCGCGAAACTTTTGAATCTGTAAGCCGACGGGCCGAATGAATTATTGTGGTCGTGCACGATAAAACGGCAATTAGTACTGGCACTGACGGTGCGTGATTTGTAGAGTGGCGTACATCGCACAAATGAAAACAGGAAAAGTGAAAACGCACACGCTCACAGACGACGGCAACGGCTGGTGGAACTGACGATCGAATGGTATACGACGAGAGGGAAAAAAACGTGCTCGTAAGGTCCGAGCGGAAAGGCAGCGCACTTGGAACTCGCACGCGTTTCAAGGGACGTCGGCCAACGACGGGACCGGCGACGAAAGCAAAAACCGCCATCTGACGGCCGTCTGCGGCCAAACATTACGTGCGGTGGCGACCTTGTTGTACGCCGCGGTGGGTTTGTTTTATTTGTTTATTTGTTTATTCGTTTGTTTTTTTTTTACTCCTGTCCGAATTATTATAGTCGTTAATATTATTGTTTAATATGTTTTTTTCCACATCAATTACGCTTAAATACTAACCTACTCGTAAGCAGGCGCGGATCTAGAAATCACAAATGGGGCGGGGCTTATTATCAAAAAATGATAAATAAAGAATTTGTTCTAAATATTTTTTTTTAAGTAATTTCATTTTATATAACTTAAAATACGGCTGAAGGGGGGGGACTAAAGCCTCTTAGCCCCCTTCTCAGATCCACGCCTGCTCGTAAGCTCAATAATAATATTGATTAGTGTCCAGCGGACATAGTGTGATTTTCCTATAGCAAACGAATTTTTCACAAATTTAATCGTTACTTAGTTTCCAAATCGAACATTTGCCATGAAGGCATAGGGTTATCGCTCTACCGATGCGTATAACATAACTGCTATGGCCCATTATAATATAAAATTATAAACTATGCGACATAAATTTATCTAAAAAAAATTTTTTATTGTTTTTAATAATATTATGCCGTTATACCGCATAACACCGCCCAATCTCTATTAAGGACAGTATAGTTAATTGTTGTTTGTCAAAACATTATTTCCTTTATAAAAACTAATATTGTTTTATGTGCATAATATTATAACGCGTAAAATATATAATATTTTATCCATACACCTTATACTAGTATAAGGTTTATGATTATACCTCACTATTAATAGATAAAAAGGCAAAACTCTCAAACAGGTACATAATAAATATTACATACAAAATGGCAACTTTAATTAAATTAATATATTATTATAAGCAGCTAAGCGTATTCACTCAATGATTGGTTTTTTCAGTTAAAATCGTTTGATATTATTTAGTTGTAACATTAAAATAAAATATTCAAATATCATGGTGGTTACGTAAATTGCGTACGGGCAGTGTAATATATGTGTATAATATATATAATGTAATTAACATCCAATAAAAAGTATTGCATAAATATACAGTTTTCAAAGGTACCTATGTCTGTCCTGATAGTAAAAACTGAATTTGGATATTATCAACAAATTTTTTTTTCATGGGATGTGACTAACTATGCTTTAATATTACGTCTTGTTTTAGTATGTTTGATTATAATATTTTAGTTACAAAATTGTGATTAAAATAGAATTGAATGAAGCCTTATTAATAATTTATACAGGTTATTTAAGTTATATAAGTTGGCTCCTATTTCTGATCTACGATACATCAAACATGAGTTCAATATCGGTAATTTTTTTCTCTAAAACATTTAAGAATAAAAAAATAATAATAATTGGATGATCAATTATAAAAACTAATAAAAACGCGTCATTAAACCAGAACGAAATTATTATAGGAGATTCATAGGCAAGTCGCGGACAATATTATACAGCATACAATTACGACCGGGTCATGTACTCATGTTATCCATAGAGCTCAAACCAACTACACACAATAACATTATAGTGACGCAATAGAATAATTAATAATGTTTTAAATAGACTGATGGTGTGAAGTACGTATAAATTTGTCGAAAGATCAATGTCGTATTATACAAGCCTGAATCTATTAATATAGGCTAGTAATTGCATGTTAACTTGTGACAGGCCATAATGGACTAAATTACTATGTAAAATTTTTTCTTTGAAATCGGTACACTTTTCAGTTTTTAAAAAGCAACGCCTTCTATATATTATTTTTTTTAAAGCCTTCTTGGATATTTTATACCTGTTATCATAAATTTCTAAGTAGTAGCTAGTACTTCCAAATCATAGTATACTATTATATAGAATACAAAATTTGTCTCTTAGGAAAAAAAACATTAAGACGAAGTACCTCACGCCTATTTCAAGAAAAATACCATTGAATATTAATTTATTTGATATTATTATGTTTTTTACTTGACCTATATCTGTAAGCATAAATAATATATAAGTATATATACATATTACATTTATAAAAAAATAGAATACTTTCTATACTATATAGTAGGTTTAAAATGAAACTCGTTATTGAGTATTTCACAAGCAAATTGCAATAGATGAATGGATGAATGGATGAGTTATATTTTATTTCAATGATCACTACTTGTATACGAGCAACAATTTTAATCTGAGATAGAAATGCAGCTTCTAAAAATATTTTATATTAAATATATATTACTACGAGCAGTTAATTAAACTAAAATTAATTTCTGTATTGTTGTATTGTTTTATAGTAGAATAACTAAAAATTCTACAGCGCCCATTTAATTTTCTGAACTAAGTTATTAAAATTGAAAAAAATTGCATTTTTATTTAAAATTAACAGTTATATTAGGGTTTCCCGAACGTTTTTGCTATATTTTTCCAATTATTTAGAAATGTGCTGTTAATTTAATCCAGCTATATGTACTTAATAGATCGAAGATCTTCTCAGTTAATTATTAAAGTAAATTTACTGCTCCAAAAGGTGATGAAGTAAAAAAAATGAATAATCAAATACATTGTTTATAAGACGATATTAAATTCCTTTAATTCAACTCAAGCAAAATCTAATGCATAATATATTTTTAAAATGTTTAACCCATATTTAATCATTTATAATTATTAATTATAATTTGAGTTTTCACCATAATAATATTTTTTTAATCAAATGTTTTATGAGTAATAACCGCTAAACAAATTATAATATCATATTATATGTTTAGCGGTTATAATCAATATATTTCAATAATCAAAATAATCCCGTATAGATAATTGGTATCTAATATTTTATAGTTAAGGTACAATTTATATACACTTAATTTAGAATATACAAATTATTTTTAATTTTTAATTTAAAATCGTAATAAATGTTAAATTATGCAGATAGTTAATTTATGGTAAAATTATTATCTACAAAAAAAAAAAAAAAAATCGATCATATTTTTTTAAATCAGTTATAATGATATTATTTTTGAGTGGTAACAATGGTAAACAATATCACTATAAATCAATGGAAGGCTGATGAGATGAACAAAACATTAAACTAGCATAATAATAACTACATGTGTTATTATGAAAACACAATGACAACCTAAAAACAATATTAATAATTATTCACGATATTCAAATTATATTTAGAAACTTGACATGAAACTCAAATTATTTACTTATATTATATATTTTTAATATCTATTATATTATATTCCATTTAATTGCTAATGGTTGCTATATGTATATCGATTAAAAGTTAATCCAACGCTTATTAAGCTAACTTTTTGGACCACCGCCAAACCTACAGATTATGCAGTAAGAAGAAAAGATTACGTGTGAGGTTTATATTTTCACAAGTAGCTATAATAGAATATTTGCCATTCAATATGTTATAATGGTATGTACTACCTATAAAATATACGTTAATTTTTCACGTGTTAATCAAATATTAAATTGAAAGACTCTAAATTATAATGTTATTATTATACATTTTCCATCATTATCATACAGTAATACTAACTTGTATGTCGCATATAGTATAATATTGTTTTTAATATTTATCGTATAATTATTGTATACATGAGCCATTAATGTAATTCGCTTATGTTTTTATATAATTGAACGATGTATGTATAATTATATTGTTATCAAAACCCAACCAAATAATATTAATTAATTAAAATAACAAAATAAATTATTACTAAAAAAAAATAATTTATACACAGTTAATTGACTAAAAAATATTTAATACACTAGATAAACAAAATATTCAACACTTTAACCTTTGACAATTTAACATATAATAATTATAGATATAGTCAATAATTAAATATATTAATAATTTATATATTAGTGATCAGTATTATAATGGTACCTACATTGAAATGAATAGAGATAATGTCTATACATTTATCAATTTAAAGATACTACAGTTCAAATATATATATATATATATATATAATTGCAATATCTATATGTCAAATTAATATATTCTATATATATAATATTCAAGTCCAAATACTACAGTTAATATAATTTGAAGATGTCAATCCACATAGAAGTTATTATACAATTAATTAACATTGTGATAGACACTGAATTAATTAGAAAATCGTTTCGAAATTTCGATAAGCCTGTATGATAAGTTAGGTACAATGAATATCTTAATTAATATAAATATTACTAGTCATAGAAATTTGAACATACATTAGTTGTTTAAATTGGCATTTTCTGTGCATCATTTAATTTTGGGATATTCAGGTCATTAAAATATAAACCACCTTATTCACCGCCCAATGGAAAATATATATCTTAGCCCATAGGCTGACAAATCGGGCGAATGTAAGTTCCCACACGAGATATAGCAGGTAAAAATTACCCCTGAGTATGCATACGTAAAAATACAAGGAAAAAATTACACCGATACGTAAGTTCCCACACGAAAAAAATTTTTACCAAACACCAAGGCTGGAAAAGTTATCGATTTTTTTAAACTCATTAAGTTAAGTTATTTTAAAGTTAAAAGTTAGTCATATTTTTTTCGTTAACTCGTTAAGTTAAACGTTAACTTTTGAAAAAAAAGAACTTAACTTAATTTAAAGTTAAGATTTTCTAATTTTCAAAATAAAAAAAATCCAGACACATACCAATGTTTATTAGATAGTTTTAGTTTATGCACAAGAAAATTACTGGGGAAATTTAAAATGGTCCATTAAAGTATTAAATTGCTATCAAAAAAACCTAATTTTCTAAAAGTACTATTCAAAGATTTGCATTATTCTTTGGACTAAAATTAACTTTAAGTTAAAACGTGAATCTTAAAAAAGTAACCTATTAAGTTAAGTTGAGCTTTCGCAATAAATCAAATAAAATTTGATTTTTTCTATTATTATTATTATTTTATACCTAAAAAAATCAAATTAGTTTTTTTTATGCAATGCGAAAACAAAACAAATTTTAACCACACCAATTACGTTTAGGTTTTCATTCCTAAGTCTTAATAAAGTTTGTGTTGGTATATATTTTTTTTCGTGTGAGAACTTACTAAATCCCGACATATCATCTCCGTTCAGAATCGTTTTTCGTATACAATGGTACCTATCATCGGATTCAAATTATGTACTAGGTCCACTGGATATCTAATTTACAATAGAGCATTAGCCTATTGACCAACTTTTTTTTTTATTTCTAATTTCAATATTGTTTTAGTTACAGGATTTTATTCAATTGTTTAAATATATTTCTGTTTTCTCGTTATACATCTGCAGATTTATGACAAATTGTTACCTGTGTGTGTACTCTCTTTAAATATTTAATTTTATTCTTATGCACTATAGTTTCAAAAAATAAATTTACAAGTATTAAATAAAAAAATTGTAATAAAATATTCAACATAATTAATACATATCTTATGGATTAATAAAACATCATAGTATGATCAATTATCATGAGAAAAATAAATTACAATTTTAAACATATATATTTACTTAGTTATAGACATTTAAATAATGATTAAAATTCATGACGTCTAATGAAAAATAAAATCTAAGTTAAATTGTAATAGAATCGCTATCACTTTTTATGAACCATGAAGTTTATCGTAATACACATAAAGGGAGGATGATAAAATAAATATAAAATACATATTAATCTCTTATAATACTTTATCAATTAATTTTGATATTAATATGACTTAAAATATGTGAATAATCTATTCGATTGTTGAATATATATATCTTTTTAAAAATAATAGAAGAATCTATTCTTTAATCTGTTAAAGATTAAAGAGTTAAAAATGTACTATAGTTTCTATAATTATAATGGGGAGGCCTTTCAATATTATATATATATATATATTTTTTTTTATATCACATTTAAATAATATTTGATACAGTGAATCTATTACATTGGACAACCATTAAATAGGACTAAATTTAAACTTTCAATTATTGTATTTCCTGTATCGAACTGTCAATTAAGAAAAATGTAACTACCTACCTACGTTTTAATTGATTGAATAAAACAATTTTGAAATACATTTGCAAAACGAAAAGTAAATTAAAGTTTCATCTGTTAATGAAATCAATACATTTTTAAAGTTTAAATCTATTATAGTCGTTACTTTTATAACCATTGAATCAATGACTTCTTTGCAACGAAAAAATGTGAGATAATAATAAGCTTTTTATTTTTAAAAGTCAGTTATTTATACTTTTAATTAATACATTACATACTTTTAAAAAGGTATAATATATATTATATAGTATTTATAAAGAAAAATAAACTAAATAATAATATTCGGAATTACCATCAGCACAAATAATATGATAACTTTTTATCAATGTAAATATTTAATAAAAATTAAAAACGGAAATCGAGTTTTCTAAAAGTTTTATGTATAATAATCATAGATTCACATTTTTTATTAAAAATAAAAGACACTCAATATTCATAAAAGTAATAATTTATTAAAATTTAATCATATACCGATTAATTCAAATTTACATATCATTTTTTACCAAGTATCCATACAATACATGAACAATTTTTTTTCTCATAGTATGAACGTACTGAAATTTATTAAATTAAGGATATTCCGTAGGTACCCACTAGGTATCTGGAATATGTACACATTCAATATAATTTATTATAATATACTTAAAGTATTAATTTATATGGATGAAAAGTTCTATTAATTTTTAAATAGACCCTGAATATTTAGGATCGTTGAATACAATTAAATACACAATTATTTATATTTGAAAAAAAGGACTATTAATCCAATGAAATGTTAGGTAGGTATGTGTTTAAGATGTGTGAAAACAATTATAAAACTACATAATATGTATTTAAATTAGACTGTCGCATTAATAACACTAGAAATTGTTTTTAAAACACCCAAATATGATAAGAATTTTTTTCATTCACATTGTTCAACTTTGGAGAGATCCAAGGATGTACACAGAAAAACATTTTGGGAATTGTTTTTGAAAATTAGTTATTGAAAAGTAGAAGATTTATTTTAATAAACATATGAAATTATTTTTATTCAAATCATATTAATTATTTTAATTTGTTAGAATTAAATTTTTATTACAAAAACTAAATATTTCGGGAAGTGTTTGAACACCCAAAACATAGCCCTGTGAACGTCCCTGGACAATTCCTTACGATATTATAATCAATATTTCTTTTATTGTTGTCGATAAGTAAATAATCAACAAAAATCATATCAACTAGATGAATATAATACATTTATAAATATAAACAACGCTTAACTTGTATACAATATTAATATGACTACTGTCTAGTCACATACACGCCTATGTAATTTAAGCAGTTAAAATGTTTTACATGGCTTTTTAATACCATTATATTCAAGGTTAATTAATTTAATATTATGATGACTTCAGTTCACTGCAGTTACTTAATAAATTGTAAACTTGAATAAAATAGTATGTTATCAATCAGAATTTAAAATATACACCAAACGAATAACTGAAAATTCTAAAATATATACAAGTAAATAATCAAGGAATATAAGAAAATAGAATCGGGTAATTCAAAATGTTCTAATATAATTTTATAAATATTGTTCAGGGGTGGCCAAATCGCATCATAGACTTTCGTGGATAGCATCTTATCGTAACATTTTTACAAAAAAAATTTTTTAATATGAATTTATGTATTATTTAATAATATAATATGACCATTTTTTTTTACATTTTGGCTCTTCCACAATTTTTTACATTATTCAAGTTCTTTAACGAATTATATGCCATTACCTAGTAATATTTTATTCAAATATATAATACACAAGGTGATTTTTTTTTTTTTATTAAACAACACTTATTATTTCAAAAAGTATAGATTTTTTTTCAAATTTGTAGATACATATTTTTATAAAACTGTATAAAATGTTAATTTTGTTCACTCTTATATTTATTAGTAAAAAATCTTTCAACTTTTGATTTTCAAATGGCAACCTATATAAATAATTTCATAAATTAATAAAGTAATTTTTTTCATGAATTTTCGTGTTAACATTTTTAACTTTCGTTGATCTGTCGGCGAGTTATAGCCGCTCAAAGTTGGTTGGTTTTAGAAGGTTTTTAGATATTATACTAATTTGCAACTCATATCTCGGATTTTAATTTGTAAAATCCAGTAGCTATAATAGTACCTAATGAATTCGATATCGTCGACCCCATGATAAAGCGAAGAGTGGTGATAATATCTGTACCTTTTACTACCTGCCCCATATAGCTTATTATCAATTGTCATATAATTATAATTAATTGGACTAATATTATAAATCTTTACTAATTATCTACTGACGATTTTTAACACTTTTATTTATACTCAATAAACACTTCCAAAACTATCCAACTTTGAGAAGCTATATCTCATAAACAGATTAACAAAAAATGAAAATTTGAATGTGATAATTCATAAAAAAAATATAAATAAATAAATATTAATTTATGAAATTTTAAGTATGGGTTGTCATTTAAAAATCAAAAGTTGATAGTGGTTTACCTAATAAATATAAGGGTTAAAATAGAGAAGAGTTCTACAATTCTAGACAGTATAGATCTTAAATTTTGAAAAAAAAAAATTTAAAAAAAGTCAATACTATTTGAAATAATAAGTGTTGTTTGATAAAAAAAATCATCTTTATATATTTTACGATTTGTAATTATCTCTTATTTTAATATCAATACCAAGTTAGATTGCATATTCATACTGATAATATTTTTTTGAGTTCTTCGGTAAATAACAATTTATTTAAAAAAAAAAAGTCTATATGACCATGATACGTATATACCATATATAACATAGTGTACTAATACTTTAATAGTCATATCCGTGACTTATTTCAAATAATACAAGTTTTAGACATTAAAAAAACAACTTGTATATTTTTATAAACGATAACCGAAAAAAATATTCGAAGACACAATTTAATAAAACTGAAAAAAAAATGCCAGTAGAATTAATACCTGATTGAACAAATATCCAAAATACAAAATAACCATGCAAATAATAGTCACAAAAAAATACCCTAAGAAGTAATACTGGTGGAAATAACATCTGAAAAAAAATAGTAACAGTTTTGGAACATGGGAAATGTATGAGTAGTATTGTAATATATACCTAAGATAAATAATAATGTTTTTTTAAGCACCTTAAATAATGATAACAAACAGATAAACAACCAAACAAAAGCATGTAACCATAGGTTTTCTAAATGTACTAATCAAATTCATCCATGCGCATGACACTTAATTGAAAATATGCGTTTAGGAGTTGTGGTTGACAAAACCAATTTATAGCAAAGAGAATTAAAACCACCTCTAAAAAAAAAATAATCAAAATAAATAGTAAAATAAACTATTATTTATCATGATGGTAAATATACATTTTATTAAATGTAATATGATATTATCAATAATTTACATCCTAATTATTTTATATGAATTACTAAAAACATTTATTTTCAGTTTTTATCCATTGATATTGTTAATTTTTAACAGTATTTAATTCGTGAATATTCATTTTAAAAGGTCTTTAAAATAGATATTTTTAATATTCTGATAATTTTTTTTTTTTTTGTATGTATTTTAGTGTTACATGATGTATAAGTAGAAAAAAAATTATTTCTTATGGTTATATTTATAAAGTTTTACACCATAAGAATTTTTCCCTCGTGCATTTTTTCTTCAATTCGTTTAAGTAAGTATTAAAAATACAATAAAATTACGAGATTATATTTAAATTGTCATTCCTACAAAAACAAACGATCTCAGATTAATATATTAATCAATAGGTATATATTGTATTATACACATAATATTTTATAATTTTATAAATCCAAATAATAAGAACATGATAATTTTAAAACATGTATAAATGTTCGTGCTATTTTGATTTACCAATTTATAATATTATAACAAATATAAAATACACCTTATTACCTATTACCTATATACGCCTCATATTATGTACATATTTAGATAAAAACGCAATATTTTTCTAGATATTAATTGTTAACAATTTTTGAAAGCAACCGTCTAGGTTGTCAGGAAGTATACAAAGCTGACATTGAGAGGTCTCAGTGTGGCCTTTGCAATGACGTGTCAAGAGATCCACTTCAAATTCCTAGCCTTCAGGGCATCTGTAAACCAACACGTACGATTTTGTCGTCTATATATTAGTTGTAGGTACATATCATGATGTGTCCAGTTTTTTTTATGTAAAAATGGTTTTATAGCTCAAATTTGTATATTCACCTGCCAAATTATAATACACAAAATCGACCTTTATTATAATTTTATACATTTTGCTTTTTATATATTAATTAATTAAATTTTTTTTCTTTAATATTTCATTTATTTAATATAATTGTTACAAATATACGATTTAATATAATTTATTTTTAAGTATTACAAATTATCATTTTATCTGAGTTTTTGTAAATGACCAATAATGTTTCTATATTATATTAATTGTATATATTATGTTTTCAAAATTCTATGATAATTTTATCATACTACAATGTTATTATTTATTTAACCAACATTTATTTAATCAAAATATTAACCAGTACTCGTAAGATATATACCTAACCTATCCTGCATACCTACTAAATATTTTGATTTTGTCACTTTTAAATATCTTCAACAATCTCATGAATTCATCATTATAATCGTAATATTATATAAAATTGTACAAGTATAATATATGTTTGGATAATTAATACTTGTTGGAAAATTATTAAGCTCTAAAAGTTGATGAATTAATCAAAATGAGGCTGTGTGACCGAACGAGTTAAATAGTTATTTATACCAAGTATTAATTAGTTACTTACTTGTAACGCATAATTTATAAATAAGCTATTTCAATTTGAATACAAGTTGTTTGAACTAATATATTTTTCAGTTCAAACTTTTACTTTAATATTGTCATCGGTTTATTTGAGATTGAATTATTTAAATGGTATGGTATAAAATTTGTACTGAAAACAATAAATTAAAATGTAAATAATTCATCAAAATAATTATGTGAAGTCTCGATTTTTCTTTTTTTGTCATTAACATTAATATATCTCAGTTATAAACTAATTAAGTTGTATCAAATTAAATATTAAGTTTAATTCTAAATCAACTGCCATACATGTATTTATATTTATTCAGTTAAGGCGTAATATACTTTATTGTGTTCATTATTGTCTTTTATAATTTTTTTTATTACACACAGATTATTATGAATTACGATAACAATAAAATCAACAATACATAAAACGATTGGACATTGATGTGACACAATTATATTGTACCTTAATTAACCCATATAAATTATATAAACGTATAAAACAAGTTGATGTATATAGAAATTTCAATTCATTAAATACAAATAAACAACAAATTTATATCTACGTTATAACTCATACCAAATTAAAATTAAATTAAATTAACTAGGTACTACAGATTTTACTTAAAATGAAAATAAAAATAATTATGTTTTAATCAGTTATTTATACTTGACAAAAAGGAACATACATGTATGTGGTGCTGTAGCACAACTTCGATAATCCCCTCATTGTTGTAGCGTTAAGCCACGCTAATATATCAATATTGATTTGCCTTTATACAAATTCGAGATATTGAATAGGTACTCAAAAGCTAAAACGATTTCAGGAACATTTTTGGTTTTACACCTTTTTGTCAACACTACATATTTTTCGTCATCATCTGACACAATAAAATAGTTTTTTTTGTTCCTTTTTTTTATTTCTTCTGCTGAAAGATAAATGCGTTAGATGTTGCGACGAGTTTTTATTGGATGCGTTAAGGGTTTCGAAAATATAACGAGAAAATTGGTCCCATGGGAAAAAGCAATATAAGATATATATATATATATATATATATACGCATTATACGCAATATAAATAATAAGACGGAAATGCAATAATTGTTTCTACGACGTGTTCTTTTTTTTGTGCGTTTCACGTTATTATTGTTCTCTCGAGAAACATGAAACAAAATAAAATTAAACGGTACCGGAGCTTTTTTCTTGTTTTATTATTATTTTTGTCTTTGGAATTCAATCGGTCGGACACACGCGCCATTTGCAAAGACCACTGGACGGTATAATATAGTTTCATTAGGCCCGGTCACTGCTGCTAAACAGCATACAAAATAGTCTGTTGATTGCACTCACAATGATGACTAGATATGTACGTTTAATAGCACATATAACGAATATTGCGCGCGCGCACACACATATACAAATACGCGTACGTACGTCGGAATCGATTTCGAGACATCGTAAAATGGTCAAACGCATCAGACCGTAAACCTAGCCGCCCACTACGCCTTTCGTTATCGGTATTTAAGGATCTAAAAAGCAGGTTTGCAAAGAATATCTGTACAAGCAGTAATAATGTATAATGTTTCTATAGTGACTGTAAACAACAAAAAAAAAAAGAACAACCACAAAACATTGACCGGAAACATTGAAGCTGTTAGATTTTACACCTGCAATATTTTATAAACAACACTGATCTGGGATTTTTATTTTTAGCAAACAGTTGCTATTGCTGGCACTATAATGATGTACTTTTTTTCGTTTTGAATTCGTGAAAAAAAACACTGACACTCGACAATTATAAAATATATGATACTCACAAATATAATATGTATTATATGTATGTGAGTGTTTTTAAGCTTGCAGCAGTATGACGGTAAATAAATTGAACCTTCAATAATATTTAGTGTCTACCTTCCTGTTTTATTACTGCAATAATGGTATATATATTATATGACATTGTATGCATACACATTACCCATTACAGAACCATGTAGCCACTCCACTATTTCACTTTAAAAGTTATCATGTTATTCATATATTTATAAAACAAAATGTATTTTGTGATTTAGAGTATTAGCGACATTAATGATAATATCAATAATAATTTGAAAGCCTTTCGGGAGAAATCGAGAGGCGAATGACTGACAAGGTACGCAATTCCCGATCGAGTGATATAATACGTATATTAACGCGTGCGGACAGATTGAAATCACGAGAAAATATCTTGTATTCTGGCCAAACGGTTTACCGACATCATATTATGAGCTGTAAATTATAATATTTTATACTATTAACTCACTATACCGTTAGTTAGCGAATGTAACGTTTACACGTACGTGGTTATAGGTGTATATTGTTATGACTAGGTAATGATGTTACAAATGTATGCATAGTACATTATATTTATACGACAGGTCGTGTGCATAATACCGCCAACACGTGTACTGTAAATACGAATGTTATATTATACCCAAGTACGGTGTGGCCAGTAAAATTAATTAATAATTGCCGACCAAGTCTTTCTCGACAAATTCTACGTGATTGCGTCATACAACGATCTTCTAAAGTCTCTCAACGACGGATGGATTTCAACTGTTAACATCCATTAATGTAATAACGATCGTATGATCAATATTAAAACAATTTACCGGATACAATCGGAATGCATTGAATACAGTAGTAGATGAAAAGAGTTTAAAACTGAGTTACCCCGTATACAAACTTAAGTTACTAACAAATAATTATTTACAAAATAATAACTCAAATGAATATTTTTATCTGAATTGTAAAATAAATTTTATTTTTTTCATTATTGTATGCTACAAAATTTATAAATAGTTATTTTGAATAACACCGGATAGATTGAATCATAATGAACAGTGACTTTATCTGCCGGTTTGATGATACTGATCGGGGAGTGTAAGTTACTTACTATAGAAAGTATTAAATCGTCAGTCATGTGACTTAGTCATTATGTCACTGTTTATCATGTGTTTTGATGTATATTTTATTCTTTTATATTTTTAAACTGAAAATGATGAGATCAACGTATTTAAATAATCTGAAAAAAAAATATCTGTTACGGAGTAAAGTTGTTAAAAACATTAATTATTTATCTACGAGCCACCTCCGTTGATATAAATATCCGTAGCTGATAATTTCGCGCATCCTTCAACGCTACCACCAACACCCATGTACTCGAGAAAATTTAAAACGTCGATAAGGACAACGAAAGTTAAAATAGCATACTATTAATCTTCGACTCAGATTATACATAAATTCGGATAAACAGTGTACGAGTAATGTCTATTTCTCTGCCAATTAACCGACGTAAAATAAATTACAACGAACAACTATTATAGACTATAATAACATTATAATATTATACCGTACGAGGTATTTCATGTCATACCATAAAAGTCAACCCAAAAACACCATCCGTCAATGGGTATAGAGTAACGGTTCGGACTGATATATTATTATAATTCGAAATTCGTCGTATGCGTCTGTTATCCCAGTATTATAGGTCACAGATGCATTCATTTATTTTTATTAGCCCACAAGTGTAGCTAAATTGCCTATACGAGTCGCCGTATGCACATGATATTCTACTATTGAAATTCTTTATACAAATTTTAAACTTATAATATACGAGAAAAATGTATACAATAGTGTAAAAATTCCAAACAAAAATAAAAAGAAAAGTGATATTGAAAGCACCAAATTATTATAACAATACTTTATTTCATTAATGACAAAAAAAAAAAAAAAAGATAAATAAATACATTTTGAAGAAAAAAAACAAATGGTTAGATGAATATCTAGAATATTATGCATATTATATTTGTTTAGACAACATACGTAAATGATCTACTTTGGCGATAAATGTGATTAAATTTTATAATCTCCTATTTTTTCATTAAAATAAATAAAATGGTGAAAAGAGGTTTGAAATATAGATATTAATACAACGAAACATTTCATTGTATAGGCAAGTACGGTAATTTAATGTAAAACTTAATTTAAAACATCATAACTGCGTTAATAACATTTATAATATTATTTAGTAAATATAACTAACTTTGACACATTGAATACGATATTATACATAATTTCTAACTTTACAGAGAAAATCTTTCATTATAAATGTATGTAATTTAGTTAGTAAAATTAAATAATTTAAAGTATAATACGATGCACGTATACGCTAAAAATTAGAACAACCCAAGTTGACTTTTTTAATCCAATTCGTTATGTGTTGTAAACTAAATGCAATAGATTTAACCATAACCGATAGATATGGTGGAAGGTTAGGTTTACAGAGCGTAAATTCATCACCAGACGGTGGACAAAGAAACGATTGGATAATATAGAGTTTTTTGTGATAATTTCTAAAGATTTACCTGCCACGTTCAGGCGAGATCAAGACGTGTAGTTCGCAAAAACAACCGATCACCCGAGAATCGTTGAAGTCGCCTGTATTCGATCTCTAGGGTCGTTGCAAGTTTGTATACACATCTTTGTCGTTCTAAGGGCGTAAGAATAACGTGTCATCGTCGTCGTTTCAGTAGAAAAGTTAAAATCTAAGCACCATTGTAGTCTTCATATACTGCGTATGAAATCCAATTATATTACATTAGTCATTGGATAGAAAGGTCTGTTTTTCCACACAAGTCTATTATATTATATTATAATATATACGTTTTATGAACATAAACGTGGTGAACATTTTAAGTAGGGGTGTTTAATTTGTTTGTTTGTTTTTTTTTCACACCCTCGCTTGAGCACAAATGTTTGTTTACCTTGATTAAACTGTTATATTCGACGCAGGCTTATAAACGAAATTGCGATACGTGGGAGATATTCAGGAACGCGCGCGAAGACCTCAAGCCCATATGATGTCATTTATCAACCTCGCGGCGACAATTCTATTCATAGCTTATTGTAAAAACTCGCAATCCTCGATAGCGGCTGCCAGTATGACGGTCGATAATGGTCGTTGATGGGTTGAGGATGGCGCGTGCCACTCGTCTGATTCCGCCGCCCACGCATCCACCTCCGGCACATTACATTTCACAGAATTAATTAGCTGATTCGTCTGTGGCGGTGCAGCAGGATGACTTGCGGCACAAAAACGGCAGTCACGTATGATAATATTCCGGGGGCGGCACCAGACGAGTTTGGGTGCGAACGCCACAAAATCGATCGGAAAGAAGTACGCCCGACTCGAGGGGACATGTGTGTGCATCGGAAATTAAAACGTCGTAACTATTTCGGGCCTCCGATAAGACTATATTACATATACAGCAGCCATCGCGGATTGTCTTTGATGGTATCTGTTCTGCTATTTCCGTACGAGATTATCCTCACTTCAACGATAGTGTTGTGCCTCTATCAAACAAAAAAATCTAAAATCCTTAAAATAAAATTTGGGAATCTATAAATCTTAGATTTACTGTAAATATTAGAACATTTTTTATGAGATTAAATACAAAGTTTATCACACTCATGAAACTAAGTCCAACGGGTAGTGAAATATTCCTTTACAAAAAACTGAAATTTAAATTTATATAAGAGTTTCAAAGGCTTTATTACCATTTTACAATATATTCCAAATAATTTTCTTTTATGAAATATTATCTAATAAAGAAATAATAATAATATAAAAAAAAGGTAATATGCGTAATTTTTATATTATAGACAATCTTGCATGAAAAAGTTATAAAATATTCTCCTATTTAAATATCTTGAAACTATTCTTTGGTAACATGAAGATGAATGGGTGATGGGTTCTATACAACTACTATTTTTCCCACGTCTATTAATGGCCATACAATTTAATTTTATATTTTATTACAAAGTTTTCAATTACAATATTTAAATGTTCGTGTTTTTCAATTATATAGTGCTTGTAAATATTTACATACTTGAGTTGAACATATTTTGAACACAGAGCGCTTCAATATCATAATTTTAACATAATTTTCGCATTGCATTAATCAAATTTATCGCATTTAACAGAAAATTAAAGTAAAATATGTTAAATTTTTAACGATTAAGTATATGCAATTTTAATTTGATAAAATTTTGGTTTAATTATCAAAATAATAAAATGTTAAAACTATATATGTATATATATATATATATTTTCCTATAATTCTGTCATTTTACAAATATAATATTTTTTATCTTTCATTGCAATAGTTAAAGTAGGTTAGGTTAGGTTTAGGTTACCAATAAGACATACCAATAGTATTTTTTAAATTTTGAATTAAAGGTTTTGTATCAATAAAACTTATACCAATCACAATTATAACAACTCAAAAATATAAATTATGCTGGTAGGTATATTATTTATTATTTTTTAATAAGACATTTGATGAATAGTGGAAATATATTTTTCAAATTGAAATATGATCTAGCTCAAGGCATTTTAAAAAATATGTTTCTTAAAATATGAATTTTGAATGTCCGAAAGTTAAATTACTTTTCAAACAGAACTTAAATAAAAAACTTTTTTCTTCAGGACTTACTGTACAAAATTACTATATCATACAATAAGATGCAGAATTATATTCAGATTGTAATTTTTTAGATAAATAAACCATTTGAAATACAATTTGTTGTAACTTATGATAATATTATGTTTTATTTATTTATTTTTAATAACAATTAAAGAAGGTATAAAGGTATTTTGTATCTCAAAAGATTTAAATAATCGATAATTTATTTTTCAAAACAATATTATAATTTTATACAATAATTAATTAAATATATTTTTCAAAATAATACCTAGCTATTATTACTTACCTACTAACATTATTAATTAAAATATTTAGCTGAATCAATGTTTTTAAATAAGTAATAATATTTAAACAAGAGATGTGTCAATTACTTGCATATCTCATTGTATTAATTAAAGCGGGTTATTTTAATATTAATTGTAGTATCCTACGTCTGTCATTATAAAATATTATGTTCGTTTTATAGTTTTGACACTTTTTTATTTCTCCATATTCTTCAAGGTGAAGTTTTTCAAGAAATTCACGAAAAAAAAAACAATTAAATTATATTTTCGGTCATTTATAGTGTATCTTAACTTTATATAAATAATAATTTTTATGTTGTATATTAAATTATTATTTAATTTTATCAGATATATAAAATTATATTCACCAAGAATGGTATATAATTTCAAATATTCAAACCAACAAACTAAGTCTAACTACCATAGTAGGTACATTAAAATAAAAAATTGTCTACTTTAAATTTAAATTTCTAATTAGGTTATAACTAAAAACATTTAAATTTCCATATTATATATAATAAATCAATGCAGATAAAACCAGTATTCTGACATCTTACAAAAATCCATTAATACTATACACTGATAAATTGTAAAAATAATTTAAACTTCACTTTATATAATGCTTTATACCTAATTGACATGAAAATAAGAATAAACGAATTAATAAAATATCACAATAAAACTATTGCATTCTCTGAAAAAATTATCAAAAATTATCTAACCTATATTATAAAAATGCACAGATATTTTATTAAATAAAATTATTGTCGTTCGACAAACATCTTAAATAAAATACTTAGACTTAATATTTTATTGACGTTTTTTTAAATAATCACTTACTTAAAAGACTAACCAAAAAAAACTTGTAAACACGACTTTTCTTAAAAATATCTAACTAAACACTATTTTACAAACGTCTACCTTCTCAGGTCATTTAACATTTCAATACATGGAAATAATTACAAAAGGTCTATAGCATATCGCAAACATCTCACTTCAAAGCTCAATATAAATACATTTGCTATAACTACATCAATAGTCTATAGAATATTATACCTACTCTAAACTAATTTCTCACGAAACCCTTCTCATTACTCAACTGGTACCAAGAACATTACTTGGAAATCCTGAAAGGCGATTATAAAGGAACTGATCCAGAGGTGGCGTCAAAACCAAGTAACTTTCTACTCAAGCAATTCACCTCAATGTCATTGTATTATTTTTTTCACTAATTTATATAATACATAAGACATTGTATAGATATTATAATTATTTGTCAAAAGATGTACAAGTAAATAAAAAAATATATATCCTAAGATATAAAATGTGAAATTTTACAACTTATACCTAGTAAAATTAGCTTTATTTTAAATTAAAAATTGAGTTTTAGTTTTTTTTTTTTTATTATTATTATTCTAAAATATTTTAAGTCCGCTTATATACTTAGTTTCAATCAAATCATACTATTGAATACACCCTTGAAATGTTTTTATTTCGTTAAAAGAAAGTTACTGGTTCTATACAACTTAATAATTTTTTCTTTTATTCATGTCGAGTATATGTTATATTTTTTTTTACCATCTCAAAAATATAAATATTTTCATGTATAAATCACGTTATATAAACCACCGTTGATAATATTCAATGAAAAAATAATCTATACCGCATATACTCGCTATAACAATAATAATAATAATTCATAATAAAAGTATATTTCGAGTTTCCGAGTAAAATCAAAATAAACAAATAATTTTGTTTTATTATTATTGCAATGTTAGACGTTTTAATTACTATGAATAACGAAAAATAATTTAATTGGGACATCCGCCAACACGTACTCAAAATCATTATTATCATTATTATAATATTATGTTTAAATGTATGGTAATAAAATATGGTTATGCGTTATAAATATTAAACATTAAACATAGTCATTAACTCATCAGTGTCTATCAGTATCTAAAGATAAATTTGATATTATGATATTACTTTCGACACAATAAAAATATAATCGGAGGTACTATAAGAAAGTCGTGTATTATTTTGAGGGATTCGTATCCTGTTTTATTGTTTTAGTACTGATATGCATTATGTAAGTCTGCCAAACACAAATAACGCTAAAAAGAACAATCAAAATTCTAAAAAATTTTCATATAGGTATAAATATTATTGTGTATTTTTTAGATCATATACATATATCACAAATAATTTTGTTGATTAATTACTATCTTATTAAGCCAACTGTTTTTACAAACAAAATTTACATTTAGAAAAATGTGTATGGCATCATAAAATGGAATTTTATTAAATGATACACGACATTTTAGATTCTGAACGAAGTGATGAATGTTTTGATTTTACAATGATGTGTTTACAGTGATTAACCACTGTAAATACTTGAAATTTTCAACAAATATTTATGTTAGTGTTATCTATAAACAGTTAAATTTTTCAAAAATATTTGACTTTTTTTGAGTTATTTATAGACCACTGAAATTTTCGATTTTTATGATAATTTTTTTTTTTAGTGTTTTAAATATAATACAAGGTTTTTAAGTTTAGCTTACAATAATAATAAAGGAACTTAAATTTTGATGTATTCAGGCCATTAAAACATAAACCACCTTTTTCACCAACCAGTGGAAATTATATCCTAGGCTGACAAATCATCTTCGTTCAGAATCGTTTTTTGTATACAATGATAACTATCATTGGATTTAAGTTTAACACCCCTATATATATAATAATGATCCACACGGCACCTAATGTACATCAGAGCGGTACCCACTTGCCTTTTTTTCATTACCATTGTAATATCATATGATTATTTAGATTCAACCTATATCTCACTTCCGCTTATTATAATAGAGTTTGCTTACATAAAAAAAAAAAAAAATACGTAACATTTGCATTTTTTTATTAAAACAACTCTTATAAACCACTTGTAAACTTGAACTATTTCAAAATGAGTTTTATTTTATGATTAGGCACTATGATTGTAAAGTATTCCTCATAGTTTACACATAAATTATTATAAAAAATTTCTGAGTTAAATAGTTGCAAATGTTATTTTTTTTTTCTATGGTTGGTTTAACAGATGTTTGATAAGTCTAGGTATTATGAAAAACATATACATTACACATACAAAAGATTGTATAATGATTGTATAATTAGCATAATATAAGTTTGTTTATTGTTTCACCATTTAAAATGGTGAAAATATGAATTCATATTTTATTTTCAAACAATATTATGTCTCACATAAAAACCAATCAGAATTCCTGTTACTTATTATTATGAGTTAAACGTAGTTGATAGTATTTAAATGGTAAATATACTACTCTATAGTAATATAATATCCATTACATATGTGCGCATATCTTATAATATTTCATAGTAGCAATATTAAAAGTAATACTTAAGTGAAAGTGCATGGCAAATATATTCATACAATTGTAAATTTATGATTATTTATGCATATTTGAAAATAATAGTCTCAGTTTATTTTTTATACAGCACATTATAGTAGTTCATCATAAACAAGTTTTTAAAAACTATCTTTCGTAGGTATGTCTTTTAGTCACACGCATGTATATATATTATATTATAATCTAAGTATCAGTTTATTATTAACTAACTAAACATTTTATACTATAACGAATTTCAGGTATCAAAAATATTAATAATTTTTATTATTTACAATACTTTAAAAATATCCAGAAATTGTATTATCAAGTGCGTTACATTAATAAATATTTCCATAATATGTTACATTTAAAACACAATGAAAATTAACTGTAGTTCCTTTTTTTTATCTATCAGTAATATTGGAAATAAAATAATGAATTAAACATAATGCCTACCTATTACACAATAATCCTATTACGGTTCTAAGCTCTATAATATTATACATACTCGTATATTCAATAGCCAAATAGCAAATTATTATTGTTTAACTACGATTGGCACACAGGCATTTTGATGAATACGTCATGTAAATGTGATTTGCAATTTTGAACTCGACTAAACTAGACCTGCGTGCTCAGTTTTTCGGGTCAAATAGTTTTGAAAATGAAATAATAATTATTCGATATCAGTATGAAGTTTGAGATGAAATTCAAAATAATAATAATAAAACGTAGGTTATGAAAAACTTTTAAATATTGTTGAATATTGATAATAACGTGAAAACCACAATGCACGCACAATACATGCATTACGGGGGTACCTATTATAATAATATATTTACCAATACTACTCCGTTAGTATTATTAATATCGTAGACGGTATATTATTATTATATTATAACGTAACCGATATTCCGTAGAGTATATATGTGGAAGGGTCGGCGTTTGATGGTAGGTACACTGCCGCCCACTCCGTCTACAGTTGTACCTTCATAAAATGCGTATCATTATTACTGTTACACGCATTTATATAGGTATTTATGTACCTATATATATTATTATATAATATAATATATAAATTTTATATTTTCTCTTCTATCGGATTCTGTCGAGTATGATACAATGACGATAGGTATACTGTGTACAAGTATACAATAGAGTGACGTAGTATATTATTATATTGCACGAACCGTTTCAATGACGTAGACGGTCGGTGGCAGTTCGGTTCTACCGAATACCCGCGCTCGGCTGATTTCCAGTGAACTGACGCGAGTCCGGCGAGATAATAGCTGAAATCTGGTCGAGAAAACAACGAACAAGTGTTAACAATGAACCGTGACCGATGTGCGTCATGTGTTATAAAATGCATTACTGTGATGTGTTGGGCAAAACTTCCCTAAAATATTTAAAATTAGTCTAAAAACATTTTGCTACCGTATAAACACAGCACACCTATAATAGCCAAATATTATTCCACCCTTTCTATGTTTATATATATATATATATATATATATACACTATTTTCTCCATTAAATATTTGTTCATAATGACATACTGCTGTGTGGGTAAATTTTATTTATAAATATAAAAAAATTAGTTGTTTGTTTATAACAATTCACTAATTAACTGTATCAATACAGTTATAGACTAGTAAACTTGTTCTAGTTAAATTTAGTTACGTCAGTGTGTTAATAAATACGAATAACGTCAATTTACCAAACATTATCAAATAAAATTCTATACGTACAAAATTAATATTTGATATTTTCACCGTAGATAATAGATGATGGTATTTGTTTTATCACAATATAAGACTAATAACGAGAACAAAAAGAATTAACACAGCTGCATAGACATAGGTAGTATGTATTTAAAAAACTAATTCAACAAACAATAAATAAAATTATACTTGTGCTTAATATCTGTGAAGTGTGTCTGTGGAGAGCATAATGTTAATTTTTCTAAAATTTCCTATAATTAAAACTGAGATTAAAAAAATCATTCTGAAAATAAAATTATTCATTTATTTCTACATGAATTTTATCTCTAAGCATGATTATTTTTTCAAAATTATTTTTTTATAAATCTGAAATTTATTTATATTGTTAATATCTATTAATATCTATATGTGTACAAAATAATACATAATATAGAAGCGGCAGTCAGCGTCACAGTGTACAGGAAATAAAATAATAGAAATAAACTAAGTGTATTATTATATATTTTTTTGCTTTTAATATTTTGCATCATAAATATGCAATCATGGTACACTAATTTTACAATAAGAATATATTTAAGACCTTAAGTACTTGACATTAATTACTCAATAAAGAAGAGTAGCTTAGCAGTTATATTTTACTATTTAAAATAATATATTATAATTAAATACTTACAAGAAACAAGATCATCTAATTTAGAAATAGTCTGAAAGTTGAAGTGTAAATAAAAATAAAAAAACTAAAAGTAATAATTATCAATAATCTTCGTCACTCTATATTATTAGCTGATGCAATTTTTCTACAAATTAAACTTATCTAATTTTAAATCTAAAACACAACAGTTGCAACATAATACGGGTAGAAGTGACGGATGTCTCGTCTCAACTATCTCAATTTTCAATAATTTCACAATAAATTATACTAAATATATTTTGGTATATAAACTCAAAGGCATAATTATTTACATGATTTAAAAATTCAAAGTGTCGTTTGTTAAAAATTATAACAAAACAATTAATATTTATAAAAATAATTACAATTTTGAATGCCACTTCAGGCATGTGCCTATACCCCTTGAGGCCATTCTATTTATTATACTTATGTAAATTCCCCTAAAAACGGAAAATATTATACTAACATAAATTTTACAAAAGAGATAATATACATAATTTAAATTACATTTATTTCATCACAAATAAATATCAGAAATCAAATATTTTTACACTAAAATATTATATATTTTTTTATATAAAATCAGTTTCGCATTATTACAACAATAAATATAATTATAATTAAACTAAAACGATGATGATAATAATAAATAAAATAAATACAATTTAAATATAAATATATTATAATAACATATTATTGTTTTTGGAGGATAACTAGAACCGTGTCCAAGTAAAGTCCTCTAGATATAACTAAATTTTAAGATGGTAAAATGTTTTTAAGGGGGTTTAAATGTGGTCGATGAGCCCATCAACGTATCTGTCGCAACATCCTTAATCAAAACCAAACAGCCTATCAGCGATCCATTAGGGCCGATATGTTTTAATCACGATACCAATATGTCTTGAAACAAGTCGACCAACTTAACTAAATTTAGTAGGTAAAGTGAACAATAAAACACAAACGCGTTGATGTAAAAATTAGCAGCAGGATAATGGTAGGTATAACAACTGTAACGGGAGGTATTTTAATAATAATAAAATAACCCGAAATACTGGTACGTCCGAATAGACAAAATATACGGCACAAAACGTTTCTAAATAATATAATATCTGAATATCATTTTATGTGCGTTTACGTCGCACGGGAACAATAACGTATTCTCCAGTTGAATCTCATCGCTTCTCACAACGACTCCTGCATACCTACAGTACACCTATTGCAGGTAATCGTCCTCCGGGTAAGTACCTACCTATAACGTTCCATTAAACCGTACGCGTGCCATGGGTATGAAAAAAGAAATTATGAATACGCGAGAGCCCAATGAAGAGTGCCCGTGAATATTTAATGCACGAAGTGACAGTACATATATTCCATTGAATAGTACACGCCCATATATTGTTATAGTACAGTATCATTATTATTGTTATGTCGTGTAGATAGCGAGGTAGTATATTATTATTATCACACGTATACACGTGTACGCACTTGGACACGGAAAAAAGTCCAACGGCTATATATCACATACCTAACATGCGCGCTTCCCCCTTTGTACCTTTATAAAAACGCGGCCCCGATGAAGACGCCTCCTCGCAGAATTCGCGAAAGATCCGTTCAATATACTCCCGGTGGGACCCATTTCCGCCACTGCTCTGTCGCGCGGCAAATTCCGTAGCGAGGTTACATTTTTTTTTTTTTTTGTTTTTCGTTCCATTTCGTTTTTGTTTTTACATTCCGTGTACCGACAATTGTTAGAAAGGGAAATGACCGCCTGACCCGGTCGCGTCCCAGTGGCATAGATCACTCGCCTGATGTCCCCGGAGTGCGAATAAAAACTGATATGTGTTTTTAGGAACGAAGACTACGACGAAAAAAAACAAACACGACGACCATTAGGGATTCTGTGCGAAATCTAAATCAGAATTTTTCCGTGAATTCAATGTTACGAAACAAAAATTTAGTTATACAATGATGTGGGTCGTTGTAGGTAGTGCGTACTTCGTAGTTTCGATCACGCGCCTGGCGCTGGTATTTTTCTGAACCCTAAAATCTGCATAAAGTTTTACATACATAAAAATTCAGATATTTTTTTTTTAACAGTACCTATCTAAAAATATTTTAAGTTTTCAATGTTTATTTTTTATCAAATAATTGTTTAGAAATATAAGTATTATATAAATCAAATATACATTATAATATAATAATATATTAGTGATTTATTAAATCACTCACAAAAAAAAAAATAATAATTTTAATACTTACGTGGCTTATTTTTTTTTTTTTTTTTTCATTGTAAAAAGTAATTATTTTAAACTAAAATTGTATTAATACGCTTTAACTCATTATTCATAATAAAACAATGTTTATCCCAATATGATTTATTAGTTTTTCTAAATTCATACTTTCATTTTTGATATACGAATCAATACCCAGTAGAACGAGTATTTTAATGAGCAATAAACTGAAAATCATTGATTTGCATTTTAAATTGAATTTGTTTTGATTGTTCATCATGAAAAGTCGATTGTATAAATTGATATAGCCATCGACTAAGATATAAAATATTTACTTCGATACATAACATCCAATTTATCTGTTCAATGCTATTAACTGTAATTGAATTTAAAACACTGTTTAAAATTTTTCAACTATAACTAAACTGTTTAATAGACAATGATGTCATGTTTTTATTATAGACTGATGGTATACGTCCCAAAGACGCATTACATATTTTTATGTCCAATCAATTTCTACCATATTTAATAAATAATAGTTGTATTTTTTAATAAAAATAACAACTATTTACTGATATTATACTAGTATGTAACTCTTAAATAAACAATACGTAAAACAAGTCATAATTTTATTTTGAAATATTGAATAATTTATTTTGTGTATTTTATCAAATTCAGCTTTTATAACTGTTGTAGCCTTGTAATTATTGTATTTAAAAGTTTTAATAAAATAAATAAATAATAATTAAGGACAATTATCTAAGACCATTTATTTTATAATCAAATCATAATATGCTCTTATTTTTAAGTATTGACATTCTATTAAAAAAATATTCAACCGAAACAAGTTCCGGTACATATTTTGCATGATACCTACATAGTATATATAGTATAGATTATAGTATTTATTTTTATTGATATTATTTTATAGATTAACAGCGATCCAAATCGAGTATAGTGCATCAATCGGTTGATTGAGCCTAAGTTTTAAAATTATTTATGAGAAAAAAGCAATCGATCGATTATTATTATTATTATTATTATTACCGGTTGAATGTCAGCGTTTATCGGACTCGACAAAGGCATCCGTGTCCAAAATTAATGCCGATGAAAATCAACGAAAACCTGAAAACTTACAAAATCGAATACATGGAAACATATTATTTACTCAACTATGCACCTACGTGTATTATTCATGCATCCATCATAACGCATTCGGTTTGTTATTTACACGAATACACACACTACTCCGGTGTGTAGATTTCTGAAGTTTGTGAGAAAAAAAGTTGACACTTTGAACCCGGGTGTGTTTTTTATGGATTAAAAGCGTGAAAAAAAAATGTGTAGAAAAAACAACGCGTGTTCTGAATTCGAAATCGAGGCCTGGTGTTGCCATTGCAAACACTGTCACTATCCGCCGGGAGTAAATTATTTTCCATTACAAATAATCCTCTCACACTTCCATCCACGGTAAATCGGTTTTTCTTTTAATAGCTCTCCAGGGTGAGTATATTATATACGCGCTTATGTTTTGTTTTATTTTACCCCTCCCACTTTTCCAGTTATCTTCTCTCGCACGGCACCGCACGAAAGCTAGGCTGCATTATACTGTATAGTTGTTTTCGTGGGGTATAAGTATATGCGTCACTCTTTGCATTTGCATTACGATTACGGCGATGATCGCTCAACGTCGTGGTAATAAATAAGACCACAGACGTAGATAAACGAAAACACAATAAAACGTAGATACAATTTTCAAATTAAAACGTTAAAATTGTATTATGGCAGTGTGCCGGACGGGTTGTGTGTTGTTCCGTTCCTCCGGGAATCCGCACTTGCACTAAATGCGATTTTCTCATTATCGTCACAGCAAACAAGAAACAAACATGCGCATGTTTATATAAACTGATACTTGGCATTATTTTGATTTGCTGTAAATAGTGTCTCGGGACACTTAGACTCGTGCATAGCTTTAGTTTATCACTATTTTCTCGAGACGCCTCTTGAATATTTTACACCCACATGTGTTTTGGTACAATAGTTCATCTAAATGTACTATAATAAAGGATATTTTATATCATTAAAATATAATTATGTACCTAACAAATAGATGCAACGTCGAAATTGAACAATAATTAGAATTCTTATTTCTACGTTATTTGTGTTACATTATATTCGAATTGTGTACATTTTAGCTCATCGATTTTTGAATAAATGAACATTTTAAATGTATTTTCCTGTAATTTACAAAAACACGTAGGAATTCGTATTTAATTATTTAAACTGATGTTTTACAAATAAATAGTAATCAAATGACCATTTTTAGATTTAAAACACGATTCAACACTTTACTCTATAAAAGCGTTCGTATTACCGCAATGTTTTATTACTTATATAGGTACCATATTATTATAAAATTATATAATTGAAAATATTATAAGTATAGTAAAATAGATAAAAATCTATATAGTAAATTATTATGTTGATAAACTAAACATTTCACGTGTCTTACATATACTCTGTTTATTACAGTATTGATTTTTGAAATTCGAATTGAAAGTCGCAAAACTTCCTTTTTAAATAAATAGATTTATTTTCTTCCACATTATTTTTTTTTTTATCTTAACTCTTTATTTTTTAATACTAAATAACTTATAAAATGTATTAACTTTATATTCAAGAAAATCATTTCTTTATGGTTTAAAAAAATAATTAAAAGGAGTATTTTTTAGTTAAAAATAAATAAATTGTTAATCTCAATACATTTCTTGATTTTATAGAGAATATAAGAAAAAAAATAATAAATGTTAAAATTTTTAACAAATTTATCTTCACGGGTATCATGATTAAATTATATTTATAAATTTTGAATTGGGTGATAAAAAAGGCGGTTTATGTTTTAATGACCTAAATACTCCAAAATAAAATCTTGTACAGAAAATGTCAATTTAAACGACTAGTATATGTTTCAAGTTTCTCTGACTTACAATATTTATATATATATACCTATATATATATAAACTAAAATTGACTAAAAATCTAAAATTATTTAATAGTAAATCGTTATTTTACGCGTAAATTTTGGATTTTGTAAAAGTTTATACATAAGATAATTTTTTTTTTAATTTGCCAACGCTTAACTTCTTTTATAATTGTTGTAAGCCAAACCTATGAAAAATATTGTTTTAAATTGTCAAATCTTTGCTACTTATACAAACACTAAATTGTTAACTATAATATAATTTGTCAAACTTTGATCTTCAAAACGCTAATAAAAAAAAAAATATTGTGTATTTGTGTATTAATAAATAATGAATGTATTCTTATCATTTTTGAATTACTATAAGACCAACAAAATTTATTGATATTTACGTATAAAAAAATTATTTAGAATTGTCTTGTAAATTATAATGAGTAATGAGATAGTTTAATCCAATATTATATTTATTTTGGAAACTTTACTAGGGGCTTCATCGTTATAATAATTTATCGCATAATATCGTTCAATTTATCGATGTGGTCTATAATAAAACTATTATTATGATAAATAAAGGTATTCGTAAGTTAAATATAACTATTTTTTTTATTAAATTAGTATTAAGTTTTTTTTGGACCTACATCTGATTTTATTATTTTACTGTTTTTTATTGCAAATTTAATGAATTTGTTCGAAACAGAAACTGATCAAAAACTAAAAAATATAAATTAAATTAGAATAAGTAATTTATTCACACAAAAATTCTGTAGATAAAAAATTTTAAATCACGTTTTTTTTTTTCATTTTCATATAAAATTTGATATATTTTTCTGTTAAATGTATTTGTTTTTAATAACAGTATTACATTCTTTTGTATTCATGCTTCATGAGTTAGAGGAAAATAATGTATACACTGAAAACTGTCTGAAAATGTTTACATAAACACCCGAGGGATATCAGTAGGTAGACAACTTTACTAGTATAAAATCTATGTCGTTTATAATTATAATCAACGTGCGTGTACCTCATATGAAATGTTTTTAATATGGGTACTCTGCAGTGGTCGGCAACCGACAATAAACTCCGTACAGTCCACTATTATTCAAGTATCACGTGGGTAATTACTATTAAAATAAATAAACTGTGTATATTTTATCAGTCATTATCAAATGTCAGTGGTGTGCTAATGGTTGTAATTTTAACATTTACCAATAAGATAATATCAACAGTACATAAAACTCCAGAGTCCCCACAAGTAATATTTTGAAGAAATTAAAAAAAAATAGTGAAGAATATTCACTGACTAAAATCAAGATAAAAATTATTCTTTTCAAATTGAAACATAATATTATTATACACTTATTCTGTATTCTTATTATATATTAAATTATTTTGCTTATTTTATATTTAAAAAAATGTATAGCTGTAATGGATTCTGTGGTATAAAATATATATTAGTTTCTATTATTAGTTATTTATCGTATACCTACTATCTATTTTTTTTTAAGAACCTAGAAATACGTTTACTCATTTTAAAAATATATATACCATAAAAATGTTAAATTTCTTCTTTGTGAGACACTCTGGGAATAAATTTAGTTTAGCACCCGCGAAAATTGTTTGTTTTTTTTTCAGAAACCTACTTAAAGCTTACGCAAACAGTTTAATTCAAAAATACTTTTTGACTTATTATTAGAACCATCTCCTGTTGATAACTGGGTTAAAAATCAATTGTTTGGCTGGAACCTTTATACTGGGAGTGGTGACTCTATTTTTACGGAAGTTTTTTTGCATCATTGTTTTTGAAATGTTTAAATACATAAGTTAAAAGCTTAAAAAAATGGTTTTATAATAAATATATTGTGTAAATATTATAAGAAAAAGTATACGTTTCGACGTAGGTAAAATAGGTATGATCTCTACTACTGATGAGTGTATTTACCTCCATATTGAAAGATATAAGCAAAATAAAATAATGATAGAATCAAAAATATTCTCTATAATTAAAAAAATGTAGCACTTTTTATAATAAATAAAATTATGTATTTATATTTGTTTGGTTTCCAAAATAAAATGCAACTCATAAATTTACAAATATAATATTATTAATTAAACAATAAAAAAAATAATATTGTACCTATTGATTATATTATTCATAGCTTATTGTTGTCAAATTTAAAACACTATATTACAAACACCGTATGTGATATAATTTATTTATATATTCATTTTATATAATCGAAATTCAAATATATAAATAACTTTAATAGATTGATATTAACATTAAAAAAATTAATACATACAATTTATAAAATATTCATTATGAGAGTGAAAACCTAACCATATTATATTCTTATGTACTATAAAATACAAATAAAAACAACTATGTTAGACGCATATAACACATAATTATTTTTTTTGTTTGAAACTATAGTTATGAATCATAACTTATGATAATAATTATTTATATGTTTAATGTGTTTAATATAATATAATACTGTATACATATTTATTTTTTTTCATAAAACAACCAATTTCCTTCAATTAAATCAATAAACCCTTTTACGACGTATAATTACATAGGTACGACAATAATTGGAAAAACGGATTTTAACGTTACACACTTCAACTACGCTTGATTTTGTGCCGCTTTGCATAGTTTAAAACATTTGATAGGTTTTATCCTGATCGACGGGAAAAATGTTTTCGAATTTATTTTTTAAATTTAACAAATAAGAAGCAATTGTTGAGTGTAAGCTGATGAATGTTTTACATTGTTTCCTTCGAATGACGGTGAACGCGTTCTTGAGCAAAGGAATAAGTAGTTGGCATTATTGTTCTGAATAAGAAAAAAATCGAATCGTGTAGGATTTAGCAGAAATGGGAAAACATGGTTTAGCCACTTAATCATTATCGAGACACAAACAGCGAGAAAGAAAACAAAAACGGAAAAAAACTATGACTGTATGCGAAAGTCGCCTGAAAGAAATTTATTTCGATACTCAAACCGTATTAGTGATTCGTAAACGTCTTGCGTGTTTCTGACGAAGAAATATATTCGAATCAAAACAGCTCTCAGTCAATCGTTGCAAATAAAAACCTCGAACAATCAAACAGTAGGAGGGTTGAAAAATCGCCATTTCTGAGAGAACAACCCCCTCCCCGCTTCGTTCGTAGCGAATAGGCCTTAAGTATGAAGTCAAAATGTTCGTTATAAAAAAAAAAAAAAAAACATTATCATTATCATAATCCTTGGATTGATGACCCGTGACCTACACAGATGATGTAATACGGTTATACGGGGCTATAGTAAGTTTCACATGACATCAGCCATTTGTATGATACTGAAAAAATAGTTGTCGGAGAAAAAGTTACACTTTCGTATATTTTAAATCTTG
This sequence comes from Aphis craccivora, assembly GCA_009835225.1. NCBI lineage: Eukaryota > Metazoa > Arthropoda > Insecta > Hemiptera > Aphididae > Aphis > Aphis craccivora. The sequence continues at coordinate 199,401 of VUJU01000024.1, forward strand.
AACATAAAAAAAATACTGCTCGGTAAGACATTTTTGAGAACGACTACCAGAATGTTTCCATTCCTGCAACAATGTGTGAATCGCGCGACACAAAAACGGAAACAGAAATAAAAATTTAAATAATAACATTATGAAAATTAAACAGTCCGAATTTAATGTCCACTCATTTGACGTTTTATCGCGAGACGGACGTCTAAAAATATCGCGTGGCATCGTTGGCATATTTTTTTTTCTGCCTGTCTGCTTATTATATAATTACGTAATCGACCCTTTTGAGTGCTGGGCGTGCCGTCTGCCACAATAATAAATAATAATATAATATCGTACATTAAACGGGGACCGGGGAGATCGAAGATTGTGTACGAGGCCTCGCGATTTTTACGGCTCGTAACATCGGTAGCGGCGACGGTTTAGTGGTAGTTACACAGTCATTACGTTAATAACGATATTCCGCTATAATATACGGTATAGTCAACAGACGAGTTTATGATGTACGTTATACTCGGGGGCGTCTATAATACGAAAGACACTATAATACAGCGCAATACACAATAATAATAATAATAACTGTATTATAATGACTCAATTACATTAGATCTGTCCAAATCGATACGTGCCGTAAACAATTACGACTCACACGCGGTAAAATATTGCAGTACTGCACATATACACTGTGCATATGTGAAGAGTTTCGCATTGTGGTATAGCATTCGGTCCGAATTTATTTTATTACCACGGCGTCGACCACGATGACAGATGGTGGGTATGTAGAACTATTCGCGATCAAAACATTTATAATGTTATTAAAACATTCCATCGACCATAAACTCATAACGCCGAAATAGCACTTGTTTGATATAATTATTTACGTAAAATCGTCTGCGACTCTATTAAACTCTATTAAATTTTTTTTTGTAAGCGAATCACGCGTATCTTTGAAATCAAAAATTAGACTAATAAGATTTTGATCAATATTCGATGTAATAGATTTAACACACTTTGTGTAAAACTGAAAGTAGCTGGTATTTGTGCACTAAAAGTGCGAAAACATTGAATAACGTTCAATGCTTTTTTGAAAATATATGGACGATTATTGTTTTTAAATGCAGTTCCACTCATATCAATGTGATAAAAATAATTAACGAATATTTGTATTTAAAATAAGGATTTAACTGATGGAATATAAACACAAACTATTTTAAAGAGATAAGTGATTGTTTTAGTTAATATAGTGTGGGTTCATTAACCTTAGGGGTAACCTTAGGGGCACATTCACTCAGATCAAAAAGGTCCATTGTGCATATGATTCGTCTGATGATTATGTAGGTAATTCACGAAATATTAGAATTACACTGAAATAACCCTTTAATTTTCAATCCAGCATATTAAAAATATATATGCATCTATAAAAATTTAAAAATAACAAATTATATTCTTTAGTTATAAAAAATTCATATTATATTATAGTTATATTTCCAACAAACACAAACAGATTAATAATTTAGATGCATTATAAAATTTTACAATAAAAAACATTTCTCGGAACACCAAAGCCTTTTTAAGTACTTTATATAAGTATCCTTAAATAGAAGACAAATAAAAAAAAAATACTAAATTTAAAAAAAGTCAAACTAGTGGTGGCGTAAAATAAATAAGCTGATAGATTTAGACTATGTATTTTCAAAAGTATCAAAAACCACATTTTTGTTATTTCTTTTTTATGATAAGCATTAGATACTTCAATGATTTAATAAATTTAAAAATATTTAAGTATAAATCATACTCATTGGTTTTAAAAACGTCCGATTATAATCAGCATTTGTACAGCACAAAAAAAAATGCTTTAGTGAAAATTAGAACCACAGAAGTAATAAAAATGAAAATACATCAAAGTTAATATTTGATCATTATTTAGGTATACCAGAATGGCGTCAAGAACACTTGAACAATTTTCTTATTTAAAATTTATGTAAAGTAGTTTAACAAAGCAGTTTTATCATAATTTTTTGTATAATAAAAATATCACTAATACTCCCATTAGAACTGTAAAAATATAAAAAATATAAATTCAAGTATTTGACTGGATTAAAAAAATTAAATCTTATTAAAAAAAAAAATTTCAAAAAATGTGTTTTATATGTAGATATTTGAGACTCAGTAATTATTGAATATGGAAGTTTCGATCCTTTAAGTCAAATTTTCGGCATGGGAAAATTTTAAAGAATATTAGAATTTTAAATGATCGCATCACACAAAAAAAATACCATTCAACTTACTGACCAAAGCACATAGTTTAATAATTTAAGGAACCTAATTGTTTACAACAAAAATATGACTAAGAGTATAATAGTTTATGTAACTTTCTACACCTTTGCTTATAACAATTTTGTTATTATCTGCACTTTATTTTGTTCACTATTTAAATTCAATGTATACAGTGTTATAATATACATATAATATATTATATACATAAAATATTATATTGTTTTAATATTTTATTTTAGAGAATTATAAAAGAGCAGATAGGAATTCTACCAATAACTCCATGGTTTATTTTTAAACATTATTCTATATATTTTATTATAGAAATAAAAAATTTAGCTAGATTTATCAAAATTCACATATCGTTAGGTCTCTTTTATGAATTTTTAACATAGTATACAAATCAAATAATTTCAATATACTTATATATAAAAAAGCATATTTTTTATAATGTAGTAAATAATTATTAAAGTTATATTTTTAAACATTTTCTCCGTGATTTTTTTTTTATAAATCTTGATTTTATATTATACTCAATTCAATATAAGTGCTTGCAAAGAAAACACAATCTGAAGTATCGTTCAAATCTGTTTTTGCTATATCACATTTTAAGGGTTGCAGACACGAAAGCATCAGTACTCAAATAAAATCGTAAAGAATTTTATAAATAACAAAAATAATATTCTTGTTATACGACTACAGGTTTAAGTACCTCTCTAACCTATTATACTAAAAAATATTTCATTGAAGTATAAAGTTAATTAAAAAAATGTAAGTACAGTATTTAATAATGTTCAATATGATTAGACGATATTCTAAAATTATTTTTTTTTAATTTTGTAATGACATATTTTAATTACTATTGTATTAATTGAATAAAAACATATTAAGTTATAAATATATATATATAGGTAATTTTATTTTCTATCTTTTATAAATATTATTAACAACGTTTTCATAATACGATCATGATAATGTAAACGTATGTATCTTCGAAACTGATTAACTTAGCCTTAACAATAAGGGTGGATTTTGAACTATATATATAACACTCAAAAATTGTTTTCTGATTAAATGAGTATACACTTTGTAGGTTACGGACTACGGTTGAAATGAAGTAATATATAGAATAGAACATATTGATAATTATTTATTATCAATTATCGTTATGTTATGTATCAATCACAAGTGGTAGCAAATTATTGCAGCATAGTGCATTGTTATTATTATTTATTAACTTATATAGGTGATGAATAATAATAAATATGTAAATTAGGATATATTTTAAAAGCATAAAAAAATAAATAAATAAAACTTGTGTAAATTCATTTTTTATATTGCCACACACACAGACAAAAACTCCGGTTACGCAGGGATGTATTGTATTTAGACCATTTCGTATAATAGACATAATACCATAGTTAAACTTTATGATGGGTAAAGCAAGTGAGGACTCTAGGTCATTAAGTCTATAAGGGACGCAGCCTCTTAAAATAAAATAATATCATGAGTTTCAACATTGAAAAAAAATCAACAAATCATTTATGAAATATATAATACAATTTGTATTTATTTTATAAAAAAATATTTTTCTTCGTAACTTTACTTGTAAGAGCGTCATACTTATTATTTTTGTATAAACAGTTAAAAATTCTAAACTATTTACGGTTTAATTATAGTGTAAAAGAACATTTTATAATCAAATGATTTCCAATTGATTAAACAACGGATCGACAATATTTTACTTATTTTTCTATTAAGTTTTAAAATTTAATGGATACTATTAATATTATAATTTTCTTTATTAATATGTGATTATTTTTAATTAGTTTTACGTTGGTATATAATACTAAACCAAGTATTACTTGGTTCGGGCAAGTATGATTATATATATATATATAAAAACATAATGACAAATTTTAACAAATTTTATATCCTACATATTCTATTTACTTATTCCAAAAAACAAAAACTTTCAAGTACAAAAATTAACACAATTATTATTATATATTAAAAATAATTAACATTTATACAATACATTTATATTTACTAATGGATTTTTTTGATTCTCATAGAACGAATTCGATTTATTTTACTACAGCTTAGACAGGAGCAACCCGTGGATCTATTTGAACTTCCAACTACAGAAGGCCCAATGAATCGAGTGAATATCGCTCAACTAACCAATTTATTAATTAAAGGTTTGTAGAGAACATTTTATAGTAAAAGTGACAAATAATTACCTTGGGAATCATAAAAGCTTGTGAACTCTTGATATGATATTATACGATATCGTTGTAAAGTATCATGTATATATATATATATATATGTATATACGATTAAAGACCGAGTTTTTGGTGACGAGTAAAACAACACCAATAATATTGTAGATACCTACTTAGAGTTTCATATTTCACACTTTAGAAGTTAATAGCATACTTCATAAAATACATTCTATTATTGCCTTTGAAGTTTCATCGTTTTCAAAATTTAATCGTTGTTTCAAGTAAAGATTCTAAAACAAATATGACTCGAATTTAAAAATGAAAATATTACCAGACATTTAAATAAATATATATAATACATACATATATATTTGAGATTTTAAATAAGCTTTTCAGTTACATATTATCAACATGAACTTGAATATTTTATATATAATTTTCATTAGAATATAAAGTAGTTTGATTGTACAGATAATACAATACCATCGTTTAAAATAGAGTCCATTCGAAATCCAATACTAGGAAACTAACCTTCCGTCATATTATAGTAAATATGTAAACACATAAAATAAAAAAAAAATTATGCTTCAAAAACATTTCTATTTTGTTTTTATATTCAGTCACTATAGATTAGAGTGCATTTTTTTTAAATTTAATATTACTATATCCAATGCAAATAAATAAATGAAAAAAAAACAGATATTATATGCAGTTGTTCAATTATAATACCTGATTATAGTAATAGTACATTCGCACTTATTGTCTAACATAATTTTTTGAAAAAAGGTATAACATAATAATTTTAAAACTTAAAATAATATTTTTTTATATTTTTATAATATAAATAACAATAATAGAATTACTAATTAGTTTATAAATTAATTAATTAGTAGTAGTAGTAATCTTTACATTCAATGAAAACTAATTTTTATCAGTAAAAATATATTTCTATACCTTTTTTTTTATTATTCGTTATTTTTTAGTATTATTTTATTTACTAACAAATATAAAATAAAATTAATTCATGAATTATGCAATTTATTTCGTATTATAAGTACAAGTAAATCAAACTACTTATTCAAACTTATTCGTCATATTATATCTAGTCCATAATTCGTATTTTTATATTTTTTTATAATATTTTAATACCTCATACTTTTTATATAAATGGACCTTGGGTTATTATCTCAAATAAACCAAGAAATAATATAAATTTAAATAATTGAAAACTTCAAAATTGTTAAATATAAACTTTTAAAAATCTTTTTTTTTTTTAATATAGAAGAAAGTTTTTGAGAATTTTAAGTTATTACTAAATAAATGGTAGTTATTTAATCATAGTTAAAAATCTACCTTAAGTTACACGAAGTACATTGTATATTAGCATTATATAGCTATAGTTTATGGTATAACTATTTGCCATTCTTCTTTTTTCTACACAATTAGTATCACAGAAATCAAATCTATAAAGTTTATGTATATACCTACTCAGATTATGTAGGCTTAGTGGCAGAAACCGATGCTTCCACGAAATAAGAAATCATGCAAAATGAAGTCAATAGAATATTTTTTTTCTGAACAGGTACTCAAAAATTAGGTACCTAAAAATAAACAATAAGTTAGTGGTGTTACTTTTAAACCTTATAAGAAGCAAGTAAATCTGAACATAATCAAATACATCCTGCAAGTAAAAAAATGCCTAATAAAAAGACGCTCAATTACCTAGAATTAATAAAAAAAAAAAATTTAGACTGTAACCTTCGAGCAACATGCTAAAGGGGTTAAGAACAAAATTAAAACTGTTCTAATATAATAGGTAAACTGGCTAGCACAAATTGGGGAGGCGGCGCATAGTCATTTCACCTCTCAACATTTATTCTTGTGTATTTACTGAACACTGCACCGTCTGTGTTAGAAATTCCTACTATAAAAAAGTAAATAAAAAGTAAAATAAAATTATATATATTGCATCAGATACCTTGAAAAGCACTCAAACCAACTAGTGACAGTGCTTTAAAGTAGTCTACCTTCCTATAAACCTACCTACAGTGGATAAAGCATATATACAGAATATTAGAAAAAATTAAAAACAACGCATTCCTACCTACCTTTATATTTTGATATCAAAAATTTTCCAATTAAAAAGTTGAAACCAATGCACTTAGTTAGGTAACAAACAGACGTTCAATGGAATATATTTTGAGAAACTGTTGAAGAAATAAAAATAAATAATAGAGTAAAAAACTATGAATTCATGAACGATCAACATCTTAGAGTCTCAGCTAGGATTTAATTTTCCAAAATATCTGCAGTGAACTGTTTTCTAAGAAATAAAGGCGAATATTAGAGCCTACTAAAAAATTAGACCTAGTGAAACACAAAACAACGAATGTAGTAGGAGTAAGCAAACCATAAGATACATTATCAAAGTTAGTCCCAAAACTCACTTTGAAGATCATCTAAACATATTAAATGTAGTAGAAGTGAGTAAGTAGTTGAAGGAATTACAAATGCGTTTGTGATCATAGTTATTTATTAATTCATTTTAATTAATCTATACTACGTATAGTATCAACGAGAATTATTATTATCATAGGGTTATTCATCTATTAGTTGTATTATTTAGTTTATTTCATTGCCCATAGTACCTAGTTAATTTTTAATTTACAATATTTGACATGGTTTTGCCAATTAAGAACGCTTATACAAGAAACAAAAATCAAATAATCATAAACAAATAGTTAATTATTTAAATGATCCTAATTAATATGGACGAGCGTTTCGAAAAGAGCACTATTTACTACTTAGTATCTATTACTCATTTATTCACCATTAAATTGTAAAGGTTAGGTTAGGTTAGGTTTCAACATCATAATACACATGATACATGTATTACAAATATTCAGTTATAATTTTAAATATAGGTCAATATTCGTTTATGTAGTTATTTGAAGTTTCAAAAATAAAATAATGATGAACGTATAAAATATGTTGTATTTATTTTGTTATACAGGTATATTATTTGCATTAAGTATACACTGTAATATTAACAATAAATATACAACTAATGTTTTTTTATATTTACTTTATTTACACGGTAATCATATTATTCATTGCGTAATATTTGAATTTATTACCGTAAGTATTATATTATATTATATTCGTTGTCTCTGAATAAATACAAATTATAATGTTTTAGGAACTGCTCGTGTCAAGATAATTTATAAATATATATATATATATATATATAAACTAAAATTACACAATTTTAAGATATTTGGCCTAAATCTAAATTTTTAAGATTAAATAACAAGTAACTACAATGTATAATGTATGGGTATGCAATATGCATATGTATAATAGGTAATAAATAATAAATTAATACAAAATAAGTTTACATAAAAATAAAAATATCAGTTATTAGTTTTTATACATGATGTTTAATAACACATTTTATTATTTCCTAAAGTCCACAGTGCATTTTTAAAAAATTCAAAATTTAATAACATTTTGAGTTTAAGTAACTTATTTATATTTTGCATAACCACAGTTGTATTGAACAATTTAAATAGCTCACAGTATGAAAAATGGATACTTAGCGTCTAGTGAGTGCAATATGCTTGCAAATAAGATACAGCAATAAATTGATTTTCAATCGAAATTTATGTCACCTCTCAAAGTACGTCTTTGTAGTTTTTATGAAATGTAATTAAAATTATTTTGACAAAGTTAATTATTGTTTAAAAAAAAACCCTAAATAGATTATAAAAATTATAATAAAACTCCATTATAGAACCAATCAAAGAGATAACGGCGTATTGTTATTTGGAGTTACCTGTTGATTGTTCTACACATATGTGAAGCGTGTTATAAATAACAATGAGTTTAGAAAACAAGAAAAAGAGAAATGTATTTAAATGAACAAATGATCGAGTTAAATTATAAAGTAAAACATTTTGTGTGAAGTAATAAAAATAATAAAAAAAAAGTGATATTAACAAAAATCAACAGAATTTTTAAAACTATGGCTCAAAATGTATACTATAAAATTTAATAAAATACAAACAAATTCAAATAGGTATTAATTAATATAAGGTATTTAGATTTATAAAAAAATTAATGTGAAAAATGAATGTATTTAATTGAATTATTTATCAAATATAATCAAATGACTTCATTTTAGATTTTGAGCGGAGCGATGAATATATTGATTTTACAATGTTGTGTTTTTTTTTTTTTTTTTTTTTTTTTGTCTGAGTTCACGAGAACTTGTCGAAATAATGCTCGAATTTCAAACTTTGAGGGTGGTTTCCGATTCTTAAATAAATCTCGTTGTTGCATTGGGGAGGTCATTTTTTGAATTTCCCAATAGTTTTCAAAAGCGCCGGGAAAAACCAAAAAAAAAAAAATTACAAAAAAACGGAAATTTTTACGCAAAACAGTTTTCGACCAAAACGATTTTTTTATATGGTTGAAATTCAAAAACTAATCACTGTAAAAACTTGAAATTATCACCAAATGTTTATACCAGTGTTATATATATACAGTCAAATTTTCAAAACATTTTGAACTTTTTTTGAGTTATTTATAGACCACTCAAATTTTCGATTTTTCTAAGAAATTTGTTTTTGAAGTGTGGATAAAAAATTTTGGATGGCCAAAAAAACTTGAAAATTTAATACAAAGTACCTTATGACTTTTTTTCTTATTGTAGTTAAAAAAATTAAAAATCGTTTATCACAATTTTATTTTATAAGCGTTTATAGTCAAATTTTTACGAAATCTGTCAAAAAACGCGAATATTTGCAAGTAATTTTGAAGTTGAAAAATCATAACATTTTTTGTGTTAATAACTAAGGATTAAAAAATATAACACTAAGTTTTCTATAAGTTTTCCTTCAAGTATCTATAGAGAAAACTCGAAGCATCGTTATAGGAAAAATTTTAAGCGCGTTTGAATTTTAAATTTTTACGAAATAGCATAACGATAACGATTTATTCTCAAATGATTTTAAATATTTGTTATTATTTAAAAAGTATAATTCGTAGATACTTGAACATTTTACCAGTTATTATGATTGGCATTTTCTTTACGTGATTTAATTTTCAAAATATTTTGTCTTTTTTGAGCTATTTATAGACAACTTAAGTTTTTGATTTTTCTGAAAAAATATATTTGAAGTGTCGATGAAATTTTTTTGGCCATATCAAAATACTTGAAACGATATTGTTCACGTAAAAATGTGAAACATCAGTTCAAATGGTTATTGTTTGAAACAATTAATTTCTACAAAATGTTATTGTTTTGACAAAAATCGACTATGAAACAAAGATAAAATCATTAAAAAAAAATTGTATAGTTTCTTTGTGTTTTAATAAATAAATAATATATTCTGTATTTAATAAATATTGTGAAGTTGGCCTGTAAATGACTATACGTAATATTTTTAAATTTATGTTCTGTCTTTTGAATATTAATTATTTTAATTTATTAAAAATACTTTAAGTGTATTTCTTTGAACAAATATACTGATAAGATGTAACACTTAACATTTCTATAATAAAGTTTGTATGTATATTATATTATCATTATATGCATCGCTAGATTTAATTATTTAATTACTTCATGGTTAATAATAGTATTGTAGATCATTGAAATTACTCTAATAATGATCTAAAATTTGTAATGGCATTCACAAGAAAAATATAGCTACCTACAACGTATTTCAACGATATTATATAATAGCAGCGTGTAAAATTCTATACGAAAATATTGAATTCTAAGTTTGATGGATGACCACAAATTATGACTGACTACGATAGTGCACAAAGCTAATATTGAAGTTATCAATATTATAAAAGTTAAGTAAAAAAAAAAAAAAATAAAAACAGATCGCCTTAACCCCAACAACTTTCAAGAAACGGAATATTTTTTAAAAGTTTTGCAATGAACAAGAAGCAGCAGATTGATTGTTGGAAACTTAATGTTCAATCATCATAAACAGTTCATTTTCTACTTCTCATTTATAATATTAATCGCTACACAATTCAATACGCTTTTTCAAGTGACCTCTTTCGTTGAGTCAATACATAGTCTCTCTGTGTATTTCACAAACTACCTCATTCTATAACGACTACAACTCATTTTCTTAGAATCCAAAACAAAGTAACCAACCGTGTCTCATGTTATAAATACAAAAGGATTTCAACCATTCAAATATGCATGAAAACATACAACTTTATAGCACAATATGTTTATTTATTAAATAAAAAAAAAACTCTAACAATAATCAAAAAACAAATTTAAATTTGTTTGAAATGAAACCTCATTCATAAATTTTATAATAATGTTGCACTATACTAGTTTTTAGGTAGGTAGATAGATAATTGTGTACAATTTACTCCATTTATTACAATTTAATCCATTTTAATATTATATGGGAAATATAAATATAGGGGTTTTCAAAATACGATATATAATATTGAATTTAATATTACAATATACTCAAATCTATATTGTGGTGTGTGTCAAAAATATTATAGCTCATAATATTTTACAAGTTATTACCAGCATATATTATATTTAGTTTGAAGACCAGCATAAATATTCAATGACTGTTGAGACGAAATGTAGTGGTTATTGAAGTACTAGTATACTTAGTACTTGAAACTTTAATAGCAATACAAACTTTCTACTATGAGTGTATCTCAAAAACTTCAATTAATTTAAAAAATATTGACTAGTTAATTAGTAAATACCTTTTACTTGTTTTATTTTTATAAAATTCATAGCTTAATATAATATGAAAACAAGTACCTATTTAATTATCTCTTTGACTGTTATAATTACTTTATATTTCAATTACAAGTTAGTTAAATTTTGTATTTGTTTTGGTTTTTTTTTTTCATATCTATTTGGGTTTATAATATTATCCAATTTATTATTTAATACCCAAGTTATAAAAATCACAAAGATTCTGAAGTTCATCACCCAATTCATAAGTAATTTGATTTAGTATAATAATATCATTATAATAGTCTCACCAATTATCTATCTTCCTATTAAATCTGTACTTTAAGCCATTTTTTCTTTAATTATCTCACAAAATAATATCTACAAAGCTTTTAATTTTTATATAAATCAGAATTATAACGATTATTTTATTATTATATTACAATTCTTATTATAATTTGTAGTAAAATATAATAATTATTAACTTACTTGTATCATTAAATATTAAGTACATTTTTTGCTTTTTTTGTGTTTTATTATTGGACTGACTCACTTTTTATACTGTAAATATTATTTTAAAAGCCATTTAATTTACTTTGGCTCTAAGAAAAGCATGGTTATAAATAAATGCATTTTTACAATAATAATAAAGATTATTTGAAGAGTGAATTGAAAGGAAAAAATAATATTCTATCTTTATATAATTAATATACGGTACAACGTTGCGTTGTACATAATCTAAAAACAATAATATAGTAACTTATTGCAATAACAAACAATTATTGTTATTAAACTTATTTGATATTTTTCATTATGCATGTTATTAAAATGTATAATATTAATAATAATAATAAATTTAGTCCTGTTTTTATTGTTATTTAAAACATATTGAAATCGATATTACATTTTTGTTTATACTACCTATACAATACTTTCTTTGCATTGAACAATCTTTAACTTTATATACAATATTATGGTATATACCGAATATAATATAATATAATATACAATCTATATCTAAACTAATGAAATGAAAATTAATAATATTGTTAAAATAATGCTATAGTCAGTTACCCAGTGTTATAAGCGTAAGTTTTAAATATTGGAAAATACAGCGTTTTTGATCAGCAATTATTTGAATCAACTTAGTACTGTCAAAAAGTATTTGAAGAAAAATTAATTGAAAATGAATATAATGTTAAATTAATAAAAAAAATATTTATTTTTCCACTGTTAATTAAAATATATACCACTCAGTTAAGTAGTGCCACCATAGGCACTATACTTTAGTGGAAACACCACAACGGAAGAAAGAGTGTTGTAGAAAAACAAAACTTATAATATTATGAATACACATTTTAAAATATTTAAATATTTTTAATAGTTTATAATATAATATAAGAAAAAATAAATATTTGGAAAAAACCCCGAATATGTGTGCTTAACGAATTGAATTCAAAAATAATTCTCAAATAATTTATTTTAAACTTTTACGTATATTTTATTATTATTATTAAATATATATATTATATAATATATACAATCTTATTATAATACAATAAGTATAATGAGTAAATTTGATAAATGGTTATTGATGGGATGTAGCGTTTATGGGCAAACACTCAGCAGTGCAACCCAATCAGGTACTTCCTAAGTATTTTTTTTCATTATTATTTATTAAGTTTCTACTGCCTTTTAAGTTTTCTATTAGTACATTACTAGGTTAAATTCATTTACGCAAATATTTTTTTATAACATATTTTACAATTTGAATAATATAAAGTATACACATTAATTACTAGGAATTACAAAAACTATTTTTAATTTGGTTTGGATTCAGTTACCTATCTAGGTATGCGTTATTATAATTTAGAAATAGTCTCATTTTATTGATTTATCGATCATATTTTTCATCTATAAAAGATATGTCGATATCTAACTAAAAGTATAGGTGTTTGAAAAAACATTACAGAACTGTAGTACATTAATTTAAGATCGTATATATTATGTGATTTATTTTTATAAGATAAAAAAAAACTTGCTTTTTTTTTTTTCTTATCAACTTAACCTACGTTTCATAATTTGATTCTAAAGAAAACTAATGAAATGTTAATCAATAACATATAATATAGTTACATCAATGGACATTTTGTCTGATATACTAAAACACATTATATTAGTATGCAATACATTCAAGAAATAAAAAAAAAAAAATTAACAATCTAGATTTGAAATCTTATAATCGTCGAAGTCTTAAGCACACCTCACGATGTGACATTATTTTAGTTAAATTTTTTACGATATCATGTAGGTGTAGTTACCTAGGAATATCGTTACTTAGGACTGACTCGATTTTTATCGTTGGATACAATCGTCGTGAAGGAGTTGATTGCACGCAACGGAAGTAGCCGACACCACTGAGACTGGTACCGAAAAACGTGGTCGTGGCTACGTCTAAAATCTCCTCTTGACCCCTTTGCTTCCCGACACCCCTACGACACCAGGGGTAGTTCAGAAGTCATCGAGGCGGATATCGCGTTTCGAGATAATTAAACACAGAATAAAGAGGCGAAACATGTCATCCGCGACCTTTGCGCGTAACGTCATCGACCACCCACCCACCCAACAAGAGACTCGAGACGGTTCCATTTAAATGCGACCGGCAAACGTCGCGCCGCCGTCGTCGACCGAACGGTTGGCTCGTTTCTTCGTTTCTCGTGTGTCCAATTTATGGTCGAAGGCTTGATTATACTCCATTCCCTTCCATTAAACAGTCGCCAAGAAAACATGACTATACGAAGACGCGGCGCGGTAAACAACATCACGATAGTGGTGTGAGGGGGAGACAAACGAAACCAGAGGGGACTCGATGATCAGCTATGGCAGTGGTGGAGGGGTTAGGGCCGTTATCTCGTCGCGTTGATGTTTATTGTTCGAGCACGATAAAATAAAGGCGGAACCGGGTTGGCAGGAAAAAAAACTGACTCGACTCGAACGTACTTGTTTAATCAAAACCGACGGTTGTTTTAATTATGACAATTGTCAGCTTAAATGGGCCGGCAATTGGATTGACAAATTATTGTTCTCTCCCATAACGCTCCGAGCACGCGCTCGTCGTCTTTTCCAACCTCATCACTGGAACGTGCAGGTCATGGCGCCTGATTTAATTTTCCCGACCTAGGCGCCACCGCCACCGTATAATACGAACGTTATTATTTTCGCGCCCGCGCACACGCAGCACATTAGCATAGCCAGTCGGTATTGTTTATAACTACAACGACGAAAATAATAATAACAACAACAATAATAATAGTTATATGGATTATTATTTTTGATGATGATTAAACGGTGACGTCTTAGGGTAAAATATAAAAACAAATGTATAAAAACACAATTTACACCACTCGATATAACATAACAGAGTATAATGAATTCTCTGAAGAGCGTGTCTTTGAAGTTATTAATATTTTTGATTTCACTTTATCCAACTTTTGAATATTATGTTTAAATTATTAAATTACCATTTTATTTTAAAACCCTTGAATATAAACAGGGAATATCCAAGAAAATAAAGTACAATTATTCACTACCTATATCTTCATTTAAAATATAATATACAATATATTGTATACCTTACTATGTAAATAAAGTCTCATTTTTAGAGCATTTCAAATATAGGCACTCTGCGTGATTTATGGGAGACGAAAATGAAATATTAACTAAAGCAAATATATATTTTTGTTTACTAATTTACTTTGTGTAAAACCATGAATATAAAACGAAATATTTGCTAGTCACATAATAGTTACACAGGTTTTTTCAATTACATATTTTAAGTATAAACAAAACAATACATATAATTAATTATAATAATACATAATCCATTAAATTATTGAATATAGTTCAATTTTAAAATCATAATTTACACAGCAACTCGGATTAATATTATTTTGCATATTTATTAAAAAAATAAAATCAAATTCTTTTTCTACTTAAATCCCACATATTAGGACTATAAATAGAAATAAACGCCCGGCTAGGAACCTGCAGAGCATTTAGACCTACAATGTTCCTACGAAATATCGAAAAATTATAGGCATCATTGGAAGTATTCTCGAAACCGTTAAACATTCGAATTATGATAAAATTCAAAGAATTATTAAAAACATATCCAATGTTATTTTTTCTTCTTGAAATCGATAAAATTAACCACTTACTGTACATTATATTATTATATAGTATTATTTTACTATAACATATTTTATAACAAACTATTAAGTAACTATTCTCAGAATAATATCGTTCAATATAATACATTAAAACATATACAATACATATTTTATATTAGACTTAATAACTTTTGTTTTTATTTTAACTCTTACAGACACTGTGTTTCACTTAAAGTTAACAAAACGCATAACTATATAGTACTACGAGTATTTGGTAGATAATGTTCTTAAATAATATTATTAGAAAATTGTTATTTGGAGTTTTTTTATGATATATATTTTTGGATTGGTTGATTTGTTGATTTTATTTGTATACACTATTTCTATTCTTGTTTTTGTAGACTTAGCCTTTTAGTAAGGTCAAAATTCGCTTTCTTTGTATAACACTATAAATCAGATTTATTTATACATTGTAAGATCAGAGGTGTTTTTAAATTTCTCAGATGTAACATTATGTTACCAGAAAATGATCGAAGACTACACATTCGAACAATTGATGACTTTTGAAATTTAAAATGTTGAAAATTCTTATAAATATTATAACATAGTCGCTATTTCTACTTTAAATATTTTTAATAGAGCTAGAACTATTCTATAGTGCTTTAATTTTCTATTATACTCTATTATACTGTATGTCAGAAACTTTGAACTTTCAAAGTTCTTAAATGTTCATAAATTCTACTTGTTGATTCTGAGTTAACCTACAATTATATTAACAATAATTTATCAATTATATACATTATAGTCATTATTAATTAATTAATTATATTGTTACATAAAAGTAACAGTTATATTATGTATACATAAACATACCTTCTACGACATGTCACTTATACTGTTAAGTAAATGTATATTATCGGTTCGGTGGCTTATAAGTTTATTTAAATAACTTAATGAACGTACATTAATCTACCTATATTTATTAA
This sequence comes from Aphis craccivora, assembly GCA_009835225.1. Lineage (NCBI taxonomy): Eukaryota > Metazoa > Arthropoda > Insecta > Hemiptera > Aphididae > Aphis > Aphis craccivora. The sequence goes on from VUJU01000024.1 coordinate 215,776, forward strand.
AATAAACCAAATTTACAAAGAGCAAATTGTCTTTAATTTATATCTATGCAAATGTAAGACATCGTAATTTTATTACGAGAGTCTCGGGATTTAAACAAATCACTTTGAATGGAATTATTTATGTGTTCGCATTCCCCCGAAGGGAATATTGTGTTCCATTAAACTTTGAACTGTTATGATTTCCAATTGAAAACATGGCATCCCGTTTACTACAAAGACATCACAGCGACTAAGAGTGGATGGACGGTACACAATTTCAATAAAATCATCATACGGTAGAGTGGATTTAAGTATATACTTTTGAATTGGTCGTTCTTAGAAAATATATATAATATATGTATATATTATATATATATAGATATAGGTTCATATATAATACATACATTATTAAGTAATAACATGAAAAGACGTACGATTACCGCCGCGTGTCTACCTATCATTTCGGTTAACATATTACTCGCAATCGTCTACAGTAATATTCGGTACACGAGACCAAGACACGAAGTTATGGAAGTTACAACGGTCAGAACAGAAAATCAAATAATACACATACGAGTGCGAATTCGTGCTGGCGTATCAGCACTCGTCGCGTGCGCGTGTGTATGTGTGGTTTTCCGTGACTTTTTGGTGAAATTTTGAGAGATGATTTCTGAAGTAGGTAAACTAAAAACAAACCTCAGGAGACCTGTCTTGGATATCTGCACTTAAACGCGAAGTTAACACGACTTTTGATGTTCGGTGGGAGTTACGTCAGCACGTAAGATCGCGCGATCGGTTTTGTCTGCCGGGGAAGGAAGTGGAATAAAGTGAATTTTCTATTAAAGGAATATTCAGTGTACGGCACCGCGCGTAACAATTCATTGGAACGTACAGTCGTCAGAAGTCGTATAATAACGTGAATATAGGACATTGCGTCGTCACTTTACGCGGTCGCCAACGAAAGAAATTAATAAGCGTATCTCTATGAAAATATAATAAGTACCATGTTGATGCATGCGTGTCGGAGGGGAACTATTTATTATTATTTATTATTAAAAGGCGAACATAGGTCGAGAGTTGTACAACACACCCGTATAATACTGACATAATATAATATAATACAATATTATTGTATCGAATGCCGTTTACGATAATGGTGTACAATGTACAAGAGCGTCATTCCAAATTTTATTAGTAATTATACAAAAGCATTTCGTTTTAATTACATTTATTCGTTGTCATGTTATGTGTCATCGAATCGTTTACTGCTCTGTAAATCGACTAGAAAGTATTTAAGACAAATTATTATTGTTTTATTATGGATATTATAGAATGATAAATCTCGTAAGAAAATATTGTAACGTGTAAAATGAAATAAAATATTACGCTTATTTATCATTTCTTAAACATTTTTAAATCGACATTTTAATACTTCGTAAATGTGTATCGAGTGGTGTATATCTATGATTAATGAACACGTTTTTTTTTTTTTTTGTTTGCCAATAATAAACAACTATAGTATTATGTTTTTTAAACACATATAAATTGTAAATTTTATCTTTTAAAATATTAACCATTTACCGATATTTATGTTCGGAAAAATTGCATTTATTAGATTGCTTTGCGGGTAAAATATGAGAAATAAATCACATTTCTTGGTTTAATAAAATACCCATAACTAGACTAAAGTGTGTTTATATTGTAGAAAACCGTTTAGCTTAATGGGCGGTACATATCGTTTTATATACTTCCGCTATTTTTAAATCAATTTACATGAAATACGAGTTAATCTAAATACATATAATATATTATAATAAATAAACTATATATTTCCCTACTGTATATTATTCACTCAATATTACGTTTATTGCGAACAGATACATTTAAATACCTAGTTAATAAAAGGGCATAATATTTATGTATATCTTAATTTATTTTTTAATATTGCGTATTTTACATTTTAAAAAGAATAATTCAACTTTAAACTAAATAAATATTACTCTTGGGTAAGTTATTACACTCATTATTCATTAATATCAATTAGAATAAAAAATTCCAAAAAACTATTGAAAAGGTTAATTTTTAATAAAATGTGTGAATGCTATACAGTCTATATTATGTTCTATACCGTTTGTGGCGCTTGAACAATAAAGTGTAATTATAGTGAAGGATCAAAGAAACCACATACACATCGCTTACGTTGTAGACACTCATATAGTTCACATGAATATAAACATCGAGGCACAGCTATGAAAAAAAAATCTAATACTATTTCACATTCGAGCGATCGCAACGGTGTACATGCAATATTATTAATATTATACATGTCTACCTATAATAATATGATGAATTATTTCTAAGGCGGCCGACGTATATTCGAGTACTATACGTACGAAGTTTTATACGTTATCCGGTACGTCGATCCATAGAATTAAAATTGCATATATCATGCACTTCATGCGTGCATCATATTATATTATATAATATTAGATTATTACCATCACCATCATATATACGTAAAAGTAAAGAGCCCGAATTATCTGCAACGATGCTGTATCGAAACACCACTTAGAAATGAGTATTGGCTTGTTGAAGTGAGTTCGGTCTGTAGTACTTGGCGAAGTCGTGAGTTGTAGTGTGCTTTTATTATTTTCTTAACGAATGAAAATTGACCTGGGTTTGTTTCCACAGATTCGTGCGTTTGCAACGGATCACAGGAATTTTTAATACTACACCTTTTCAGTCATTGCACATAATAAGGGTCTAATGTCCAGTTCAGAACCACTATAGTGACCTTTATGCGACTTTGGTTGGAAGGAGTTGCAATTATTATTATCGTCTATGCCTTATGGGATAATGTTGGTTATTAGCCATACACTGGAACTCCATATTTCTCCGTATTAAATTATCATCAAATCTTAGTTTTAACATGCACATTCATAACTTATAGTTTACAAACATTTAATTGAAATTTAAAGTTTATATTATAATATAACTGTGAACGACTTATTCAGCTACAGATAATATATACTTGATTAAGTAATATATTGGAATATTCATATCAACGTTTCGTTTAACAATATTTTTCCTCTAACATTTTTTTTATATTATATAATAATATTATAAATTCTTCAATATCATACAACGTTTATCAATTTGTTTCAAATATTTTAATAATACTTCTATAATTAATGATTTTCGATATTTTGAAAATTTAACACGTTTTTTGATAAATGATGTAGAGTTTTTAAGTTGTATTCCTAAATATACTATAGGTACTAGATAGATAGATAGATAGAAAAATCTATAACTTTTCGAAACATAATTTTATAATTTTATACATCAGATATTTTATAATGAATAAGTTAAAATAAGGTATATATATATATTTTTTTTTAAAGATGCAAAAAAATTAAATTAATATCATTAAATATCTTATAATAGCCACGTACGATTTTACATTATTTATTGCAATAATATATTATATATAATTACATATAATGTAATTTCGCACATTATATTACAATAGGTATACGTTATAAATCTAAATTGTACATAATTTTTTTAATCATGACTCATTTCTAATATGGTATTGTATTGTTAAAATTGTCTATACCTATGGGCTAAAATAGGTTTAGTATTAATTATTAAATATGCATAATACATTAGAATATTTTACTCGAGATAACGATAATAATGATCTTTCTGAAGATAATAACAACGATGATCGCAGTAAAAAAAAAAAAAAAAATTATAGAAAAAAACACAAATATTAAACATCGTTCAATAAATATAAAGATAGTTATTTTATGATAATAAATGTAAAAATGTAAGTCTCACATGTATTTTTCAATGGAATAATTATTCAAAATTTACAATATTTAATTAATGATCTTTACCTATAGCAAGATAACTTCGCAGTTGAAAATAATTTATGAAACACACATACAGCTATAACAATACCCTCATCATTTTCAAAAGTAGAATACTATAAAACTAAATAGTTATACTATGAGTATAAATGCTTAAGTTGCATATACGTTACACTAACTATGCATATGGTATATTTGATATCAAAAGTATTTCTTTGAAAACATTTTTCTAAACACGTTCAAAAACTTTATTTTAAACACTTTATACTTTGAAATTCATAGTTAGTATAACCTCTATTAGTTATAATTATTAAAACTTTAAATGGATGTATGTAACGAGTAAGTAATATTTATATTATTTTAATAATACATTTCACTCCTTTGAAAATACAGGAAAATAAGTTTCGAAATAAGTCATTATGTGACTTCAAATGTTTACCAACTTTATTCATAAATTATTCCAAATTAAACCACAATATATCGTATATTAGTATTATTTCTACTAATTTACTAGTGATATAATGTATCAAATAAATATTATTTTCTTTTAAATATATTAACTTAATATTTTGTGTGTCTTATGAAGTTCTACATTTTAAAACAAAAAAAAATTAACTGTCACTTATATTTAAATCGAATACAATCTAGTTGTCTTAGAATTACGTAAAAGTTGATTTGATATAAATTTAAAAATCTAATATTTCTCATATATTGTATAAGCCTTTTTATCTTTTATAAAATATCCAATTATTTACTCCTCAAACTAAATTTAAATATAAGAACGTATATTAAGTAAATTTTCAGAAAGCCAAATACTTTATATTATCATATTATATGCGCCATAGAATCTTAAAGAGTTTGTAAAATTAGCCTAAAATACTTTACGTATTTAAAATACAATTTATTATATGATATATTGTTATTTATTCATCTATACCTAGATGTAAAATTTTCCAAACTTGACCAAACACCCAAATTATTTTAGTAATTTTGAATAGAAATAATTTGAAATTATCATTTATAAAAAAACATTACAAAATACAATTTTTGTAATACACTAAATACAAACTAAGCTATATTATATATGATATAAGACGAAGTAAATGAATGAATGTAAATCACAAGTCTATAAATGGAATTTTAAAACAATTTCAATATGTGATGTTGAAAATTTTCTATATTAGAATATATTTATATTTTATAAAAAAAACTCTTTATCCTATAATACTTTATCATCTTAATGGCTTCTCTGTTCAAGCAAGATTTAAAATAACATTACATTAAAAAAAAAATGATACCATCAACATCCAGTTTATAGATCTTTATTTCTAAATACTTGAAAACCATAAAAATAAAATATCAAATACTGCTGTATAATTTTTATATATTTTTGAAATGTTATCAATTTAAAATGAACTCACAAACAGGACCGCCAAAAAATGATTTGTCCAAAGTTAATGTGGTGCAATATTATTGTGATGTGTAAAATTAAATTTATACAAAGTAAAATAAAAATTATAAATACAATTAAAATAAGTACTAATTAATTAAATATATGGCCATCAAAATAAATTTTTGGCAAAAAACACAAAAATATTTATGAAAAATGTATGAAAAATTTTAAAAATAGTACAAATTTATAAAAACGTATAAATACAATACAATATCAAATAAAAATAAAATAAATTAAATACAAATAAATAAAAATAACAAATATATCATAACAAATTTAAAACTATGTGTTGTAAACAGTTTGCAACGCTTATTTATCCTAAGTCATTGCAAATACATTAAGTTTTTTCTGTGGAATTTTCTTAATCCTCATCTTAATTTCTTGACTTGGCATATTATATTGTAAAATTGTTTAACGGTTTAAACTTTCTTATTTTTTGCAGCGCTTATACAAATATTCTTATGCCTGGCCATTTAAAATTATTAAGCGTGGAAGAAAATGTTAGTTTGTTAGGAACACCTCAATAAAGTTATAAGTAAAAGGTATGAAAGTTATCTTTTTTTTCTTTTTTTTTTTCGTTTGGAATCGACGACGCCGTGTGAACCACTTGCGCATTACTTCCACGGTGCCTCCAATGTAAGTTCTCTTATAAAATATTGAAATTAATTCTATTCATTAGTTGTGTATTTATACTTGACATTTTATTAAAAATCCTATCTATTTGAATATAATATAGAAGATTCTTAGAATTTTAGAATATAGAAGTCATTATTATTAAAAGACAAAGAACTAAAAATCAGAATTATTTTAAATCAAACGTTATTGTATTTGATAATGCCAGAGTGTGATTCCAATTTATATATATACACACTTTGTCATGCATTAAAAGATTAAAGGAATAAACATGTGTATTGTATAAATAAATAATTTCATTTTTTTTCTTTAGGTATAAATGGCTTACTGTTGTAGGCGTGAAATATGAATATTTCACATCATGAATAACATAACACTGAGTATACTCTAAAGATAACGCACAAAACATTCCGGCTGCATACAATAAGTGAGTATATGGAATAATTTCTAAATTTTTATGAGTGAAAAAATAATAAAATCCTATTTTTATGATAATTGTCTGCTATTACATTAAACGATAATTTAAAATCATTCGGTTGGATGTGTTAAAAGTTTGAAAAGCATTGTTTCTGGTAAATTTGACAAATTGTCTTTAACCCCTGGTTGAGTAATTATTTTTAAGTTACTTACCATTGGAAAATATACATAAACTTCTGGAGTCAACAACATAAAAATTAAAATAAACATAATATAATTAATGTCTCAATTAATAACGATAAAGATTATATCAAGTTATATCCGAGTAGTCGTAGTGTATATTTTTCGTGATTATTCATAATTATGCTTAAAATGCAATCTAAAGGTTTCAAAAAGTAAAAAAAAGTGAAAGGCCATCGGAAGTTATGCAAACATATTTATTTACATATAATCGTAGATAACATAACTAAAAAAATACTGAAAATTATTAAAAAATTATAACAATAAGCATTGTGATGTATAATTATTTTTCAAAACATCATCAAGTTTTTCATTATCTTTTTTTCATTTAAAAAAAAAAAAAAAAAAAGAAAAACAGAATCGAATATCGTGAACAAAACTAGAAACTATTTTTGAATGTCTTAAAAAAAAATTGACGAATGGTCAGTATTTCTTTTATTTGTCGAATCATCTGAGAATAATAGAGACTGCTATTATGGGTACGAGTTGCACAATAGTATGGTTCGTAACTATGTCTATATTTTTTCTATACTTTTCTTACACATTATAAGCTTTTAAGTTTTTATATACGTTTTCATTTTTATCGTATATATAATGAATCATAATGAAAATCCCTGTTTGGGTTATATTCATTTTTTACATGAAACATTGGATATTCGGTACATCCGTTTCATCTGTTTTTGAACTAGGTGAATAAATCGATTTAACAGTAGAATATTTCAAACAAAAATATAAATTAAACTTGTGTTAAAAATCAATACATCTTGTTCGTTTGTTGATCATCAAATAAAATCATTAGTGTATGCATAATATTATTCAATATAAATTAATGTCTTATACACAATAAATAATTTAGGTTTTGTATAATCTAAACGAACAAGTGAAATGTCCATTACTTTTCGCATGAATGAAACATATATTATAAAATTGGATAAGTGGATAATCGTGTTCCGTAATTTATGTTTTTATCTGTAAGCTAACAAAAGTTACGTGTATTAAAAATTCAGCTGTGGTTTTAACTTTCAAGAAAATTGAACAAAAGCGAATCATTATAATATTACTTGGTAACCTGGATTTTCGGTTTGCTTTCAGTATTCCATTGATATAATGATGTTAGATTATAAATGTTTGTTTAATTTTCTTATAATTAATTATAATCATGTTATAGTGATTTATGATGTTGTTGTTTTTAATCTTATTTTTCTCTTAATTATTTCAATTTTTTTACTTCAATATTTTCAATACGATCGTTGTACTTTATAAAACATTGGTTAATAGAACACCATAAAATTAACATTTTATGATCGAAAAATACATGCCTCTAGTTATACAGCTGTAATAAGAAAATATGATTAATAAACCTATATCAGATTAAATGAAACATTATACACATCGTTTAAGTGTCATTAAAACCGCCTTCTACTATGAAAATGCATTTGCATAAATACTAATAATTTAAATAACGAATTTTACATAAAATAAAACAATATTTTAATCCATTTTTGAAACGATATTGAACTTAAATTATAAAATATTATGATATAATATTATCATAAGACTATAAAACCTTTATAATTATTATAATATTTAATATTTATGAAAAAAAATACAATTATATCAACAATTTGTATTTTCTTTATACATTTTATATTTAGCTTTATTTATACTAAAATATATATATATATATAAAAATAAATATAATGGATAATTTTAAAATGTATTTTAATGAAGATGTATTACACTAGTACAATAATTGTAATAAAACCAACGTTTATACAACTATTTAGATGATTTCAAAATTACGTAGCGGAAATCATAGTTATTTATATATTTCATTTAAATACGTTGATGATACACAGTTCCGTAGTGAACATAAATATATATTCAACGTTATCTTATAGCCTCGTCGAAAATAATTCTTGAAAACTAACATAAGTTATGTTCTGAAAAAGTATTTACTGCAGCAGTACAACTAAAACTGATATATTATTTCTTATATACCCAATATCTAATTTCTTTCGCAATCGCTAAATTCTGTATAATTTTAAAATGACTTTCAGTTCTATGAAAAATGTTTTATTTACTTTTTAATTCGTATATGTATCTATATAGTTTAAAAGTATAGTTATTAAATACAAAATAAAATATCCTTGAAATTACTTTTAATCCTCTTTCTAAGATTCGAGTCTCCAATTGTTGTTGTAGGTACTCATATTTTTTCCGCGACTTGTTCAGGTAATATCTGAGAAACATTTAGAAACTCAAACTCTACGTTTAGTTAAAGTATTAAATTTAAAAAATATAGAAATTGATTTTACTTTAGAGTATAATAAAATCAATGAACAAGTGTAAAATAGTAAAACATAAAATATTACAACCTGAAAGTGAAATATCATCACTTTTTATCGTGGTACTTGTTAGTTATCCTTTAAGACTTCTCCGAGAATATAGTTTAAATACTTAAAGTTAATAATACTCCTTTTATAATTCATTAAATCAAGTGGTAAAGTGAGTTGATTTTCTCGAAACAATTAAAATTTTAATTTGATACAAAGATTGAAAGAGGAAATGTAGAGAATCCATTAGTCCCTCTTTACCAGAGATCCCTCCAAGGCTTATTTATTTTTGTACCTAATACACTACATTAAATCAGAGGTTTGCCTTTAAATTCCTGTGGTACATTATTTTGATTTAAAACTTTTATGGCAATAAATAAGGGTGATGCAAAAACTATTTTCACTATCTCACTACCACCGTTGTTGTTCCATTCTAATATTCCATACCGAATGTGAATTATTTTATACGTTTCAATAACTTAAATACAAGTAAATTATGTTTTTTTTTTTTTTTTGTTATTTGAATAAAACAAAAAATAATTAATCACAATAAATAATAAAATTATAGTTAATCCCTGGATCGATTAAATAATTCTGAAAATTCTTAATAAAAAAAAAAAAAGATTTCCATACCATTTGATATTCTAACAGCCAATATTTACCATAATTACTTTCACTGGTTCTTTTTTTTTTTTTTTACCGATTAGTTAAAAACCGAATATTTAGTACCCACCTATTTTGTTGGAAAATATTGGAGTCTAAATAAAAACTTAATAAATTTCAAGAATTTGCTTTAAAATAAATAATTTGCATTTAAATTTAATAAAACATTCATTCAACTGTCATTTTGTTTAAAAATGTATAACATACTAAACACAAATTAACATATTCGTAGGTATAATGCAGTATTCAAAATATTCATAGTTAATCTCTCAATATGTTTGGTTTACAATAATCTCATAATGTATTTGTTGTTTTTGTAAATATATTGAATGATATTGATGATTATAAATTGTTTTTACTACTATGTTGGTACAATTTCTTGTTAGTAACTTGGATTCAGGATTTAAAGTAATGGCCTAGGTTCACCGAAGCATTATAGACAAAAAAATAAATCCAGAGCCCCGTTTTAGCCTAAATGTAATCGAATTTAATTGAATTTAGCTCTGACCAAACAAAACCCAAACAATACTTGTTTTATTGATATAATCTCAACGTTTATTTAGTCCCTTTAATACTCGAGTTTATAGACAAGAAAAATTGGTAGTTTTTCTAACTCTTGAGTAATGACATTGAAACTATTTTTATAGTACCTAATGCTCTTATTATAACTAAAAAAAATATTTAAGTAATGCGATTTACACTGTTTTTTAATGATATAAAAAACATGTTTATAAATTTCATTTTGATACTTTTAATTGTTTTATTGTATAAAATAGGTACCTATTTATGTACATAATACATATAAAAACTCATAATTTACAATATTAATCAAAATTAAAATTATTTAAGCTCGCAATCAGTGTGCTCTTACACAATCAACTTTATCATTATATAATTTAAACCCCTTTTTATAACTACTATATAACGACAATTTAATCGTTGTAACATTATGCGAATTTGGTTTTTGTTTCAATACGCATCGACTGCCTAGGTCATTAGCGAACAATATACATCAAATTACAATTTGCATAATTAATGATAACATTTAATCTATAGTTTAAATTTTTTTATTATTTTAATTTGGATAAATATACTATAATATTATCTGCATTTTATTTTATAGACCGGTGTAGTATATTTTTGTTTTTTTTTTAAATAGTTCATAACGTGAGTTTCGTTTAACCAAATAAATTTATAAAAATACAACTTAAATTCTTTCCTGCGCTTAATGAACAAATAAAAGGTAAGTACTAATATATTGATGTGAAATATTCTGTTTATAAAATATTATTTTATAACTTATCTGTTTATTTTAATTTTTTATTTTGTCTTACATATAAACTGTTATAATTATTTATTTTTTTAAGAACATTAAAAAAATACATTATAGAGTGATTCGGATGATTTCATGATTTCAAACATTTTCACTTGTTATCTTTTCTTCAATACTTCAGTTATTTAAAATATGGTTTTTGAAACTGTTTTAATATAGTTAATTAATATATTTTAAATTCATAAAAATTTTCGTACTACTTACACTAAAAGTGTCCTGTAAACTATTCTATTTTCCCACTTTTCTACTATTAAGTATTTAGCAGATAAAATTTTCTGAAAATCTTAATATACCAAAATGAACAATTTAATGAGTGTTTTTTGAGTAACTTAACTTTATGTATAATAAAGATAAAGGATAATTTTTAGATCCATGATAATAGACTTGGAAAATAGTAATTTGACAATTTTAATTAGTAATTTATGCAAATTTATCAATATTTATGTATAATTAATATAAACAGTCCAAACACAATAAATACTAGATCCAACTTTACATATATTTTATATTTTTATAAATTATTTTTAAAAACTATAATACAAAATATAGAAATTAAAGACAGATTTTTTCTGTTTTGTATTAGGTACATTAATTTTTTTTTAAATAATTATTCACTAAATACTTTACAGTAAAAAATAAGGGTTCTCATTATGAGGCTTAAAAATTTGAAAATATGATTTTCAACTATATTTAAAATTTAAAAAATCTAAATTTAAATAAAATGTATTATTAAATAAAAAAAAATATAGTGGTAGAGATTAAAGGAAGAATTGGAGTATGTTTGGTAATTTATCTTGTATAATTTTATTATTATTGTGCTTAAAAAATATACTTATTTATAGTATCTATTAATCTTCCGCGTAAATTAATTAGAAGTTCCTTCTTATTTGATGTAATTTTATTTGCTTAAGGTAATTTATAATTGATAATTATTTAACATGGTTATAAAATCAGGTCAATTTACATACCTACTGATAGACACTTAAATTAATAGTGCGTCTGTTCGCTACTATATAATTTAAATTTTTTATTAGGCCTTTGGTACTTAACCACTGACTAGACTAATAATAATTATTTATTTATAAATTAAATTATAAAGCAATACACAAATAAAATCAATAACTGTATAATAAACTGTATAATTGTGTATATGAATTTTGCTTAAATATTTTAATACTTTTTTATCGGAGATTTTATCTGGTCGTAACTGTTGATGTAAAAAATGTAAAAAAAATTTATAACAAAATGAATTTTTCAATAAATATTTAAAAAATATCAGTTAAATTATCTTTTGAAAACATTATTTATGATCATTTATTATCATCAGCAATCAATAGTTTTCTATATTTTTTTTTTATTAAGGATAAAAGCTTTAACAACTATATCAGACCTACAGTTAATATGTTCTTGTTAAATAATATTTTTTAGTATGTAGTGTGTAAGTTTTAAATTGATTTTGAACAATTTCATATTACTTATACTTATAATAATAATTATGAAAGAATATATTTTATTATTTTTCGTCGTTTCTAATGTCAATTATTACCGCATATATTATTTTACGTTAATTGTATAATATATCATAAAATATAATCAATTATATCATAAAAATTATGAAACACAATAAATTAAAAAATTATCAAATACAATTTACAAAAAATTATAGTGTGAATGCTCACTCTGCATATGTATGCTGAAAAATGTTCTTCAAATCACAAATATGATGAATTTGTAAAAAAACAAAGAAAATATAATACAAAGGATCTAAAATTGACATGTATGTTAATTTAACTGCTCAAAACAAGAAGCTATTTTGGGAGATCAGATCAAAAGCCAAGAAACTTTTATATAAATAATCCTGGACAAGAAATGGACGGATTTTTTTCAAAAAAGACAAAACAACAAAAAAATATCAAACCAAAGTATCGATGACCTGAATTTTTTATAATACATTTTGGGAAAAGCTGCAAACAACAAATAAATCAAAAGAAATATAAAATCATTTTAATGAATACTTCACAAATGCAGCACTATGCATGTATAACTAATAAATACTTAATACATACAAAACAGTTGATACACGTCATATACAAAACAGATACTAAACAACCTATCCAGGACCCCCACATACAATTTCGGGTCCTCGTAATGAATGTTTGTCCAGGCCCTTTATAAAACTTCCAAAAATACAATTTACCATCTATATAACAATTTTTGAAAAATATTTGTTTTTTAATTACACTAATTCAAATCCAATATTCACTATTAAGACAGCATAACATAGTAAATATAGCTAGTAAATTAAAAAAATTAAGATTCATAGAGGCATTTCAACATTAATAATGTCTTTTCTATTTTTTCATTATAATAGGTATTATCTAAATTAAAAAAAAAAAAAACAAGTATATTTAAATTTAAATTTAATATATGTATTTTTTTAAGTTAAAATTGTATTTTGCAGGCTTTGACTTCAACGTAATCAATGGTTAAATATTAAATTAACTATTATCAATCAATGACTATGTATATTTCATAAAATGTTATTTTATAATATTATTTAATATAAAATAAGTATTTCTGCTAAAATTTAAAAAATTACAAATAAATTTCAACAGATCCACGGGCTCTTAAAATAGCCGGGCCCCTGTAATCAAGGTCCATCAACTCCCCCCCTCCTTGTGAGGGCCCTGAACCTTTCACTTATATTACAGATATTTTATTTAATAATTTTAGTTTAATTCATGAAAAGGGGATAATCAAAACAATAAAAGCCTTAAAAGGTTGACTCTTTTCCTGAGTTAAATGAAATTGCCGTAAAAATGCTCAAATTAAATTAAATCATTAATTGAACATTCGTCACACATTTTTAATTTAGCTATTATAACGTCTATTATTCCGAATAGCTTAAAAATTTAGGTAATAACAACAGTACTCAAAAAATATAATTAATCCAACATTGAAAACTATAAACCCATCTCACAAATAACAAATATTGTTAATGTTTTTGGAAAAATGTATTTAAAAAATAAGTTAGTTAATTAAATTGAAAATAATAATCTCCTAACACATACTCAATTCGATTAAAGATCAAGCAAAAACACTGAACTTGCTATATTATCAACTATCAAGCTATATTTATAATTAATTTAAAAAAAAAAATGCGCTACTGTTTATTTGAATTTATCAAAAGCATTTGACACTATATATCATATAATATTGTTAAACAATTTCAACAAACTCTATATTAAAGGTATGGTGAACAATTTAATAAGTTTATATTTAAAAAATAAAAAACACGTACGAATAAACGTTGAACTAAGTGTACACCAAATAACTACTCAATATCCTACACTATTTAATCTGTACTATAAAATTAAGCCTCGATTTTTTGTCACTCATACGAATCTACATCGTTCAACATATAGTCACCAAACTTTTAACTGTTATACACTTATACCTGACAGTTTGCTGGAAGTTTTAGTACCACTTTTGTTAGGGAACATGTCCAATATTTTAACATTTTCAGATTTGTACAGAAATATGTTATTTGTATCTACACATAGTATTTTTTGTGAAAACAAAACATATCTAAGTATTCCTATAGTAATAGTATGTGTATCTTAAATCTTTATTTTATTTATTTCGAAAAGGGAACTTAATAAATTACACAAAAAAGTTTTGTGTTTCTCCTGCTCAATTTTAATTTCGACGTAGGTATATATATTATATATTATAATAATATAGTATATTAAATAATTGTTTAAAACGCATAGTTAAGCACTCGCCCACGACGACTCACCTCAGAATGTGTATCGACGATGAATTAATGATTAGGTATTGTCACCGTATAGGAAATGTGACAACGTCTCGGTGCTTTGAACGGTCCTGCGGGGTTTGATTTATAAATCACTGCGTTCTAACTACGACTGACGTACTTAATATTGAGACTCGAGTAGTTAAGATAGGTTAAACGTGTCCAATAATAATAATAACCAATGGAAAAGTAGTACAATAAATCAATAGCACGCTAATTGGCCGTATATGATGCGAAACCAAACCCCATATAATTCCATGCCTAATGTTATTGTTTAATAATCATTTTTATTGTTATTCATTTAATTATATTATAATATTATTTTATAATATATTTTCCGGCTGTAAGAATAATGAACGTGTGGAAAAAAATTGTTTTTATTATCTATAAGTATATTTATGAGAATTTATTAACACTTTAAATCATTATTATTTTGTGTGAGCATGAGGTATGTACAGTTTAAAGTATTTTATGATCGAAATAACTATAGAACAAAGAAACAGCCCCAAAATTTGCAAACAACTATCCACGGGGGTGGAGCACACGGATGACAATTAGTATACATACCAAATAAACCAAATTAATTAATTGAATACGTATGGTAAACTATGTTGCTATGCAGACGATACAGTACTTTTTATTGAAGAGCAGTTTTGGTATGAGATATTTACTAATGGACACACAATAACTTGAGAAAAATCAAAAAATAGCGAAAATAATTTATTTCTAAACTTACGTTTTACCACATTATACAGTTAATTCTATTAAGCCAAATAAAATAAATCTATGAATAGTATTAATACGTAAGAACAATTATTTCGATGAAAATATATGTAACTGTCAGACTTTCGTTAAAAAAAAGCCCAAAGTCTGTAAATACTTATACACAAAAATACGTCATAATCTTAAATGGAATGACCATATAAAACTCATTACAAGTAGTTTAAGAAAAATTATATACACTGTTAAAAATCTAATAGATACCTTAGAATTTAAAAAACTTAAAGTTGTGTATCTAATACTAATAGAATCCATAATAATTAATTATACTGTTGCATTATGAGAAGGTACCCATAAAATGACTATAGACTAAATAAAATACTAAAACAAAACTCAAGATACCACATAAAATATGACAAATACAATAATATGACACGACATATCACACATATACATAAAGATTTTATGAATATAACATAAACACTTTTTCATATATTCAATATAAATATAACTTAGTAAAACGTTAAGTGATATGAAAATTATATAACATCAAAACATTAAAATTCATTTAGAATAATAGTATAGTAGTCGTATTATACGTATTTTATATTTTTTATATTTTAATATATATTTATATTTAAACCAAATTTGCACTTATCTATTTAGAGTTCACTAAATTCAAAATATTCAGATACTTTTCATGATATATTAAGAAAAATGTATTTAAATAGTTTAAAAAGTTAGTTGAAAATTTTAGTCTATTTTATCAAACATTGAGTAAAAATAAATATTATTATTAAATTTTAATATTTTATTAAAATAATATGAAACCGTATCCTATTGATTTAATAATTATTCAAAAAATATAAAAAAAATATATATATATTTTTTTTAATGAATTAATTAATAAAGTTTATAATTTGTATAATATACACAATATAGATTCTATATTTTATATTTTTATAAACAAATATTAATATTTTTAAATTTATCAATTACTACCAAATACTAGTATATAGTTATTTATTTATATGATGATAATTTATTAATATTCTAACATGGTTTACTAATATTTTAATTATACCTATACACTTTTTCAGCAATAAATCAGACACTTAAATTTCGTAGAAAAAAATTTAATATAAAATGTGTGTACCTACTACATTAGTATACATACAATACAACTTGTATTATTACAAGTTAAATATATGTATGTTTGTTTATTATTTTGTACTGAATAATTCTCGAAACTACTCAACAATAAGTAGGTACAAAGAAAAGTATTATTTCTATTCGTTGAAAGGATAACTTGAAATTTCCAAGTATTTAGTTTTAGTTTAAGATATTATCTATATTCTATACCTATATTAAGCTATTTTACTGAAAGGTAATTATAGAAATAGTTCATTATGTAAGTGTGAATACCGAAACCAAATAATACAAATTTGCATTCAAAGTTAGTTTTATAATTTAATTACCTATATGTCCTATAAAAAAAAATGTAAAATAACAACAAAAATTATACTTTAATATTAAAATAGTTGTTAATATAAAAATAAAATAAGTAATATTCATCAATACATACGGAATATAAATTTTATATTTAAATAGGTAGATTTATAAAAACTTACTGATAGTAAAAACAAAATCCTGTTAATCAGACATAATAATAATATAATGATCATTTGAGTTATCATTTTTTTTTTTTTTTTTATTTTTATTCATTAAGCATATTTACAATCTATATAGTTTGTACATAAAGTAAATTTGATAACATAGGTAATAAATGATTTGAATGACTTGAGGGGGGAAAACCGTCCATCAACAGTACCTCCTAATTAATTTGATTGGTTCATATAATATGGAGACCGTTAGGTAAGAGCATCTCTTGGCCATTTTCTTTTTAACCTCCTCGGAGGAACTTATCATTGTTATATTTAAAATAACCACAGGATAAAAATATCCTAAGTAGGTAGTTTTAAATTATGCGCATCGTCTAGTAGGTACGTCAGTTAATATATTTATTTGCCGATGGCTTTACAATAAATTATTATTTTAAAACATTAATGAAAATAAATCATATCACATCACTCGACACTTACGAACTTAATAATTCAAACATGACTTTATTTATTCGTATATATTTTAACGGTACCAACATAACTTTATAAAAACAAAAATAAATCGAGACAATATGTTTCATATAGTGATCAATGAATAAAAAATATGGCAACTAAAACATACACTATGATATATTAGACTTATAGAATTTACCTCCTCGATACAGTCAAATATAAAAATTACGGATGATGATAATATTATAAAAGAATTTAGTGTACCAGTCAAAGAAGGCGTCTCATATGCATGTTATGTTTGATGTTAACATTTTTTTGCAAATAATTTTAAAAGAAAACAAGAAAAATACAATGAATATTGCATTATTGCATATTGAAATGCATGTTGATTCACTTTAGAATTATCATACAAGCAACTTCTTGTAAATTCATATTTTTAACATGTCACTGTTTTAATTTTAAATACTCATAAATGTGAGTGGACATTATACATGCATT
Organism: Aphis craccivora; assembly: GCA_009835225.1. Lineage (NCBI taxonomy): Eukaryota > Metazoa > Arthropoda > Insecta > Hemiptera > Aphididae > Aphis > Aphis craccivora. The sequence continues at coordinate 233,809 of VUJU01000024.1, forward strand.
GCTAACGTATAGGAGAATATATTACGCAATCGAGTGCATTTGAAAACAATACATTAGCAATGAAACAATGTTTAATTTTCACTAATACGAATGATTCTGATTTCAATAATACATTAATTGAAATTGAACACAATCATTACAATTTTTTACTCGAGGACTTTTGTAGTTTTTTTTTTAATATTTCCATTCAATTTAATGTTTTGACTGGACATTTTTTATTTTTTAAATCCATAATAATTACAACTCATAATAAGAAAAAATTCTGAATCCTCCCCTCGTGCGTGTAATTAAAAAGAAAAGAATAATTTTTTAAAATTAAATCGAAAAAAATTGATGTTTTAATACTTTACTGCTGTTCATTATAGTCAACAGAGTTAAATAACAAAATTACGTGTGTAACGCTATATAACGTATAGAAGAAAAAAAATTAACAAAAATCACATATAGATGTTATAATTGTTGATTATGGACCAGTGGTGCAACTATCGGGAGTGTTGGGTGAGCAATTCACAGGGGCCTCCGGTTTTTTGGGGCCCCTAGATTAAATCTCATATACGATATTCCTACTATAGTCTGTATTATACACATATTATATTATATTTGTTTAACTGTTTTGAATTTAGTGAATACCTAATTCGAATTTACGAGTACCTACCTATGTGAGAAATCAATTTACCGTATAACAGTATACAGTAATTAATAAGTATATAGCGGTATTAATGACTTTGCTGCCGTAAAAACAAGAAGTTATTTTTATGTTGGATTATCTAAAATAAACAAAAAAAATTAACTTATAATTATTAACTATGACAATATGTGGGAAAACAATATTTTTAAGTTATAATAAGGTATGACTGTTTTTCATTTTTACTGGCAAGTAAGGGCCCCGGTCAAGAAATTTTCACATAGGCCCCTTATTATCATGTTGAGCCACTGACTATGATAAGGATGTAAAATATAAGAATCCAATTCGCAAAATAAAGATATAAATAAAATTACCCAAGTACAAATACCTATTTAGAGTCATTGATATAAAATAAACACAGCTTTAAAAACAATACGAAGTTTAAACAAAGTATAGGTAAATAACCTGGTTGCTTATAATGTAACACAAATTAATATAATATTCATTATTTATTAAGTAATGGTATTTAAAGCGTTACGAATACCATTACCGATGCTGTGATTATTTTAGTAATGACGAATGAGAATAGACTAATGCATGACGATAACAAAAGGGCATTTTGTATAATAACTTTTAATTAGATGTACTTGCTATGAATTTCAATTGCAAAATTTTAGCATCATAATATTAAATAAGACAATAATGAACCGAATTTGCATGTAAATGAAGAATAATAATAGCACGTATTATTAAAAATCGTGCGCGTAAGTCCGAACAGAAAACGACCCAGTACAGTGTATGAGACAAAATAACGATAATATAATACATTATCATCTTGAGTGAATACCGCAACGAAGTATTTAATACTCTTATTCATATAAATCAATGATTATATTTGTATTGAATAAAATCAGCCACATGACTGCAAAGTAAAAATTATTGTCCGATTAGGATTAATGAAAAAGTAAATAAAATCGTAACAAAATATAATAACTACACATTCAAATAATAACACGATCAAACCTGATTCTTAAAATACCTAAATTTGTACTTTGGATAAATATTCAATAACCGCTGTATAAAAATATGTTTACTTTATAATATAAGACGTATACAGATACATTGTTTTAATGTCCACCATTGTTTTTTCTACATTATTTATGTATTATAATGACTAAATTAAATATTTATTAGTGAGTAAGTAAAATATTTTATTATTGACTACACTAAAACAGCTATAATAATTTAATATTAGCATACTATGGCCAATAGTATTACTATTGTAGACTATAGTATATAATGGAAAAAAGTATTGACATCTTGTACCTACCACGAAATAGTTGAACTAAGAAGTACCAACAACTTATAACGCGAATCGTATTTTTTTTTTTTTTTTTTTTTTTTTTTTTTTTTAATATTAATTTAGAAAAATAATGTTATCATTAGTTTGGAAAGTCTATCATCAACAGTCTTAGGAAATTAAATTAAATTCTATACATTTGAAATACATATGAATCAATTTCTCTTGAACTATTATTTAAGAATAGTTTAATTTGAAGAAATTCGTAAACTTTAACAGTAAATGACCGGTATAGAATATCAAATGATTTTGAATTTATATAGAAATAGAATATATTATTGAAAACTTGTACTGAGATCTTTTCAAAATATATAGATATATCTTATATATAAATCTTACGTAATTAGACCTGTTAATTAAGTGTTCGGAAATGAAAAAGTAATATTAGCTTTACTTATAACGTTAGCAATTCACATTGAATCGTGGCACGCGTACTTGTTTGGACAACTCGAAATCAAAAGTTAGAACGTGTGCGCCAATAACTTGCCAATAACGTCACATTAATTATTTCAATTGTAAAGATATTTTAGATACTGCTGCTTATAATTAACAAAATTTTGAAGTGAATTTATACTTATTCAAAATGTAGGACACGAATGATAACCATATTGTCTTTGATTTGGCACATAAATGATAACCATCGATTATTGATTTATAGTTTGAGAATCCATTAGATATGTGATAAATTAACCCAAGTTCATTTGTCGAGTATTGTAATACTGCACTAGTATTTATTAGCATTTGCATTATGGTGACACCCTATTAAAATATTTCATACTTTATGACACACAAAAAAAAAATAAATAAATAAGAATAATAGGTAATATTTAATATTCAATTTTAGTTAAAAATGTAAAATTAAAAATTGAAAAAAAAACAATAGACATCAATAACAAATAACTTATTTTTAATTATCATAGAAATTATAACAAGTATATCGATTAATTTATATAGACCGTGTCAAAAATGTTTGTATATTTGGAGTATATTAATTAGTAATATATTTTGCGCGACACACTGTTTGAAAATTACTGATATAAAATTGTATTTACTAATAATGTGTAAAAATGCAATTTCAATTAAAATGGTAATAAATAATCGTATACATCTTGGAAATTCAACGAAAATTTATTGTCAAATATATAATTAATTATCGTTTACGAACGGATTTATTCGTCTTTTATCAGCCACACATCAACAATACTATTTGAAAATATAGAAATCCTATATTAAAATATATATTTACACTAGCCTCAAGCACTTCGTTGATGGCACAAAATACATCCGTGTTTGTCATTTTAGAGAAATTTGACGCCTTACCAATAACATAATATGATGCAAATTTAAACAATATTCATCTTGATTAAAAAATAACAAATAAAAAAAAAAACGTATTTCCTTGTCAGTCATATTTTTATTAAGGTTAAAAAAGTAAATAATGGAAATAAATGGTGAATCTTAATAGTCATAGAAATAAAATTTGTTATGTTTTTATCCTAATATAATTTGATGAACAATCTTTCTCTTCGATCCCTGATGTGTATAAATGAACAAACTTCATAGTTTGTCAACACGAAAACGCTCAACATATAATTTCCATGTGAGAAGCACAAATTTTCAAGATTTAACTCACAAATTGTTTGGCCTATTGACTTGTTAGCAGTCATTACGATTACTAAGCGAATTGGAAATCGTCTGAATTAAATGGATGAAACGGCCAAGTCTAAAGAGATTATGATACGCGGCAAAAAAATAATTTTCACAGCGGTAACAAAAAAGTATGATTATTATTAATTTTGGAATGACCCGATGCCATTAGGCATAATTTACTAGAACCACATTTAAGCGTTACCTATCAGGTATAATTGTGAATTTAAACTATCCAGGGACCCACATAAACACACACAAAAAGTTTCATCAAAATCAGTCCAGTCATTTAGTAGAAGTTCTTTAACAAACACGCGTGGTACTAAAGAATTATTTAATATTGTATGTATAGAAATTATAAAGATATTCATTAACTTTGAATAAAAACTAAACGTAATATGACATATGCATTTTATATCTCTATAATTTAATATTCTTGAAGTTCTTGTATTCTATTATTATAGTATTAATCAAACGTATATATGTATTTGGATACAATATAATATGATTATTGTGAGATATTAAAAACGAAACAGAAGATCGCATACTAATTAATCAAAATAGTATTTCGTACTAATATCCAGTAAATTTTAATTTAAAATAATGAGCCAAGATCCGTATAATTAATTTTCATTTTTTCAGATGCAATTATAATGCCTTTATTAAAATCTGAAAATTAAAATATTTACAATATTAAATTATTTGTTTTTTTTTTCTTAGCAGACCACTTAAGTTTTTGATTAAGTTGTAAAATATTTAGGTTTTCGTTAACCATCGTAAGTTAGTATACAAAAACGTACTGCGAAACTGTACAAATTCAATAAAAAAAAAACTTTTCTTGGATATTTTTGTTGAAGTATTGCTTTTTTAATACTATTTAAAACACGAACTTTGAATTTTTGAAGCTATTAACTTGACAACTTCAATTTTTTGCGTTTTCTTACTTTCGCACCGCGCTAACTTTTTATTTATAATATACGGTAGTTCTCCAAGTACTCCTTAAGTTTACACATTAATAAAATTTTGATGAGTAAAACGTTATTGTTTTCATTATTTAATATTATTTCGTTTCGTCCCATTGTGATCCTCTATTTCATCTCACTGACCGCATTTTCATACCCCCGTAGATAACAAAATAATAATAAGAATTTTGAGCAGTGATTTCCCTACAATTCAACCTCACTATCGTCGGAAAAATGAAATGTCTGGTGTATCGAAATAAAGACAAAAATATATAAACATCAACACTCTACCACACACCAAAAAATAAAAAAAATTTCTAATTTCTATACTCAGGTGGTGTTATTAAGGATACGATCACACCCTCACGTTAGGTATGATGGCAGCGGCCGTAGCGCATTATCGGCGGGTCGGTGGTACCCGCTAAAACAACGACGTAGACGTATACCAACCACCAACCGAGAGAGCCGAGTGTTTGTACTGAGGTTACCGCCACCGCATAACCACAATTTCATTATTTACGTGACTAAAGATATTCGCAAACGTGAGCTCGTAAATTTCATCGGAAATGTCTCCCGCTGTTTGGCCCTTATCTCCGCTCGGTGTGTTCGTCGGTTTTTCTATTTTTACCCCTCACCGCCTTTCACATGGGAATCCAGGAAATTAAATTTTAATTCCATCGGTTCTCCTATAGCTCTATGCCCGCCGGTCTCACGTTGCGCTGTCGGGGGTTAGTTGTTTTAATATAATAATATTGCGGAGGTTACCTACCTTTACATCATACACCAATATAAACGCAAGAAAATGCTCAACACTTTGCTCTGGCGGTGACGGCGAAGGAGGATGACGCTGCGGAAAACTCCGTTCAACGAAGGATCCCCGTGGAAGGGTTGTTTCGGGAGTCGAATTTAATCTAAATCAAGTCAATAATTATGTTTTACCAAAATAACAAAAGCTACGTAAATAACATATCACGGTGGCATATGAATATACACTACATCAACCCTCAACATGTTCGTCGCCTAACCCATCTCTCCTACATGTACACACTCACTACCTTAGGACTCTGACTTATGCCACTCCACACAACCCTGTTATTTCACCTCGTTTCGCTTATACGTTTTCCAACCTCTGTGCCTGTCAACAAACACCAAAATTAATAAATAAGAGAGCAAAATATGTTTATGCTTTTTTAATTTTCACTACGAAACGTTTACAAGAATATTGATGATGGTACGATACAATTATTCGTTTTAGACCCCTTTTTTTATGCGTCTTCAATGCCGGTTTATTTAATTTAACGTTAATATTAAAACGTACATCTACAAACATACTAGGCCATTAAATATCAATATTAAAATAATAATACCACACAGTGAATTAAAAACTCTCTCTCTTACTGATACCATATTTCGGTACAAGGCTAGAACGTTGGAGGTTTTCCCGTTTTAATTAATTTCAAACCTCTGATAAACTATATAAAATAGTTTTTGCAGCAAGTTAAGTACAACATCGATGTAACGTTAGCATAGAAATTCGTACAGTGATTTTTGATTACAATTTTAGAAGTTTGACATTTAATAGTAGTAGCTGATGGCTCTAATAAATTGAAGGAAAAAATAAATGACGTCCGAATTTGTTAAAAACGTATATTTCAATTTAAATCTTTTGTTATGTTTATGTTTCATATTTTTTTTAACTTTTATACGTTTCCATGTTTTTCAGTGTTGTTTTAAATAAAAATATATTCATTTAACTGGAAATTAATAATGAAAATTGTTTAAACATAAACTAGAGCATTTTTTTTTTGTTTTTGTTATTATTATTAAATCAAATGAGATACTGTACAAATATTCAATTATACAGTGTATTTATAAAAGTTATGTAAGTTATGCTTGTGGCAAAGGTAAAGTCACAAATTATAAAAACACTAAATTAATAAATAAATTAATTAATAATACTTATAAATTATTCCATAGTTTAACAAATAAAAGTTTAAAATAAATGATTAAATAAGATAAAAACTAAATAATATTTTAAGATACAAATAATTATTCAACAATTATTTTATTAACATTATTATGGTTACAGTTAATATTCATTTTTTTCTTTAAAAAGTAAGACGTAGAATTGTAATAGTTTATAACAAGATAATTAACAAATTGATATAAATATATGTATATACAATATTTATAATATAATATGCATATATAATTAAATAATTTTTTTTTTATTTATAGATAACTTCTTATATTTTAAAATACCTACAACAATTTTAACTTTACGTTTTTTTCTGATACTCACATCATAACAAAAGTCACCACCGAAAAGTAGACAGATAACTATGAAAGAATCAATAACGTATATTATTTTTGTTAACTTTATGTCTTTATGAATACCCGCATAGTTAAATTTAAATAAATAACTATTTTAATATACGTGTAATTTATAAATCATAAAGAAAAGTTGTCCTCTGTAAAGGTTAAATATATGTATTTAATAACTTGGTGAATATTAAATAAGTTGAAAGGTAAACCAAAAATATTTATCTATATCTATTAAAAATTAAAATTAAATGGATAATTTAAAATATAAACTTATAATTGTTTCAATTAAGCCAAAGTGAAGAAGGATAATACTTATTCTAAAATATTAGTGCTACTTTATACAATGAAAAGTTTAGTTAACCAATAGTTTTAACTCATTTAGATTTAATTTAATTTGAGTAACAAAAAATGCATGTACATTATTATTAAATTTAAAAACTATTTTTTTTTTAATATTTCGATTTGAAACTTTGGTGCTTACTATATTCTCTAGATAAACTAACCCTTTTTAAATTAATTCCAAAAGGCTATAAGTAGGTACACCTTTAATTTTATATCATATTTTTGTAAATATTTTCAAATATTTATAATAATAGCATTGATTGCTAAAATAAATAAATAAGTAAATTAAATAAAGTATACATATTACATATATATATATTATTTTTTTTTATAGTAAGTATTTATAATCAATAAATAATTAAATAATAATAATAATGGAATTTTTTGATTTTTATAGTTAATAGAATTTTAGTAAACAGTAAATATATGTATTACAATTTTATATCATCAATGAATTTAGATAAATTGTTGATCTTACTATACAATATAATATAAAACATATTGTATAATATAAACATTTTAAATTGAATATTGTACAGAGCAATAGTAGTACTGTCGAATGGCGATTGATTTCTAATATTATTTTCCTAACATTAGGCAGTAGGTATAGAGGTATAGACACTTGGATAATTAACAAAATTAATTACAAATGCAAAACAAACGGAGACAAAAGGTTTATGCAATAAATTACCCGCATTATGAACGGAAGGTATTGCACGACCATTGGTCAAGGGTTGTTTGAAAACTCGATTATACAAATTGAATAATTGTGTTTCATAGCACGAATATACAATTAATATATCTATACCGACAAAAAAACTTATTCGCACTTATTATTTGTACTTTTGTAGCCTAACAATGAACTCTAATATATGCAAACTAAATCTAATAGTTTTCCAACAATTTTTTTTTTGCATTAAAATATTTTTTGAATAATAAAAGTGTGTGTGTAGTGTGTTTCTCGTAACACACTGTAATTTTTATAAATTGTTTTACTAAAGCTTTAAAGTGTGTGTATATGTTGGAAATTAACTATTAGTAGCCAGCGGGTATAGATTTTTATTTTAATTATGAACGTATAATAAAAATTAAATTAAATGAACGAAACACAAAACAATGAACTAATTGTAAATTATTGTAAAAAGAAAATATAAAACAAAAAAGCCAAAATAGTGAAAGACACAGCTTTCAATTAGTATCATATTATCCATTTTATTATGATGAAATTGATGGCGTCATTCATTTGGGCTAGAAATTAACAAGTCGTTTAGGCGAATTTATAAATTATTGAATAATAAGGAAGTACATATATAACAACTTTTATAATATTTACTAAAACTACATATTATTATATCGTTTTAATCGATAGGTGATAACTATTTTAAAGTGCTCAAAATTAACTTACAATTGAAACAGTAGCCTTCTGGCTTGTTTTGTAAAAAGTGAATGACAGCACTCTAGGTAATGGTATCGCTTTTTCTATTTGTTTTTATATAAATATCTACAAAAATATTTACAAAAACTGTGGGGCTGATACGCTATCGCAGCAGCCAGGCTTGAGAGGGGGCTGTCGGATATGGCGTATTGTCACGACGATCTGGAGGCTCTGCCCTAACAACACTTAAGGTCATATACTTAGATAACGTATAAATCAGGGCATGGAGCCGACCACGGGTAGTGTCTAGCTATGAAGCGACTGCTATCGTGAGTCTGACCCAGGAAAACAAGCTCTCAAAAGCGGCCGTGAGTGACTTCGGGGGTATTCACTCATATATTATGTCACTAGTGGTCCGTGTGACGTACGTGGACTGTCTGGTATCTCGTCTGGATCGCTGACTACGGTGTCGACTAGTACGAAAAGAGTGTGGCGATGCCCGTATGGGTTGCTCGCGGTCCGTACGAGGAATGTCTGTTCGACGTTAGTTTCGAACGGCAGCTAGTCGTCGAACTGCGTCTGGTCGTCGGGCTGTGGCTGGTCGTCAGGCTGCGGATGGTCGTCGGATCGCTTCTGTGTTCTTCTTTTCTCCGTACTCGTTGGAACTATGTTCTGGTCATGGTATGTTCCGACCTTGTGATTTCTAATTTTTCAGAATATATTCTAAATAATTACATTATAGAAATTGCATAATTTCCACTTTCGCCTAATGTTTATCAAGTAATTAACATTTTAAAATAAATTCAAACAGGAACTTTATTAATAATGAATTCTATCTACAAACAAAAAATCAATATATCATGTAATAATACTAAATAAAAATAAGAATATACATTACGATCACGTGAAAAATATCAAACCCAAAAATTAACAATAACCAGTTATATTAAACAAATAAGTATGAGATACCATACTTATAAAAAAATTAGTTAAGTTTTTAATATAACATTAGGTATAAAAATAAATATATAATAGTTTAATATAGTATTAAACTCTTAACCACACCAGTTAGAGTTAACTGAAAGTTCTAAGCTACCAAAAATGTGAAGAAAAATGTATAAGTCCATACACATTTCATAAATTTACATAAAAAAAGTTTGCCCGAACGATGTATTAGATATATAAGTGATCCGTGTAAATTTTAGTAAAATATATGTATACATTTTGGTGATTTTAGGTCACTCACTGAAATGACAACAGTCCAAAATTGTAGCTGTAACTTATAAACACAAACTATGCCTCAAAAACAATGTAAAAGTGCAAATATAAATATCCAATAAGCGCAAATAAATAATACAAAATTAAATTATATTTTATTAAAATCATAATCATTATTAATTGAGCTATTATAGTGATAATAAAATAAATAATTTTAAATTTAGAAGTATAATACTTCTTAAAATTAAACTTGAAATTTGAAGCCCACATTTTTGAAGTTGTCTGGAATTTTTTTTAAATCCATACAAAAAGACACAAAAACTAAACTTCAACTGAACTCTATCACTGCTGTTTTTAATATATAAAAATACTATACATTTGAGAACACATAATGAGCGTCAAATTTCAAACTAAAACTAATAACGGGTACAATATTATATCAGATAATGTAATTTATTTTTGCACTTGTATGCTTCTACTATGGTACAAGGCACAAAACAAATTTACACTTTTAAGAAACAAAATAAACTTTTAGGTATCGCCACAAATTTAACAAAAAATATTAAAATGGGAATTTTTATAAAATTTTACGAAGACTATAAGAAATAATTGCCACATTATAATATTAAAAAAATAACAGCTAAAAACTGATTAATGATTTATCTTGTATTTTTATTATTTTCCATCGTATAACCTACCAATAAGTGTTTAAATGTTTGGTATTATCATCGACTAATATTTTGGTAAAATTATACATTTGAATAAATAGATTCACACCATCAAAACATAAAATATTATATACTTTTCAAAAAAGCGGTTTACAAAACTTAATAAACGGAACACCAAACGTTATTGAAAACCGTAAAAATGTGTATACACATCAATTTTTATTAAGTCGTTTTTCGACCAAAAAATTTTTAAACGAGATGCAAAGTTAGGATGCATTAAACTAATGATTCGTATGTATAAGAATATAATACAAAACAAATGTGTTAGATATCGACAAACTAGCTTTTACTGTATTGAATATTTCCGTAAAACAAATTGTATTATTCTGTTTTTTCACTTTACACACAACGCCGATTTATAGTACATGTTCAATTCACCGTTCATTTAACTGAAAGCCGAAAATGTATTAGAACGTATAGACGACCCAAAATATTATGTAGGTAGGTATACCTTTCTGCAGTTATTTTACATTTTTCATAACTAGACATCATTAAAAAGCATATTGATGAAAATTCAACATTAAATCATGAACTATACAATTTTACGCTAATTTCGAAACGTATTTGAATCACCGACTAGGCTGCACGTTATTGATAATATTATTTTGAATAAAGGTGACCGTTGAAATATAACTTTGTAGATTACGCACGATATAGTGGTTACATGAACCATACTGTGAACAGTGCGTGAACGAACGGTTTACATCCTAATCACCAAGTTTATCAGTCTCGAAATTAATTAACGCGCTCTAACATATATTATCTACCTATACATATAAACTCATATTGTATACATTATATAATAAATAGCATTTTCTACGTACAGAATAATATACCGTGTTTTTAGTTTATAAGTTTTATAGCACAAAGTTCCATCACTGGATTGCTACTTCGCTCAAGTTTTCAGTCTATTTTAAATAATATAGCTAATTTATTTTATATTAACCTTAATACAACAAATTAATTTGAGATTTAAAACAATAGTCAATAGAGGATATTATTATTATTCTTTTATAATTATTTTGTATATATATTTAATACGTCATTATTATTTATATTTTACTGATTTGCTATTGAAGTTGATAGCCGCTGTATTCTAACACAAATTTTATTTCGATGGTTTTAGACATTTTTAATAGTTTTTTTTTTTTTTTTTACCTAGATATAAGTATTTATTGAACTCTAAAAGAACTTTTATATTAACTACTTACTTTAATTTATCAATTAAAACTTCTTTTGTACAAACATGTTTAGATTAAAAAAATATTAATAATTGTGTTTTGTTATGTGTATATATATTTTTTATTATTATTAATTGTATTAATGAAAAAAGATAAATTATAAAAATTTCTTATGTTTAAATATTACCTACTATTTTCTTTTTTTTTTTTTGAATTTTATTCAAAGTTCTAAAATAACATTATTAAACTATATTATATAATTATATGTATTTAAAACATCTCAATAATTTTTTTTTTTTAAATATTCATAACAAATATTGTACTTTTATAATATAATATAGTACTCTTAACTTATGCATGCGTTATATCCATTTACCTTAAATTTACCTTGTTCGCAAGGTTATCTATAAGTAGTTAACTTAATTAAATAGTTCACCATCGCATTAATTTATAATGTTATTAATACATGTAATGAACAAAAATAATGTATTTTATAAGAAATATGTATGTTTTCTAGATTAAAGATAAAAACATTAATTATTGATTTATATGTTTAATGCTGATCATAAGACAAATTCTTGTTCGATCGTAATGTAAAGCACTCTACGTGATTATGGATATTTTTCCTGGTAATTCCCATAGCGCTAACTACAGCTATCAGACCTTGACCTATGTCTTTGTATTAAAATAATTATACTGGAGTATTGTTTATACAACTAGAATATAGTTCTCGTCCCAGTGGATTCGGTTTTCGAGTGTAAAGAGACAAATTGCCTATGCAAATCTTGGTGTCCCGCATATTGCATGTTGGTTATGTAAATCAAAAAAACCACACTCAAGTCCCATCGGCCATTCTTTTCACTTGCAAATGAGCCGTATTTCTTTTTTAAAGAGTACCCTGTCCAGACATAACTCTTGGCCCTCGAACCACATCGCATACTTAAAGAATAACCCATCACATTTGAATACCTATACCTAATCTCAGTCTCTTTATATTCAGTCAAAACAACGTAGAAACTTCAAGAAATTGAAAAGATATACTTGATTAGTGACGGTTTAACGACCAGTAAGTAGTATATTTAAATTACAAAAGTTTTTCAAGAAGTGTTTTGTTTGCTTTTTATATATATATACATACCTCGTACCTTTTTTTTATTTTGGCTCGTTTGAAAAGGACTTTTTAGTGACTGACAATAAGTGAATGGAATGATCCTTTTCACTGGCTATTGTGATCAATCTAGTGAAAAACTTTTTAAGCTATTATTATAATCCAAATAACTACTGATCTTCTGTTCATTTAACCATAGTATAGTCTTTTTTTGTTGAAAATTAAAATATAAATAACTCTTTGTTATTACAAATGAAAACAAATAAGACATTTTAATGAATTTAAAAATAAGCTCACTTAAAAAATATATGAGTAAATAAGTAAAGCTCATTCTTGTATACTAAATATATAACATTATAATATAATAAAATTAGATATCATTAATAAAAACAAATATTTATTTTTAAATTCCATAAGAAATTATAGAACTTGCATAATTTTCACTATGTCCAAATTACTAAAAATTATATTGTTTTTAATTATTTATATTTCTATTAACTAATATAAGTAAATCAATATATAAATTTTATTATTATTGAAATTTATTTTATTCAATTGTTAGTTTTAATAAATTGCAATTTTTTTTAATTGAGCATTCTGTAAAATTGAATTTCCAATAATATTCCTTTAGATAAACTTGTTAGTTAAAATCATTATAAAATTTCAGTGTGTAAACAATAAAATATAATAGGAAACTGTAAAGAATTTAAATTCCATGTATATATTTTAGACTATTTTTCTACATACAAACTATATGAAAATGTATGGATTTTAAACTAACAATACATAAAAAGATTAAAAATTTAACACAATAGTAATATTATTATTGAACTGATATTTCGTTATAAACCAATATAAATTATAAAATATTTTTATTAGTCATATCAAATATAACTGTTAATTATTTATTTTACATATAAAATAATTTACGAGAACAAATAATATAATGAAATACACTATAAAAATAACGTATAAATATATTTTGATTATGTTATAAATTCAAATTAACCGTAAGATAAATAAATTTATGTTTAGTACCTATACTTTTAGGGACAACTGTCATTGTAGTCTATTAAGCATAAGCCTTTTATGCACTTTATGTTCTTGATTTTCAGTCAATATAATTTATATTTATCAATGTTGTCGAAATCTTAGAAATGTCATTTATTATCATTTTATATTTATTTTAAACACATTTTTACTACTTATAATACACTGTAATAATTTTTTTTATTTTTCATATTATTATAACTCAGTTTTTGTACTTATAACTCTCTTGTATTATTTTTTTTCTACATCAATAATTGTATAAGGAAAATAATTGTTAAAGGTTTTTAAATGTTATAAGATATAAAATGCAAATAGCTCATTACATTTTTTTTTTTATTTTCTTTGTATTTTAGTTAGATATATTAGATATTTTACTTACACGGTATTTGTATCGAAAACACCACTTTTGACTTTTGTATTATGAAAGTTAATGGTTTCTGAATTCTTACCCTAAAATAATTAAAAAATTAAAAAATATTTAAATTCAAACTAAATTGATATTAAGTTTAATGTATTCGTATATATTTGATAGGTTTATGAACGTATGAACATTAAGTTGAATTACACTTTGTGAAACTCACCTATATTTTTAATTTTCTAAATATATATATATATTATTTTTTTTTTAATGACTTTAAGTTAAAAAAAATTACTAAACATTTTAATTATGTGTTAAATAAACTATTAAAAGGATTCTTAATTTAAATATTTAATATCCTCAAAATTTAATATTTATATGAAAATGATTCTCTTTATTTAATTTGTAATATACTAATGAGTATCAAAAAACTGTTTAAGAAGAAGCAAAATATTTTTGAGAGATATTCTACACTATCTTTGTCTCCAAACTAAACCTTTTTATTTTAGGTTTAAAAACTAAAAAATATCCCAAGTGCTCCTAATAAATATATGAAAAATATATAGAAAGTGTTACCAATCAACTACTTTATTTTATCAAATTTTTCTAGATCATATTTATGATTCTCACATGGGTGGAAATAAGTTATTTCTTTTGCTTTTAGTTCACGATAGGCAGATAAGTTGAAATAATTTTTTTTCAAAAATATTAAATTTATTATATTATTAGTATTAATTAGTATAATAATAATATTAATTTAAACTAAGAAAATAATTAAATTCATATAAATAAATATTATACGAGTGAATATCGGATATTGTAAAAATTTTAATTTTAAATACTTATAAAAAATTTAACTGTTTTTTTAGTTGAATTTTTAATACATATAGGTCAAAAAACTTTTACAAAACTATATACAATTTTAAAATCGTAGGTATAAAAATTTTAATTTAATTTTTAAATTTTTAACAACAAAATAACATACTAATTTTTCCGATTTTATGAACTATAAATTAATTTTAATTTATAAAAAATTTGAATAATATGTTTTAAAATTTTTTTATTTTAAATATAAAATCATAAAATTTCCTTTTTTTAAGTCAAAATCATTCATTAATCTCATCAATGCTTACTCTGAAAATAATATATTACCTATATTATTATGTTGCTTTGAGTAATAATTAGTACATACTCGTACAATAGTTACAAAAAAAAGGTTAAGGTTCAAAATCATTGTTGTTCATATGTAATATTAGTATATTACACAGTATCTGAGTCTCAAAACATACTCTAATTGTGTCTGCAGGTAAAAAAATTGTTCTCATATTTTCTATATTAACGACTAGATTATTAGGCTATTAAATATTATATTATTATAAGAGTGTATATTTAATTGAATAACGAAAGCTATTATTTTTCATAAATTGTTAAGTTTATTAACTGTTTTTGATGAAGTTCAAGGACTTTTTGTTGAATTTTTATTTTGTTAATATCTGTACCTTTATTTAGTATATTATTGGAATTTTAGAAGTAAGTGGTTAACCTCACTGAAAAAATTTCACCACAATCTGGATATTCAAGTGGATTTTCCTAGGTAATGAAGTGTTCATATGCGATGCGAGTGTAGCCTATTCAAGAAGAGGATTCAAAACTGTTATAGGGTATTGTGTATATAAAATATAGAAATATTAAAACCATTAATAATAGTATTTCTAGTTTTTTACATTATCAAAACGCATGTCATAAAAAATATATATATAATATTGACTGAGTAATTACTCCCTCAATAAAAAAAAAATTTAAAAATATCTATAAGGTATTATTATATTTTATGTTATATGGAAGTGTTATAAAACAATATCTATATTCTATATTAGGTATATAAACAAAATATGATTCTAGGAAATTGTGAATTTTGGCAGGTTTATTTTAACGCACTTTAAAGTGTATTTGTTGGTATTAACGGAAACTGGCCTAAAACAAAATTTAAAATTATTGACAATCATTTTGGCAGTTCTAGTATTTTTATGGCTCCATAAATTTAATATGATGATGGAACATTGTGGTGTATAAGAGCAATAAAAAAAAATAAACAAAAACAACGATCACCGCAAACCATAATACACAAAGGCCAGCCGACGTTATAAATTATCGTTTTGTATTATAACTCAGTACATAATCCATTTTCGTTGAATTACGTAGCATATTAGTGTGATGTATTTTGTATATGTATTAGGCGATCCATTGAAATTTTAAAACTAACCTGAACATGTAAATGATCGTTACTTAATCGGAACATTGTTGTAAAAATAATATTGTTTGAAATTTAAATTTATAGCATTATTCGCATTAATTATATAATAGTAAAAAAATCAATTGTTTGAACAACATCATTTTTTTAATTATTATTATTATTATGGTCTTTGCATGTCATAATATAGTTTCTAAAATACAAAAGTTTATAAATATAAAACCATATTATAAATACCTATACTAAGTACTTATTAAGGAACATGGGTAATGTTTTGTAAACTTTTTATATAAATGTAGTCTTTTCAATTTTATGATTTTAGCTTAGTACCTATGGTATAATATAGTTTAGTATACTTAAATAAATATCTACATTGTGAAATTAATTATCAGTGAAAAATAATTATAAATGTCTTACTCAAAATATATTATTTGATTTTACTCAGAAAAGGAAAAAACAAATTTTTTGTTTTTAAATTAAAAATAATAATTGATATTTAAATGGATGTTTTTCAAATTGCATAAACGTCATTAATATTATGAGATTTATTTCGTATTTCAAATTTGCATTTTAATATAATTTCATGATATTAGAATTAAATGTATAATGAATTGTTTCAAAACATAAACGAGTATAATAAGTAGGTAACTCAGGGTTAGTAAATCCTAACATTGCATATACTTATCTTTTAGGAATAAGTATTTTTAAATGAGATATTATTTCATGTAGGTATCTCAAATTATAAAACACTGTACGGTTTACATTATGATTCTTTAAACTATTTTAATGTTCCTTTAAGTTCTCAAATAAGTACTTAGGTTAAATTTTACCCATATATAATTATACTTATGTAAGAGCTATAAATTGTAACTAAATCTTGAAAGTTTGTGAGTATATGTAAATTTTAAAAATGCATAATAAACCTATGTGACCATATCAGTGTATAATTTCTATTAAAAAATGCATTGAAAAAGAAACATTAAAAATCACAATAAGGGTACTAATAAAAAAAATATATCTTACGGTACTGGATATCTACATTAAAATATTTTTTTTTATTAATCTAAAATGAGTATATCAACATAATTTTATATTGTGGCTTAAAACATAATGAAAATTGACTTTTTTCTTATTATCAAAGTTTTGATTGCAATGTCATTCAAAACATTTTGGGTGAAATATTTGATATAACTCGCTTTAGATGCCCTAAGGAAATAACATAATGCAGAAAACTTGTGCAGTTACGTCTTTATGAAGAACTCTTGTTTTCAAACTTGATAGAATTATGTATAGAGGATTTATAGGAGACTTGAGTTTTCTGTAACCTAAAAACTAAAATGCTATACACATTACACAATCATCGCTGTCGTAGTTTAAACACTGATCTTATTTGATGTATTATACTTTAAGTGGTTCTAAAACAAAAAATATACAAACAATTTTTTTAAGTTCTTAAATTAATTTTGTTATGATTTTGTGTTACAATATAAATTTGAAACAACTATCAATCAATTGTTGTCAAAATCTAAAATTCAATGAACATATATATATATTTTTTGCATAAAATAATAATATTTTACAACTTATTTGATCACTGAAAGATAATAAAAATTTAAATATGGTATAATTTTAAATATTAGATTTTGAGTGGAGCGATGAATGCACTAATTTTACAATAATGCAAGCATGTTTTTTATATAATACGCGTAGTGAGTCGTTCTATCATAAAACCATAAAAAGTACCTAGAAAATATCATGATAAAGATTATCTCAATACCAATCCTTAATTTTCCGATTTTTCTTTCGGGTTTTAATGTTTTCCATTTCGAGTTAGATATTTGTTTTGTTAAATATTTTGTATAAAACGAAGTGGCTTGCGCGTACGATTAAAATCTAAGTTTGGAAATAAGCCGCAAGATAAACTTTATTGCAAGTGTACAGCAATAATAATTGGTTAAATGATGTACTTTATTATATAATATTACTAAAACATAGTTTAAAAAAAAACGTTTTCACAGCTGTGTTTGTTTGAAAACACAAATTTAGATAATGAAAAGATAAATTAAAATTATATAAATTCGGTGCAGGATGTATTTAAAAATGATAAAAAAAAATACACATGTAAAAAGAATGGATTTTTTTTTTTAATATAATGCGGGTTGTTGTAAACCCGTGCGTTACAAAGACGGAAAACGGATTTAGAGTTCGGTGCCCGCATAAACACGCACCACAAGATATGGTGTCCGCGCCAACCATGCGAATGCACCCCTGGCCGACCGAGTGCGCAACTACATGCATGCAGCTTTTGTTTCGCGACCGTGTCAAAAATGCTGTCTTGTACAACATATTACGTGGCAACTCAACCACAAAAATAGCATTATCGTAACTAGCAGACACCGATATACCCATAGACGTAATTTCGGAGGTGCAAATGTGCAATTTAACAAATGCACTTTCACGGTCCAAAATTATTCGAGCCGTGCAAAAGTGTTATATCGCTGCACCGTCGCAACTTTATTTTACTATGGGTTGATCATTTACATACTTTTAATATGAATGAAGTTTAACAGACAACTGATTAGTATTCCTTGGTTTTTTTCTTAATTTTATATGATTTTAAACGTATCTATATTATAAGTACTTTGAACAACTATAGAAAGAAAATACCAGGCATATCAATTTAACGAAAAAAAAAAAAGTCTTTGTGAAAAAATAATTTTGTGAATAATTATGAGAACAATTTTATTAGTAAACGCTTTCTGGGTAATATAAAAAATTGCAAACTTACTCTTACATCTTTACGTATGATTTAAAATGTTTTACGGCTACGGTTTATCATATACGCTGTATAATATTATCAAGGACTATCAGAAATTGATGTTACAAAATTCTGATCACTCATCATCATATTGCATAATATTAGTATACGCCCTGAAATCTGTATAAAAAAAGAGCTTTTATATTTTTGTCATTTGGAATGTGATGTGGGAATTTTATGTAAATATATTTATTTTATCCAATACGTAAAGGATATATCCCTATAATCAAAAAGTCACTGGTAATATTATTATTCAATCATCACATGCGTGGTAATATAATATCAATATACCTATTTATTGTTATACTATAATAGATTTACCCAATGAAATTTTGAAATCCAAGTACACACGCATTATATTTAATAACGTATATTATAATGTTAATAAATCCCAAACATACGGGTTTGAATTGTGTTTATCGTATTTCAATTTTCTACCAAATATTTGGGATTTTAAATTCATAAAACATTATTAAACGAAGGTCGTCTTGATCAACGTATTTAGGTTCGGCGTGTACTCAAAAATATAAGACGATCCTGCCGCAGCCACCGTCACTTCGTAACTATCCTACATAATAATGAAATAAAAGTGGATATCTAGACCTAAACCTAGATGTAACTTTTGGAAATAATTGTGGCAGGGGGAGAATATATTCGAGTCGCATAAAGTATTTACTATTTAGTTAAATTTATGTCCTATATTGTCGTAATTTTCCAAGAAAAATAAACCAACATAATAGTTATATCCAGTGTAAAAACTGTATACAGTAAGTTACAATGTAACTGAAAATTTTACAAGGACAAACATGGTTACAGGAAAAAAGTATTGTGTCTATAAAATATAATTATATACCATACGAGTAGATGCGATAGCCGAAAGTCTAAGAGGTAACCGTAACCTCCTAATTTATCCGATAAATAACAGAAATTAAAATTATGTGCTTTGCAAACACAAATGATGTATTATATGTATAATGATAATATTGAAAACAAAGTTATGGCAAATATTAATTTTGGTCGTATTAGCTCTTGGAAAATTCGATTTTATTATTTCGTTGAGTGGTCTAATTGGGCGTGTGAATATAAGAGATGCAAATTCTCTGCTGTTTATCCGCCTACCTTAACTCTCCAGCAAATATACATTGCTGGTTAGTAAAACCTTTACCCTGTATTATAAACAGCTAGTGATTTAATTTCGTCGACACTCATATAACGAGAACGTAATTTATTTGGATTACATGCACAATTGCCGTGTTCGTATGTGATATCGTTTACTCGTTAATTGGCACGTCAAGTATCGCACTGTTGCACGGCGATTCGGCGGCGCGCCTATATTATATTATAATACACACCGTTTGCAACGCTGTACTACAACAGACAAACGGTTTTAATACCTACGTGTATAGTTACCGCAATGGGTTTCATTTATTACTATGATTGCGTATTATTATTATTTTCAATGCGTTCGCTTACCAAGCAAATCGTGACAATATGTTGGCAAACTTCAAATTCGTTTACACCTGATTCGTTTTTAATGCAAATATCGCAATGCAAACGGCACAATGATCCAATTATATGCTTCGTTATTAAAACCGATTAGTATGATTTACTTGCGAATGTGACCAATAATAAATTATTGTGTTAAGCGGTAAAACGAAAGCGTTTGAGTTAATTGTATACTTTCACGACGTTATAACAGTGGTCGAATATCAAAAAACATTAAATGGGTAGTTGTGAACTAACGTATGCCTCCGTACTATCACATTTTATGTAGATATATGGATTAGAAATATTAAATTATTCAATATCCGTTTCAACAAAACCATTGACTTGGCATTGACCGTATGTTTAACACTATACCTAACGTTGAGGAAATTAGAATTTCTTAACTGTGGTCCTAACTGAGTGTAGCCGGAAACTATATTTCAGTGCAATGGGATGGTTAAATCGAAAACCGACCGGATAAGGTTACTCATTGTTAAAACGTTAAAGGTTCGACCAGACGATCAAACGAACGAAATGGTTTCTTCGAAAACCTAGAAAACGATTCAATATAATACATACATTATACATACCTACAAGAATTAAAAATAAACATATAATATAATATTATACATACTCAAAAATCATATACCATGTGAAATACATAATATTATACTAAAGTAAATTAATTAATCACATTTACATTCTATAAGTTAGTATATTGTAAATATCGTATTTCATACAATACTCGGTATTAGTGACTCTCAATAACTATACAATTTCATACCTGTAAAGTGTATATTATACATTATAGGTAACAATGTTTCGTGTGTGTGTAGGTGTATAATACAGAACTTTCTTGATTGGAGATAGTAGCAGTAGGTACAATAATACATTATAATTTATAACAAGATAAAATTGTCCCTCAAACAGAATATATTGCCATTTCATCTAAGCAATTGATCAACCAAAAGTAGGTCAACTATAATATACGTGACTATATTACATTATTCAAAGTGAATTAGAGAACAATAATTAGCCAAACAAACCTACACATAAACCATCAGTAGAATATGTATTCTAATAAAAATTCACATTTTAGATTCTGAACGGAGTGAAGAATGTATTGATTTTACAATGATGTATGTTTTTTTAGATTCTGAACGAAGTGAAGAATGTATTGATTTTACAATGA
The DNA here is from genome assembly GCA_009835225.1 of Aphis craccivora. Classification (NCBI taxonomy): domain Eukaryota; kingdom Metazoa; phylum Arthropoda; class Insecta; order Hemiptera; family Aphididae; genus Aphis; species Aphis craccivora. Next base: position 255,834 of record VUJU01000024.1, read on the forward strand.
TGTGTGTTTTTTTTTTTTTTGTTTTTGTGTCTGTGTACAGCATAACTAGTCGAAATA